>VMDO01000858.1:0-249330 GCA_007922755.1 Pedetes capensis
GCCAGTCCATTTTAGCTCACTGATGCCTAGAATGTCAATGTTTATGTGATCCATTTCTCTTTTAACAATTTCTAACTTGCCTAGATTCATACTACGTACATTCCATGTTCCAATTATTAATGGATGTTTACAGTTGTTTCTCCTCATTTTGAGTCGTGTCACATCATCACGTTGAGCACCCTGGGGTTTTACTCCATTTGCCTCATCACGGTATACTCTACTTGGAGGAGGCAACTCTTCCCCAGTAGTCTTTTGAGTGCCTTCCAACCTGGGGGCCTCATTTTCAGGCACTATATCTGACAGTGTTTCTTTGCTATCCATAGGGTTTTCAATGGCTAGTTGTTTCGGGAATGGCTCGCCAGGTCCTACTCCCGGTAAGAACTATACCCTCATATAATTCTAAAGCCTTATTTTTCCAGCCTCAAAGTTCTGTGGCCCTGAGAAGTAAATTTACTTTTTTTTCTCTCCCTTCCACTTCATTCTAGGCTTTCTTCTCTCCCCCAGCCAAACTCTTCTACACACTGTAGAAATGGCTATTTCCCCAACCATTGCCTCAAGCTTCCTTAACTATAACAGTTGGCTTTTGAGGAGGTAGATTTCCTTATCTTGTTCTGCTCACCTTTCCAAAGTTCTCCTGAGCCCTTTCTTTTCTGTATCACTCTTCTAATATTCCTGTTCATATCCAAGACTCAGACTTTTGGGAACTTGGTGTTTCAGCTCTTCTGCTATCAATAGGTAGACACTGTTTTGTGTTTAATCACCTCCTAAAACGTTGTCTCTTCTCTCTCTTGCCTGTGTGCCATGGCCATGACAGGTAGGAGACTCTGATGAAATTTTTTCTTCCCTGGATACCTTACCAGGAGGCCCTTTCACTCCTACTTTGGCCTTCCATTATGCATTCTCTCTGCTCAATCTCAGTCATAACTTCCACTCTGCTTTGAGGGAAGGTAAGTTGCCTTATCTTTCTCTCCCCGATGATTCAGGCAATGAGGCCAGATGTAAATGGGAGTTAAGAGTTTAACTTCATTTCCCCTTCTCCTGGCAGCATGGTTCAGGGTTAAGTTAGGGATTTAGGCTCTTCTTCTGTGTGAACTAGGCCATGCTCCTTTCCTTTAAGCCACTTATGCTAGTAGGCAAACTAAGCCTAGACCCTCCTTGCCTTTATAGTACCCTAGATCTCATCAGGCATTCTTTTTATTCTTTTTGGGGGTCTTATGCACCAAGAGGAATTGCTTCCAAATTCTGCTTGATAAAACTCAATGAACATCCCCCCCCCCATAGCATCTCTGTCCAGGCCATGTTCAAATTCTTCTCCCTTAGATGGGATGCCAAATTACTAGAGAAAGGAAGGACACCTATGATAGACATGACAATTTGGGCAAGGCAGCTATGCCAAGTTCTCAGACTGATGGAGGAGGCTCCCATCCATAAAAACTGAGATTTGTGGTGGGGATACCCTAAAAGAACACCTCCCTTAGATCACATAAGTAAAGACAGGGATGACTGTCTCCCAGGATATCTTATCTTTCACAAAAATTCAGTTGTCAATTCCTAAAAATCCCCTTTGGGGATACATTCTGATGAAAATTGGAATAAACTGAATTTTTTTTTCTGTAAAATTGGCCTGGTGGCAGTATAAATTAAGGGTGAAGAAACTGGCCTGTAAATAGCATTCTTTAGCATACCATCCTACAATTAGATATATTTCGTGAAGAAAATACCTAAAAACTAAAAAGTGGAAAGAAGTTGACTTAAAAGTAAAACTTACAAAGAATTCCCTCCTTAGTAGGGGCATCTTCCTCTCTGCTGATTGGCCTTTAAATTAGGGGAAAATAATCTGCTTAAGTCTCTGAAGCAAGCTTTAGCCTTTGACCTATCTTTTTCACTGGTTGGATACTTAAGGAAACCTTATGACATTTAGGTTAAACTCATTGTCTTTGAAATGTAAATGACTTCATTTCATTGAGTGGATACTTAGAAGGTCTTTTGTGTTTGAAAGTTTGGTACTAAGAAGGAAAAAAATCCAATCAGTAATATGGAATTTTTGGTTCTTTTTAAATGTTTTATATGAATGTATTGTCTACATATACTTATATTTGTAGATTGTTTGCATGATGTCTTGGCTTAAACATCTAAGAATGTACTCCTATCTAATGTAACTGTTATATTCTTTTGGCTTCTTGCTTGTTTAATTGGTTGCCATGTTTAATTCTTTGCAAGTCATTCTGCCTCAGAGTCTGGCTATTGACCTACTGCAAACTAGCCCCGATGAAAAACTGCAGACACTCAAGGGTTAATTAACAAATTGACTTGGAACTAAGAAAAATGCATTTTAAAATTCAAACTGCAATGAGATTTAAGATATAAAGTAGACAAAAGTTTTAAGTTTGGCCAATTAACAATTGATCATTAAGGTTTTGAGTTCGACAAATTAACTGGTGATCTTAATTTAAGATTTAAATTTTGCCAATTAAACAGACAATCTTAATTTGCTTCATCTTGTCATTAATACTACCTTTAAATTGATAAATTCATTTTACTATATTACTCTGTTGTACTAGCTAATGTTTAACAGAGAAAATCTTTATTCAAATTGGCTTATAGATAAGTGAGTGCTCACATAAATTAAAACTGCTAAATTGATCTAAAATTCCTCTTGATATGTAATGGTAGGTAGCTAGTTTAGCCACTAGCAGGCAACATGGAGAAAAAGGGAGATTAAAATTGACTCCTACCATTCTGTCATGATGAATGAAGCTACATGCGTCTCTGAGGACTTTGGAAAGACATTTTCAAATGGGTCTCACATTCTATAACTCTTCTACTCTCTCATCCTATAACTCTCCTGCCCTCTCTGGCCGCCTTACCTGGAATTCAGGTTTTTCCAATTTCCTTTCCAGGTTTATCTCAGGTTCTCCAGGTGCCTCAATTTTCCCTGTAATTATTCCTTAAATGTGTACTTTTTTTTTTTTTTTTTTCAGTACTGGGGGTTGAACCCAGAGCCTTGAGCTTGCATACTTTGCAAGTGCTGGACCACTGAGCTGCGACCCCAGCCCAATTTTTTTTTTTTTTTTTTTTTTTTTTTTTTTACTTTTTGAGACAGGGCCTCCCTAAGTTAAGCAGACTGCCTCTGGTCTTGAACTTGTGATTCTCCCACCTCCGCCTCCCAAGCTGCTGGGATTACAGGCATGCGCCACCGAGCCCGGCAATGTGTAGTATTTTTAATAAGGGCTGGGATTTAGCTCAGTTGGTAGAGTGCCACTCTGCAGTCTCTGAAGTCCAGAGTTTGGTTTCCAACATCGCAAAAACAGGAGAAAGACATGGCAATCCACTCCCAACACAATCACAAAACAACCACTGAAAACCCTATAAGGATCGCTATGAATCAGACATGACTCGAAGGCACCTAACAAGAACAAGAACAATTTTTAATAAGCCTATTCTATATTTTCTATTATAACTTCTGCATCAGATATAAATTATTTTTTTATACTGAATGCAGGGACCAAAGTTTTGCTGCCACATTCCTGGACCTGCTTACCAGCATTGCCTGAATCCCCTCAGTAACAATAAGACCTACGTTAATACTGGTAACACATTTTATCTGTGTTCTTTATTTATAACGGCCAGATGTCTAAGATACTCTGTTTCTATGTTTCAAATAGGGCTTGCTGAAATCTCATTAAATATAAAAAGTTATTTTACTTTGTTAAGAGAGAAAAAGCCTTTCTAAACTCAGTATTTCTATAAGGAAATAAATAAGGCAAAAGGAACTGTCAATCAACAGGCAGGGATATAAAAGCTATAGGTATAGAGTTTTTGGTGGGGAGAAGCTTAAAGGGAAAGCAAAATGTCTTTAAATAAATCAGAAAGTGAAAGCATATTGCGGTTAGTTAATATATTGCAGGAGGGCTGATAAAAGATGAAAAATTTTAAATGATAAATATAAATATTTAGATTGACTATCTTAAGAAAGTTATTTAAAGGTTTTCTAAAATCAAATTTTAATGTACTGAGGTAAAAAGCAGACAATGAGCTTAACTCTTATTCAAATAAAAAAGCTTTAAAATTATGGATTTAATTGTTAAATCTTTTCCTCTTCCACTGGGACCAGATTCCTGAAGCCCTTTGCCCTAGAGGAACTAGAACCCATGCAGACTCTAGTGATTTTAAGATGAGCAATTTCCCCTACCTGCCCCAGGACAATTTCCATCTTCTGGCAGTCTTTCAGGAGAGCTTCTCCTTTCTCATAACCCACACTCCACAGACTCTTGGGGTGAATAAACCTGAAAGCCTGGCCATCTTTCTGGTTGCAGAGAGACATAAAAGGAACTTCTCCCTCTTTTGGACATAGGTAATTCTGAGAAGATTGCTTTCCCCTCTAGGACACCATCTTAAGTTATAAAATTCAGAACTAAAGCAAGTAATTTCAGACTCCATGAGTTCTCCCATCCACTAAAAGGTCAACCACTAGTACATCAAACTCTTCCTGGCCATACTAGAATTCAGGGGATTGTTCACCAGAAGGCACAATGAAATGTGCACTCCACTCTTGGAGGACCTAGAGAAATTCAAACCAGGGCAACAAGGATGCTTGATTGGCTTGGTCACTGGCTAAGTCAGGAAATCAGGGATGAGTATCTGGAGACCCAGAGGGCACAACAAAATGTTCACTCGGCTCTAGGGGGGCCAAGGAAAAAAAAAAATCAAGAACTCAACTGTGAGTATCTGGAAAGTTTCTGTTTCTTTGCTTCTTCTTTCTTTCTTTTAGATAAACAAGTGGACAAAAGAACGTATGACTGTGGGCGAACAAAGTTTTATTCCTAAAGATTCACCCTTAGGCTGTATTTTAAACAGCTGGAATCATTTCAAGGGATCTGGCCCTCACACATGTTAGAAAAGGGTAAAATAAAAAATTTTCTCAAAACGGGGCTCTATAACATGATACTGCAGTTCAATCAGTTCTTCAAAAATAAAAAGGTAAATGGTGTGAGGTCTTTCATGTTTAGGTATTCATGTCATTCATTGCATCAGAACCCAGAGTGGTGAGGAAATGACAAAGCCTGCAGTGCTCATGTATCTCCAGGGCATGAGGACAGTCCTTTGGAGGATATATTATTAAGTGTTCCTTGTAGGCCACCAAGGAACCTCATGGAGCAAACTTAACCCCACGGCAATGCCTCCAACCCAAAATCCAGGGAAAGACTTCTCTCAACACAATAACGTGGCCGGGCAGGCGCAAACAGGAATGGGACTTCTTATCACCTTAATGGTACGTTTCCCATGTGGGAAGCGACAAATGGGGAAGGAATCCCAAGAGTTCACATCCCTTTCAGACTCAGCTCAATGCAAACAAAAACTGAGGTGTTTTGCAGAGGATCCAGATGAGTTTATTTCTGAGCTTCAATTCCTTGAGCATTTCCTTTGACCTAACTTGGAAAGATTTACATGTAATCTTGTCCACCTGCTGTACTCCTGAAGGAAAGGGATAAATTTGGGCAGCTGCTGGGGCTCAAATTCACATAAGAGGCCAGAGGCACCCTACTGCAGCCACAGCTGCTCCAAATCAGTACTTCCATCAGCTCAGGAGTTGGGTAACATAAGAAATGTATTGCTATAGCAAGGTCAGCCCACGGAAACGAGTCCTCTCAGGACTGACCCCAAACCCCAGTTCTCCTGGGGTTATATAGTTTACAGGGTTGGGGTTGTCAGTTGGACCCACATGTGTACCGCCTATATGATCATCCGTAGGTGGGTTAAGCTAGTTACCATGGAAATAGGCAGGTAACATCTACATGATACAAGAAATCTGGAAGAGGATTACAGGGTGGAGAGTACACTCAATAGGCTGAGTTTAGCAGTTGTAACAAATCGGGAAGGGGCCATCAGGGTGGAGAGTAGACAATAGACTGAGTTTAGCAATTGTAAGAAATCAGGAAGCAGATTATAGGTCAGAGACAGGCAGATAAGAAGCAAGGAGACGGGAGGTGACCTACAGGATAGAATGTATAAGTTTTAAACAAGGAAGATTAAGTTCTAGTAATTATATTTTAAGCAAACACTATAACATCTTAACTTTTGATTTAAATTTTTCTGCAACAGCAATACCAGATAGGAAATGATGGTCTCACTATGTGTAATCATATGATTACTTGTTTACTTGAGGGAACGCATAGTTTGATGAGGAAACCTGTAAACTATGGGAAGACTAGAGAAATAATCCAAGATAGAGATGAAAATCCAGATCTGTTTTTAGGTCGTCTCACAGAGGCCCGGAGAAAACACACTAATGTTGACCCCTAGATCTCATGGAGGTCAGATTTTGCTAAGAGCTCATTTTATCAGCCAGTCTGCTCCAGACATTAGGAGAAAGCTGCAAAAGTGGGCAATGGAATCACTGACACGTCTACCCCAAATTTTAAATTTGGATTTTTGGGTTTTCTATGGCTGAAGAAAAAGAAAAAAAAAAAAAAACAGAAGCAGTCCAAAAGGCCCACATGAAACAATGACAGGCATAAGAATGCGCCTGCTTGAAAGTATTAACCTTGGGAAATAAGCTATCCTCTCAGGGAGATTAGAACCTGGCCCCTTAGAGAGACCCCAGAAATAAAAAGAGGATTAAAGGGGATCAATGCTAGATAGCACTATGGAAAACTAGGGAACCAGAGAAAGGATTGTCTTCAGAAAGATTGTAAAGCAGGGCTCTGCCCCCTCCACAGAGAAGGAAAGCACTGGAAATGGGAATGACTTACTCTCCAAGAGGGGGGTATCAGTCCCAATGATGACTGTCTTTGGAGGACAGAAGCTACCTGAGGTTTCACAGCCCCTCAAAACCCACTGATGATAACCACCAAAGAGCCTCGGGTAACTCTTGACATGGCTGTAAAATATTAGTTTTCTTCTAGATACCAGGGCTTCATTTTCTGCCTTGATCGACCCTGGGCCCCTCCCTACACAAACTTGTGCAATAACTGATGTGAATGATTCACTAAATCTTTAACATATGGTTTTGGAAACTTAACTCTCAAGTCTTCATAACTCTTCTTAAATGTCCTATCCTCTTGCTGGGAAGGGATTTCTTTAACTTCAAGGGTGCAACTCTCCAATCTCAGAATGAAGGCTTTCTTTTAGAAAACATGGTCAAAAAGTGCTCTCTGTCTAGAGGCCCTTCATGGTTTTAAAGAAAAAAATCCCAAAGTATGTTGGGGATATATAATTAAACACATGCCTAACCTTACAGCTAAGCAGCCAGGGTGTCTCCTACCATGATCAATCAAGGAGACCCATCAGCAGAGGAAAATGGAGGATAAAGACTCAGTTCAGTCTCCCCTTCCAATAAATGTATTAGATAAAAAAGACAAAAGTATAATAGGTTAAAATATATTACAAAGATAGATATGTATGAAATTAAATTGGCTGTGGTTAAGTGTTCTATATCTAAAGCTTAATGCTTTCTTAAAATATTTATCTGCCCTTAGAAACAGTTACAAAAGCTTACACTTAAGTGACAAGGTTTTTATGTGTCATCAAGATGGCTACATTTTCTAATTATTTTGTCAAGCTTTTAACTACTTAGGAAATTGAGTCTTAATTGAGTCAAGATGTATGTGAGTATCTGTTTGTTTTAAAATCTTAAGGATCATTTTATGACTCTAGTTAAGTAAATAGTCATTATCTTAAGTTATTACAAAATATTTGACACCATATATGCATGACCAAAACATACATCTAAGAGCTAAAGGTGCTTTATATGTAATCTGTAACTACATGTTGTGCCAAAGCTAAAAATTAAAATTCATTACTCCTTTAAGACTAGTAATACTGACCTTTTGGATGGTCAACATCAAAAGTTGGAACCCTAAACCAATCAAGATAATGGGGCTAAGAGGACAGCCAATAATTTGGCCCCTGCGCCACATCAGACAGAATTCAGGGAATAATGGTCCAGACCCCTCAAAGATGCCCTACAACTCTGGTGAATCACCTATCCCTTTGATCAGAAAGGCCATGGGGGGCCAGAGGTTAGCTCTAACCAGTGCACGTTCTGAAAAGAGGAGAATTACTACAGAGGGCGATGCCCCCTCAATGTTTCCTATGTAAGCCACATGGTTAGCAAGACTCTAACTCATCCTAGAAAATGGCACAACTGGTAGAACAGAGACTGAAGGAGGCCAACATGCTCCTTACATGTTCCCCCAAAATAATCCTAAGGAGATCTTAAAAATATAATTAAAATCAATAAGATCAATAAAATAAGATCAATAAAAATATAATTAAAATCAATAAAATCAATAAAATCAATAAAATCAATAAGATGGCCTTAAAAATATAATTAAAAAGTGAATTTATTTTTGGCATCCTACATGGTCTTAAACACCCAACAGGAAAGTATAACCAAATATAGAGTAATTAATAATACAAAAGAGGAGCTGAACTAAGATCCAAAATAAGCTCTAAAGGTTATGCCAACGATAAAAAACCTACTTAAGAGGACACTGATAAACAAAGTGTTCAAAAGACTAACAAATTGTAATAATCTCTAGCCACATCTGTGGCATCTTAAGGGTCTACTTCTAGCTTTTATCTTTCAGCCCATTTAAAGAGTATCTCACTATATCTTACTAAGTACACCAAAAGCTGTCAAACTCCAGGGAAATGCCTACACTAACTCAAAGGTGAAACCAAGCCACTGCCTTTACCTAACTCTGTACAAAAGAGAGTGCATTCTAGAGAGAACATTGATAATTAAATTTTACCCAGATGTTTCCAACAAATATGTAAATATCTTCTAATATGTTAACGCCTTCTCAGGGTGAATAGAGGTCTACCCCATCCAGATCAAAAGAGCTAAGCATGTTGTCTCTGACTTCCCACAGCTAAGAACATCCTTAGGATGAGATTGCTTCCACTCACAAACCATTAGAAGTCCTAAAGCTTCTCTTCAGATAAGAAAAAATAGCTCAAATTCATCCCATGGTCTTCCAATCTTCAAGCTCAAACTTTCTCATGTTCCCCTTAAGCCCCGACAGGTTAAGACTTTCAGGCCCTGAATAGGTAGGGTCTACACTCCTACATCTAGCCTGCAGCCATACCACTGTGGCATCCAATCCTGTCAGATCTCAGAAGCTAAGCAGGGTAGGGCCTGGTTAGTAGCAAGTTGCTGTAGGTGTGGGAGCAGGACCCAGAAACCCACTCCCAAAAAACAATAAGCCATTTAAAATCCTATGAATAGCAGAGAAGCAGTAACAATACTGTTTCTGTTGCTGTACATAGTGTTGCTATGAGTCAGACCAACTTGATGGCACCTAACAACAACAATGCCCCTTCACAGCCTTGAAGAAGCTTCATAAGCCAGAACTTCAGCCTTCATTAACCCTTACATTAGGGGATCACCATCTCAGAGGGGGAGACATGAGGCAAGATAGAAAGGTAGGGAAAATTGGGGGATATGGAAAGGGAAAGAGTTTTCACCCCAGCAACTGCTTTGAGTCTAATCAGTTGAGAATCAAGAACTTTGATACAACAATTAAACAACTGCTGTGAGGAATGCCTGCATAGGGGTGTTATTTTGTGGAGACATTTTAAATAATGAAAATGGCAAAGTAGTAATGAGCCATGCTTGGGGTCAAAAATGTATGTAGCCTTTGAGTTTGACCTTATTTTCCTCTCTATAATTCGATGTTTCTTTAAGACATGCCCAGGGAACTCTTTCTTGACTTTTTTCTAAAACCTAAACAATGGATCTTCTTTTGATCTTATTGGCACCTCCCTAGCCCATGACAGGGGCCTTTCTAGGTGGTTGAGGTTCATATCACACTGAGCGCCCAGAGCTGGGCACCCAGGGCTGACATGACATGGGGCCTGCCCTAGGTTAACGAAAACCAGAGGGAACATATGTCCAGGGGCCTTTCCTTTTTGGCTTTCCTGGAAAGCCCATGTCAGCGTCCTGGATGCCTCTCTCTCTCTCTCTCTCTCCCTTCCTCTCTCTCTCTCTCTCTCTCTCTCTCTCTCTCTCTCTCTCTCTGTCTCTGAGGGTCCACATGTGTTCTAAAGTGTGGACTTAATAAACAGTCCCACCTTGTTTCACTCTTGCTCACTCATCCTGAAACTCTTTCTGGGATGAAGCCAAGGACCCAGCTTAACCTGAGTGGGGACCCTGACTAGGGGACCTCCTCAGGGTATGTAGCCATGGTGAGCTGTATCTTTCTGTTGTGCTGCTGGTGACGATATGGTAGTCCGATTTTTAGTTCTTTTGAGGAAACTTGCAATATTTTAAATAATAGCTGTATTAATTTATATTCCAATCAACAGAGTACAAGGGTTCCTTCTCCACATCCTCTCCAACACCTGTTATCTTTTGTATTTTTAGTAATACACCTTCTAGTAGGTATGGGATGATGTCTCATTGTAGTTTTAATTTACATTTCTCTGATGATTAGTGATGCTCATCATTTTGAAAAAATACCTTTTAGCCATTTTGTATGTCTGTCTTCTTTTCAAAAACCATTCCCACTTTCCTTTTTGTGCTTGAGGCTGAACCCAAAGTTTTGCACATGCTAATCATATACTCTATAGCCTGCAGCTGTACCACTATGGCCTCTGATCCTGTCAGATCTTAGAAGCTAAACAGGATTGGGCCTGGTTAGTACTTGGATGGGAGACTGCCTGGGAACACCAAGTGCTATAGGCTTGGGAGAAGGACCCAGCAGCCCATTCCCAAAAAATAATCAGCCACTGAAAATCCTATGAATACTAGGGAAGCACAACAATAGTGTTTCACCTGTTGTACATGGGGTTGCTATGAGTCAGATACCAACTCTAAGGCACCTAACAACAACAACAAAAACAAGCACACATTCTACCACTGAGCTATACCCCCAGCCTGAATTTTTAAAATAGGCTATTTGTTTTCTTAATATTGAGTTGCTTGAGTTTCATATACATTTTAGATAGTTACATATAATTAGAAGAATCATGGATATTTTCTTGCATTTCATACATTTTCTTTTCTCACTGTTGATTGTTCCCTTAACAGTGCCAACTTCGTATTTTGATGTAACCTCCATTTACCTCTTTTTGCTTTTGTTGTCTGTGCTTTTGGGTTCATATACAAAAAATTACTGCCCAGACCAATGTCATGGAGGTTTGCTAGTATGTTTCCTTCTAACAGCTTTAGAATTTCAAGTTTTGTGTTTAAATCTTTAATTCCTTTTGTGTTGAATTTTGGTGTGAGACAGGGTCTAATTTTATAATTCTGCATACTTTGTCATTGTTAGGTACCATCAAGTTGGGTCCCACTCATAGAGATCCTATGTACAACAGAATGAAACAATCCCCAATTCTATGCCAAGCACACTAAGCCCATTGTTACAGGCATTGTGTCAATTCATCTAGTTGAGGGTTTTAATGTATGTTTACAGTTGTTTCTTCTCATTTTGAGTTGTGCTATATCAGCAAATAGAGATCCTTGGAGCTTTACACTACATTTATACACTTCTGTCATTAAGGTGGACTCTACTTTAAGGAAGCAACTCTTCCCCCGGTCATCTTTTGAGTACTTTTCAATCTGGAAGGCTCATTTTCTAGTACTATATCTGACAGTGTTTCTCTGCTATGCATAGGGTTTTCAATAGCTAACTGACTCAGGAGTGAGCTGCCAGATCCTACTCCCTAATCTGTCTTAGTGTGGAAGCTCAAGTGAAACCTGCCTACCATGGGTGACCCTGCTGGTATCTATAATATTGGTAGCATAGCTTGTAGCTTCATAGGAACATGCAAGCCCCCACAGTACAGCAAACTGACAGACATGTAGATGTCTAATTTTCCCAATACCATTTATTAAAGATCATCTTTTCCCCATTGTGTATTTCATTGATCATCAACATGGGGATTTACTTCTGGGCTTTCCAGTCTGTTCCACTGCTGTATGTGTCTGCTTTTATACCAGCGCTAGATTGTATTGACCGCTATAGCTTTGCAGTGTATTTTGTAATCAGATAGTATGATGTCTCTAGCTTTGTTCTTTTTGCTCAAGACTGCTTTGACTCTTTGGAATCCTTCTTTTTTTTTTTTCCAGTACTAGTACTCATGCATTCTAGGTGAGTTTTCCATCACTGAGCCACACCCTGGCACTGATTTATTTTTTATTATTTTTTATTTTGAGGTAGAATCTCACTAAATTGTGCATGCTGCCTCTGGCTTTGAACTCAGTCCTCCTGCCTCAGCCTTCTAAGTTGCTAAGATCATAAGCATGCACCATTGTGTGTGGGTTCATTGGAGTCTTTAGAGGCATGCTCATTTCTTTTTCCTTTTTGAGGGGAGGAGATACTTGGGATTTGAACAGGGTTTCACACATACATTGCAAGTATTATGAGTCAGGATATCACTAATTTACTGAGGCAGCTTTGTGTTCTAACCTTGAACACATGGTCCTCCTGTCTCAGCCTCCTGAGATACCAGGATTACAGGTATGTGCCACAGTGCCCAGATAGGAAAACTTATTTTTTATCTACCTTGATCCACTTGGACCACCCATTGGTAAGAACAAGTCATATGGTCCAAATTAGATGCAAAGTGTGCCTGGAAAGATGATTTCTGGCTGAAATAACTTATCAATAATAGCTCCACAAAACTATAGGGAGCAAGAATCCATGGAAGTATTCTTTTCTATGGATTACAAACTAGCAGAGAGTAGAAGCAGCTTGAGATCTACCAATAAAAGAGAAGAAACTCATCCTCAGCACATGGGGTTGGCAGTTAAAATTGACAGAACCCCTTGGAAAGTAAAAATAAAGATGCTCATTCCCAATGGTGTGGTAATTACATCTAAATGTCCTCTCTCACATGCACATAAGGGAAGAGTTTTAAGCCTGTTCATTTACAACACAGTTTGTTGTTGTTGTTCTTGTTCTTGTTGTTAGGTGCTGTCGAGTCATGTCTGACTCCTAGTGACCGTCATAGGGTTTTCAATGGCTGATTGTTTCAGGATTGCCCTGGGAGTGGATTGCTATGTCCTTCTCCCATATAACACAGTTTAGAATGTCCAACATGTGAGAAAACTCAGTAGGAAAATGAATGGGGCTATCTCCTTTTGGTGTAATATATGTTATCACTAAATCAACATCCATATATATCAACATGAACAAATCCCAAAAATATAAAGTTGAGAAACAATTCAAGTTGTAAAAGAACGTATCTGTTATATTGCCCTTTATTAAACATATTAAAATTTAACAATAGTATATGTATTTTATGGAGACATAAGATTGCAATAAATGCCAGCAATCCCATTTCCAGGTATATAGCTAAAAGAAGTAAAATCACTATCTTAAAGATATCTGCACTCTCCTGTTCATTGCAGCATGATTAACAATAATCAGGATATGGAATCACCTCCGTGTCCTTTGACAGAAGAATCGTGTGTGTGTGTGTGTGTGTGTGTGTGTGTGTGTGTGTGTGTTTACCATCATAGACATATGGGTGTATGTAGCCATATCATTATACTATTGACATATTATATATTCCAGTACAATGGCATACTATCAATCTTTAAAAAATAGATCTTGCCATTTGCAATGATACGGATGAACCTGAAGGACATTATGCTAAGTGAAATAAGCTAGGCACAGAAAAACAAATACTGCTTGATCCCACATGTGGAATCTAAAAATGTCAAATTCATAGAAGCACAGAGTAGAAGGGTAGTTTACCAGTGGTCAGGAAGTACAAGGAAATGGGGAGATGGTGGTCAAAGGGTAAAAACTTGTAAGTACAAGACAAATAAGTTTTGGAGGTCAAGTGTACAGCATGGTAACTACATTGTTGTTGTTAGATGCTGTCAAGTTGGGTCCCACTCATACCAACCCTATGCACAATAGAACAAAATACTCCCAAACAATGTGCCATGCCCAGCACTATGTAAGTGCTTCTCTGCTATTCATAGGGTTTTCAATGACTGATTGTTTTGGGAGTGGGCTTCTGGGTCCTTCTTCCAAGCCTAGAGCACTGAGAATTCCCAGGTGGTCTCCCATCCAAGCACTAACCAATGACTGTAGTTAATAATAATATATTATATAACTGAAATTAACTAAGAAAGTAGATCTTATTCTCACTACACATACACATAAGTTGACTATACAAAGTGATGGATATGTTAATTAGCTTGATTGCAGTAATCTTTTCATTATGTATACATCTATGAAAACATTACATTATACATTTTGAATACATTGTTGCTTTGAAATGCCATTGAGTCAAATCGGACTAATAGAGACCCTATGGACCACAGAAGAAAACACTACCCGATGCCATGCCATACACATGATTTTTTCTCTGCTTAAGCCCATTGTTGCAGTCACTGTGTCAATCCATTTAATTGAGGGTCTTGCTTTTTTCTTTGACCTGCCACTCTCCCAAACATGATGTCCTTTTCCAGGGATTGGTCCCTCCTAACAACATCTCCAAAATAAAAAAGATGTAGTCTAGCCATCCTTGCTTCAAAGGAGAACTGTAGTTATACTTCCTCTAGGAAGGATCTGTTGGTTCTTTTGGTAGTCCATGGTATACTCAACATTCATCTCCAGCACCAAAATTCAAAAGCATCAGTTCTTTTCCTATTTCCCTTATTCAACACCCGGCATTCACAAGCATAAGGTGCAACTAAGCATGCCATGTTATAAATCATGGGTACTTTCATCTTCAATGTGACATCTTTACTTTTCTACATTTTAAAGAAATTTTGCAACAGCTTTTCCCAGTGTGATGCATCTTTTGATTTTTTGACTGCTGCTTCTGTGGGTGTTGATTGTTGAACCAAGTAAAACAAAATCTTGGACAGCCTCAATCTTTTCTCCATATATCATGAACTTTCTTACTGACACAGTTATGAGAACTTTGGTTTTCTTGACGTAGAGGTGCAATCCATATTGAAGGCTGTGTTCTTTGATTTTCATCAGAAAGTATTTCAAATCCTCTTCATTTTCAGCAAGTAAAGTTGTGTCATCTGCATATTGCAGGTTGCTAATGAGTCTTCCTCTTATCCTTATGCCACCTTCTTCATGGAATGTAGCTTCTCAGATTATTTGCTCTGCAGGGATTGAAGAGGTATTTTGAAAAGATACAGCCCTGATGCACACTTTTCCTGACTTTAAGAAGTATTTCTTTCTTCTGTTTGAAGGACTGCCTCTTGGTCCATGTACACATTCCTCATGAGTACAATTAAGTGTTCTAGTATTTCCATTCTTTGCATTGTTATCCATAATTTCTTGTGATCCACATAATCTGATGCCTTTGTATTGTCAATAAAACATAAATAGACATCTTTCTGGTACTCTCAGCTCACTGATGCCTAAAATGTTGATGTTTATGTGTTCCATTTCCATTTTGAAGGTTTCTAAATTTTCCTGGGCCTGCAGCCATACCACTATGGTGTACAATCCCAACAGATCTCAGAAATTTATCAGGGTTGGGCCTGGTTAGTACTTGGATGGGAGACCTCTTGGGAGCACCAGGTGCTGTAGGCTTGTGAGAAGGACCCGGCAATCCACTTCCAAAAAACAAAAAACAATCAGCCATTGGAAACCCTGTGAATAGCAGAGAAGCACTATCAATAGTGTTTCACCTGTTGTACATAGAGTCACTATGAGTCAGACACTGACTCAACGTCACCTAGCAACAACAAACAACACTTTTCCTAGAGTCATACTACATACATCCCACATTTCAAGTATTAATGGGAGTTGATAGTTGCTTTTCACTTTGAGTCTTACCACATCAGCAAATGGAGGTTCTAGGGGTTTTACCTTATTCCTGTCATTAAGATTGGCCCTACTTTCAGGAGGCAACTCTTCCCCGGTCATCTTTTGAATGCCTTCTAACTTTGAGAGCTCATTTTCTGGCACTATCTCTACAGTGCTTCTTTGCTATTCATAATGTTTTCAAAGGTTAATTGTTTCTGGAGAAGGCTGCTGGGTCCTTCTCCCTAGCCTGTCTTAGCTCAGCTGAAGCTCAGCTGAAACCTGTCCAATGGATGACCCTGCTTGTATCTGAATATCAGGGGCATACTTTTCAGCATCACAGGAACATGTTAGCTCCCACACTATGGCAAACTAACAGATAAGTGGGGGATTTTGAATATATATATTTCTTTTAATTTGTCAAATATACCTAAATAGAGCAGGAAACCATGCATACACATGAAATATCCAACTTTTAAGATAACAATTACCTCAAGCACAGTTCTGGGAATAAGAATGGGAGTGAGAGAGAAATTTTAGAGTAGAGATCTGAAACAAATATGGCAAAATATTAATGTTTAATGTCTGTTTTGGGTACACATATTATATTATTTTCTATGCTCATCTTCCTGTTTGAAATGAAAATTAGGAAACTAAGAATTTACTTACTCATAGAATGAAACATTTGTCATCAGTCTTGAACAGACCTTAAGAAAGAGTTAGTAGGCAAAACTCTTGGAGTCAGAAATCATATCATAAAAAAATCAAAATGTATATAGATGATTTCTTGAGAAGTTAGACACTATTTTGCAATTAAGATATGACATATGTAATTTTGTAATGTAGATATTCTGTTATTTTTAAGTAGCATACTCTCCCACTTTTTATATATTATGGTGGTATATATGGTTTTATATACTAGTACAAATTACACTAACCTTCCAAAACAGGCCCATATTCAAAGATTTATATGCAAGAATCACTAATCTTTGCCATAGTAAATATTGAGAACAAAAAATTAATCTTTGTCAGGCATTCCATCTAAGCACTCAGGAGCCTGGGGAAGGCTATTGCTAGTTCAAAGCCAATGTGGGCTACATAGCTAGTTCCAGGATAGTCTGAGCTACATAGTGAGACTCTATCTCAAAAATTTAAAAATTGATCTTTTATCATACATGATCATGAGAAAAATAAATAAAATTACTATTTATGGTTTCTTTCTATACTTACATTTTCATGTCTAAATATGTTTGTGAATAAAATAAAGTTTTAGTATAAATATGAGGCAGGTGTTTTTTTAATTTTTGCACCTAATAATCACATAACTTACTATAGGACTTAAGTGACAACTTAAAAATGGTAAAAATTGATATTTAAATCCAAGTTTATCTTGTTTCTAATTCTTAGTATTAAACTCAGCTATACTCTCTTAATTTTTTAATCTCTGATAAAAAGAAGTATTAAATGAGAAAATTGTTGGGAGTATCCATCACAGTTTCTAAAAGTGAGTGATTGCCTTTTTTCCTATTGATCAATCTATTATAGTGACTGTTCCCATGCATAGTCTCAATAAAAGTGCACAGGCTCACTTCAATCTCACATTGTGCAATTAAACAAGAAAGATGACTATATTCAAAGACACCAAGGTATTATTAAAATTTTGAACTGAAGCTGTTTTTTATGTATGTGTGCATTTCCCAGTCTAATTTGCCTACTTAATTATTAATAAAAGCATAAAGGATTTCTTTTGAAAAAAGAATTATTATAACATGTTACATTGGAGATAGTTACTCACATAACTTTAAATGATAAAGTTATGCTCTCTTACGGTCAATTGACTGAGAAGACCTATCATCATCTTGATATTCTTCATGTATAAATTTGAGCTTGGAAATTGTGTTTTGTTATTTCATTAATCACATCTGTCAACAAAAATAATGAAGACAAATTTAAATTTAGAGAAAAATCTTATGACCAACAAAACATAGCAGAGAAGTCAGAGGATCGTTATGAGAAAACTGAAGGTGTATAGGCCTGTGGTCAGTATAAGGGTCACTTTACACCTGAAAACCTCCATATCTAAAAAGAGATCACCACAGACTACCTTTTGATAAATTAACTCATGGTTTCATGTAAATAGTAACATGGTAAACTTTGCAAAATTCCAGATTAAAAATATTTGAATGTTATTTAGAGTCTCATTATTCTGTTTCATAATTCTCCAATAGGAGTTTACAATACATAACTGTTTTGACTCCGTCGTTTTAATTAGACTATCTTACTGGATGAATTTCCCCAGAAACATACAATGGAGACTTGCTGCTCCTGAAAGCAATGCCTTTCTAAATCCTGTCTTGCTTTTTATCTAATATGCATTTGTTTACTGGGTTCTGGCTATGTATCTGGTACTATGGTAGAGTCTCATATCTAGTGAGATTCAAAATTTAGTTGGAAAAGCAAATATGCAAATTATTATATGATAGGCCAGAAACTTACCTAGCACACTCTTCTCTGGAGCCTGTAACACTTGTTCTTTTCTTTCAAACTTACTCCTTGTACTCAGGCCAGACATCTGAAGCCCTCTTTTCCTCATCCAAACTTGAAGATCTCTTTGCTCAACCCATTGGAAGATGACTTCCTTAGCTTCTTCAGCAATTTATTGTTTTCTTATTCTATCTCTCAAAGCCAGACCTTTTCTGTCTTCCAAGGACATAGTTACCATATCTGACATATTGACTCTCAAAAAATTGGAGTGTATTCATTTTAGGTCTCTGAGAAACAGATGCCAAAGTGGTATTTGATGAGTGAGAGTACCAGAGAAGATTATATTTATGGAAGGGGACTACCAAGGAGGGGATGACAACCCACACTCCTGTCTGCACTGAGTGGTTGATGCCTGTGAAGGAGAGGATGAAGAAGAACTGAGTAGGAACAGGCATTAATGATGGCATAGCTCTAAGTTTTTCCCTGATCCCACACCAGCCAGTTCAAAATCTCTGAGGTGGAGCT
The DNA here is from genome assembly GCA_007922755.1 of Pedetes capensis. Lineage (NCBI taxonomy): Eukaryota > Metazoa > Chordata > Mammalia > Rodentia > Pedetidae > Pedetes > Pedetes capensis. The sequence continues at coordinate 18,744 of VMDO01000858.1, forward strand.
TGTTGTTGTTGTTGTTAGGTGCTGTCGAGTCGGTATCTGACTCATAGCGACCCTCTGTACAACAGGGGAAACACTATTGTCAGTGCTTCTCTGCTGTTCATAGGGTTTTCAGTGGCAGATATGGTGGAGCTTAGATACTGGTATATTGATTTTCATGTACAAAGTCAATAGCACTGTTCTGTTGTCCACTACAATGACAGGATGATGGGAGACAGATCTTCGGTCTTTAAAGAACACTATTTGACTGTAAATAGAGGTGGCCCTGCCAAGAACAGTATATGACAATGATGAATATTATTAGACTAGTCATAGCCCTCATTATTTTTTTTGCTTATTCCACTTGGCTCTCTAGGAACTAAGAGATAATATACAAGATTGGTTTCATAGCTGTGCTATCCAGCTAGTGTGTTAGTACTGAGTTTGTGTGGAAACTGAGCCAGCTAACACAATACTGAAGTTTTGTAGTTTTATGAATATTTATACTGTGGAAATTGGCAATCACTACAAGTACTGATTTTTTTTTTTCTTTTGAGATAAGGTCTTACAATGTAGCCCACGTTGGCCTAGAACTTGCTGTGCAGCCAGGCTGGCATTGAACCTTTTATACTCCTGTCTCACCCTTTTGGGTGCTGGGATTATACTTATCATGAATATTTTCTTTTCCAGTAGTAGGGGGGCAGCTGAACCCAGAGCCTTGTGTATGCTAGGCAAGTACTCCACTACTGAGGTTCACCCATAGCACCTTAGTTTTTTCTTTTGAGACAGGCTATGTCTTCAAATTTGCAATCTTCCTGCCTCTGCCTCTCTTGGCTTTTTTTTAACAGGTTGGTTTAATAGCATACCTCTGCTTTTAAGTACCTTTTAATTTTTTAAATTTTTCTTTCAACTCACTGTTTGAAATTTATTACAGATACCTTGTTATTTTGCTGATTATGACATACTGTAATATGGTTTTAATGTATTTCCTGTAAGTAACATGATCAGCTTCATATTTTTATAGGTCTTTTTAAATGTAGAGTCAGTAAATTAGCCAACTTGTAAATATCTGTTATAATTGATAAAACAGATGCATCTTGGATATAGCATTGTTACACTGCCTCTGGGCAGTGAATCAGGATGTGTTTAGGCTGGCAGCAGAGGGGTGGAAGGAAGTCTAAGAGACCTAAGGAAGCAGAGGGGTGGAAGGAAGCAGAGATATATGCATTTGGGCTCAGATTTACATTTTGATGAGAGCCATTGATGTGCATCTTCTGGCTATACTATAGGAATACATTATTTCAGTGGGAATATACCTTCTTAATATTTTAATAGTATAGATCTGATAATGAACTTCTTAGAAACACTAGGCTTAGTGTATTCTGTTGCTTTCTGTCTCGTTTTAAATAGAGGATTAAGGGAATGCAGTATTTAAATTGTAACTCTGACAATACTTCTAACTAGAGGCATTTTGCCATTTTTGTTTTCAGTGAAATTTTTCCCAAAGGAAATCAGAATTGAGTTGGTGTACTGAATTCTTGGTTACCAAAATGCTCATGTAGCTTTGGAATTTTAAACTGGTGAATATTTACCATATGTGGAAAAACATGAGATATATATCGTATGATCTCAGTTAACTAAACTAGACCATTGTGCATGCACACACCCGGGACATGAACTGCTTGTGACCATGAAGGACTCTGTTTTTTGCTGCATGTGTTTTAGTTACCTGTAATACATGGATTCAGTTTTAATATGTTTGAGGACAGCATCATTGGTGTTATTATGTCCTGTCAAAAGGTACTTAATTAGTAGTTCACTTTCTCTTTGTAATGTTAGTAGTTGTTGATGCTTAAGACCTAGATCTATTAATTCATTAGGATTTACAGTATCAGTCTACTCCTCATTGCTTAACTAAAGTACTTCTATAAAAAGAATTTTCTCTCTTACCTTTGGTGTGGTTGTTTAGGGACATAGTTTTATAGGAAAGTCAGAGTGCATGTTTAATTCTTTTCCTTCACGTAACAGTTCTCAAAATAATCAGTACCACAGCATCCTCTAATTGCAGCTATTAGTGGTGGTGTTGATTCAGCATTGCTAGAACTCATGGATACATACATATATGATGTGAGTTATGATTTGAGTCTAAAATGTCCCCCAAAGGTCATGTGTTTAAACCCTTTTCCCCCAGGTGATAGCACTGTTTATGGAGGCTATGAAACTTTGGGAGGTGAGACCTAGCTTGCAGAAGTAGGTCACTAGGGGCCGGCCTGTGAAGGTTTTGCCTGGACAACCAGTTCTTTTACGCTCTCTCTGCTTCCTGATCATCATGATGTGAGGGCCTTTGCCACAGGCCCTGCCGCCTGCCCTGCCACCATGCCTGCCCTGCCTCTATGGATTGAAGTCCTCTAAGCAAGTCGAAATAAGTCTATTCTTCCTCCTTAAGTTGGTCTATTAGATATTTTGCCACAGTAACACATAAGCTAACTAAAACAATGTGTCCATCCATTGTAGTTATTATCTTTATTGATGTTCCATCTTTGGTTGGCAGAACCACCTTAGGTTGGATCCTGAGTCCTTTTGACATGAATCTAATCCTTGACAGGTTCATTGCCAACCATTATGACAACAGGTTCCAAGCTCATCTTATATACTTCCTACCTCAGATCTCAGAATCATACATATCTCTAAGATTTGTTACTTTTAGGGACAAATATTATTTAGGAACCACAATCTAGCCTTGTAAGGGTACTATTTTACCTACTGATGATTTCTCGGCCCTTTCCATGGACAAAGCTACAAACTACAAATTAATCTCAATATGTCCAATTATCATACTAGTTGCCAGTGAATGTGTCAAAAATTAGAATCACATCAAAAAAAAAAAAAAAAGAAAAGAAAAAAAAAAGACTAAAGAATATGTCCAGCTTAGGGGCTGGAGTTTATCTCAGTTGGTAGAGTGCTGCTCCACGCTTTCTGAAAACCCAGATTTGATTCTCACCACTGCAAAAATGGAAGAAGGATGTGGCAGTGAACTCCTAAAACAATTAGCCATTCAAAATCATATGAGTCACACGCAACTCAATGGCACCTAACAACAAACAATATGTCCAGTTCAAATTCAGAACTGTATGGTTTTTATGTATCCCTAAATATCTTACAGGGGCTGGGATTTATCTCAGTTGGCACGGTGCAGCTCTGCAGTCTCTGAGGTTCCTGGTTCGATTCCCAGCACCGCAAAAATGGGAGAAGAATGTGGCAATCCATTCCCTGGGAAATCCTGAAACAATCAGCCATTGAAAACCCTATGAGGGTCATTATGAGTTAGACATGACTTGATTGCACCTTACAACAACTACCTTATAGTTAGTGGATTTTTCACTTTTCTTTTATACCAAAAATTCTGGTTTTCAAGGATGTTGGGAGTGGCAAAACTTAACTCACAGGACACTTTATAATATAATTACTGAAAGAACAAAATATTTATCCATTCTTTTGTCCCTGTATACTTCACTGAAACTATATGAATTCCTATGTTTTAAATTAATTTGAAATAATTCTACTTGGTATAGTTGTACCACTAATTGGTACAAAATCATTTCATTTTTAAAATTATTTTTGATATTTAGAATGTTTTAAATTTTATTTTGTAACTATGTTGAAAATATGTGGTTCAGAATGCAAGTCCACGAGTAGAAGTTATAGTAAAAAAAATATAATCCCATCCTTGCCTCACCTTTGTTTTCTCCACTTCATCATAATCATTTCAAGTAATTAAGGTTTATTCTTCCACTGTCCTTTTTAAATATAAGATATGCATACATATCCACAACATCTCCTTTTTGGTAAGCCATAGCATTCTATCACATATTAGTCCACCTTGTTTTATTGCATTTAAATCTTATACATCATTCCATAGAGCACACATAAATATTCTCCACTCTTTATTCCATTGTGTCCTATAGCATACTTGACTAGACTCTTTTGATGGAAACCTAAGGTGTTTCCAGTCTCATGCTATAATATTGTTGTTGTTGTTGTTGTTACTGCTGCTGCTGCTGCTCCTGTTGTTAGGTGCCATCAATTCATGTCCAACTCATTTCGACCCTATGTAGGACAGAATGAAGCACTCCCCTATACTGTGCCATGCACAGCATTATTGTCATTGCTTCTCTGCTATTCTTAGTTTTCAATGGTGAATTGTTTCAGATGTGGATTGCTAGGTCCTTCTACCTATCCTGCAGCACCTGGTATTCCTAAGTGGCCTCCCATCCAGGATGACTCTGCTTGAAAAATAAAAAGCTTGAGCACATGCCCTTCTTGTATTTTTGGCAGTGTAATGTTAGCACCCAACAACAAATATGATAATGTGTGCCTACAAGTAGAATTATATTTTAAAAAGGTATGTGCATGTGTAATTTTGTGATGTATTGTTAAATTCCTTCCCCTACAATGTTGTATATACCAATTTGCACTCTCACCAGGAGTGTGTGAGAGTTCATTTCCCCACAGCCTCTCAACCATCTGTATTGTCAAATCTTCGCCACTTTTTTTTTAGTATAATAGGTGACTAGTATCTTAGTGGAATTTTAATTTGCACATCTCTTATAAGATAGTTTGTTGTTGTTGTTAGGTGCCGTCGAGTCGGTATCCGACTCATAGCGACCCTCATAGGGTTTTCAATGGCTGAGTGCTTCGGGATTGCCTTGGGAGTGGATTGCCAGGTCCTTCTCCTGTTTTTGCAGTGCTGGGAATTAAACTAGAGACCTCAGAGACTGCAGGGCAGCGCTCTACCAACTGAGCTAAATCCCAGCCCTATAAGATAGTTAGGGATACATAAAAAACATATAGTTCTGAATTTGAACTGGACATGTTGTTTGTTGTTGTTAGGTCATGCTTCTTTTTTATGTAATAGCCATAACCATTTCTATTTGTGTGAACTGTTGATTTTACTAGCCTATTTTTCTACAGTATGTGTCTTCTCTATTTTTAGAAAGTCTTTATGTATATGTAAACGTTTCCTTGTTGTAGGAATGGAGCAAGAATAGGATTGAAGAATATGGAGAAATATGAGTCCAAATATTATTTGGCAAAGGTTGATTTTTTAAAAAGCCCAGAATGTCTTTCCCAATGTGGCTGAAGACTTCCATCAGACCATTTCCCAATTTATTAATAAAATGATAGCTACTTACTAAATTCATGTTGTTGTTAGGTGCCATCGAGTCATGTCCAACTCATAGCAACCCTCATAGGGATGACCCTCATAGGATTTTCAATGGCTGACTGTATCAGTCACTGTAAGGTCACTAACACTTCACTCAATTAGTTCAAGTATAAAATATTTAATATTTTACTCTTAGTCACATCCTTCTTATTAGTTGCTGTTATTTGATATCTGTTGGTTGAAAAATAGTACTATATAACTCATTGCTTCTGAATCATTTTCAATCATGGCACAAATAGACAATTACAATATTTACATAGCACATGGAGGCTAGCTACCTGTAGTTTAGAGATATTTACATGGGTCTTACTTTTGTGTTACTTATCATAATTACCTTTGTGTTATTTATCATAAAATTATTAGAGATAAATATTGGGTTTGCACACAACTCCAAAATCAAAATTTTTGAATTGACCAATGGGAAAATTAATCTTGATTTCTATATATATATATATATATATTTTTTTTTTGGGGGGGGGAGAAGGACCTGTCAACCCACTCCCAAAAATTAATCCACCATTGAAAACCCTATGAACAGCAGAGAAGCATGACAATAGTGTTTCACTTGTTGTATGTAGGGTCTCTATGAGTCGGATGCCAACTCGATGGCACCTAACAACAAGAACACACACACACACACACATATGTGTGTATATATATATATATATATATATATATATATATATATATGTTGTTGTTAGGTGCCGTTGAGTCGGTATCCGACTCATAGCGACCCTCTGTACAACAGGGGAAACACTATTGTCAGTGCTTCTCTGCTGTTCATAGGATTTTCAATGGCAGATTGATTTTTGGGAGGGGGTTGCCAGGTCCTTCTCCCAAGCCTGCAATACCTGGTGTTCCAGGCGGTCTCCCATCCAGGTACTAACCAGGCCCGGCCCTGCTTAGCTTCCGAGATCTGACGGGATCGGATTCCACAGGGCTACGGCTGCAGGCTCATATATATATATTTGAGCAGGGGCAGGGAGGCAGAGAGGGAGAGAGAGAAAAAAAATTTATTTATCTATCTATTTATTTATTTATTTATTTTCAGTACTTGGAGGTTGAAGCCAGGGCCTCATGCATGCTAGGCAAGTGCTCTATCACTGAGCCAAACTCCCAGCTGCTCTTTTATTTTTCGTTTTGGGACAGAGTCTCACTAAGTTACATAGGATGCCCCTGGCCTCAAACACATGATCCTCCTGCTTCAGGCTTCTGAATCTCTGGGATTACAGGTTTATGCCATGACATCAGGTTTTGAATATAACTTTTTTTTTTTTTTTACTTTTTGAGACAGGGTCTCACTAAATTGCACAGACTGCCTCTGGTCTCGAACTTGCAATCCTCCTGCCTCCATCTTCCAAGCCGCTGGGATTATAGGTATGCACTACCGTGCCCAGATGAATATAACTTTTTAAAGTCTGTTTGAAATAGCAATATGGAATTCCTAACGCTCACAAAATGAAGTGACAAAAAATATAACCTCTTGTTACAACCATCCAAAGATTTACAGCATTTGAAATCATATTGAAGAGATTAATGCTGCATCTTCATCTTTCATTGATAAATGTAATATAAAATTTTTTCATGATTTTTGAAAACCTAGTCTTGGAGCCATCATCTGGAGCTGCCACCATCAGCAGACCTGGCTGACTCTCCCTAATGAGTTAACCTTGGACTATGAGCCTTTCTCTGGAGCACTTGAAACATGAACTCCATCTGTGACTCCTCCAATGGAGAATACAGCATTCTCTGAAGCCAATTGCCAAAGAAATTTTCTAGATGGTAGATTGCCAACTCAGTTTCCCCAGTCACGTCATTGAAGAGCAATGAGTGCTAGAGATAAGAGCTAAATGTAGCTTATCATGCTTTTCACCTGCACAGAGTTCAAAAGACACCATTGGACCCTATGCTACTACCTACCACCCAGGAGTTCCAGGAAGCCTTCTCTTGGTCAGAAATGGCCTTTCTCAGGGTTCCAGTCACTCTGAGAGCTGAAGGATCAATATCCCCTGGCACACCAGTAATCCACATTAGTTGAGAAAAGCTACTATCATGTACTATGAATAAAATACATCTGAGAGTAGGTAAAATGGCATGAGCATGACATCCCAGCTAACACAGGAAGATTATCTGAGCCCAGGAATCTGAGACATGCTAGGCAACATAGTGAGACTCCATCTCAAAACAAGAAAACAATACACAACAAAACAAAAAAAGGCCCATGAAAGGAAATGCCATATCTTTATCCTTTCCTTACCATTTCATGCTAGATGGCAAAAGACAAAACAAAAGCTTCAAGGAATTGTTTTTAGATGGAATATCTATGAAATTTAAAAATGGATCAAAAAGCTACCTTACTATAGCTTTTATCTTATTCATTTGGGTAGAGAAGATAATTTTTAGGTAGAAAAAAAAGTATGTGTGTAAGAGCTATTGTTCCTAGGTTACTGCTTACTTTGGCAACCTGTCCTGAAGTGGTTCTGCTTTGACAGTAGGTATGCTCAGATTACAAAATTCACCATGGACTTGCCTAATATTCAATTCACTACAACTACATCAAATAAATATAAAAATAAGAGAGGAATTACAAGGAAATATGAGATCACCACATTTAAGTTTCTCTCTCTCACAATAGGTATATGATTATCTACCAAACTGATTACATTTGTGGAAAGAGGCTATGGAAAGCCTCAATATCAAAAGTCAGAACAAGACCAAGTGCTGATTGTGGGGCAGACCATCAACTGTTCATATGCAGGATCAAACTGAAACTGAAGAAAATAAGAACAAGCATGTGAGGACCAAGGAATGATCTTGGGTATATCCCACCTGAATTCAGAGACCACCTCAAGGACACGTTTCGTGTGTTGAATACTTATGGCTGAAGACCAAACAATTTGTGGCATGACATCAAAGACATCATTCATGAGGAAAGCAAAAGGTTATTAAAAAGACAGAAAAAATGGAAAAACCATTATATGTCAAAAAAGACTCTGAAACTTGCCCTTGAACATTGAGCAGCTAAAGTAAAAGGAAGATATGATGAAGTTAAGGAACTAAAATAGAAGATTTCAAAGGGCAGCTCAATAAGACAAAATCAAATATTATAATGATGTTCATTATAGATAGAAAATCAAAAGGGAAGAACATGCTCTGTTTTTCTCAAGTTTAAGGAATTGAAGAAAAAATCCAAGCCTTGAGTGGCAATAGTGCAGGATTCTACCGGAAAAATATTGAATGATACAGGAAACATCAAAAGAAGGTGAAGGAATACACACAGTCATTATAACAAAAAAAATTAGTGGATGACCAACCATTTCAAGAGGTTGCATATGATCAGGAACCAATGGCACTAAAGGACAAAATATAAGCTGCCTTGAAGGAATTGGTGAAACACAAGGCCCCAGTATTTGACAGAATACCAATTGAGATATTTTAACACAAAAATGTAGCACTGGATGTGCTGACTTGTTTATGCCAAGAGATTAGGAAAATAGCTACCTAGCACACTGTGTGGAATAGATCCATATTTGTATGTATTCCTGAGAAAGGGGATCCATTTGATTATGGAAATCATTGGATGTTATAATTTACATCATACACAAGTAAAATTTTGCTAAATATCATTCAAAAGCAACAGTAGCAGTATATAGACAGGGAACTGCTGGAAAATCAAGCCAGATTCAGAAGAAGGCATGGAATGAGAGACATAATTTGCTATTGTCAGATGAATATTAGCCAAAAGCAGAGAGCACCAGAAAGATGTCTACCTATGTTTTAATGACTACTAAAAGGCATTTGACTGTGTGGATCACAATAAATTATGGATAATACTGCAAAGAATGGGAATACCAGAGCACTTAATTGTACTCATGAGGAATCTGTACATGAACTAGGAGGTAGTCATTTGAGCAGAACAAGGAAACACTGCCTAGTTTAAAGTCAAAAAAGGTGTGAGTCAGGGCCTTATGCTTTCACTGTACCTCTTCACTGTCTGTGCTGAGCAAATAATTCCAGAAGCTGCACTTTATGAAGAAGAACATAGCATCATAATTGGAGGAAGACTCATTTAAGAACCTGCATTATGCAGATGACACAACTATGCTTCCTGAAAGTGAAGAGGATTTGAAACATTTACTGATGAAGATCAAAGAACACAGCCCTCAGTATGCATTACACTTGATTAGCAAAACAAATATGCTTACAACTGGGTCAGTGCACAGCTTCCTGATAAATAGACAAAAGATTGAGGTTGTCTAAGATTTTGCTTTACTTGGTTCTACATTCAACACCTGGGGAAGCAGCAGTCAAGACATCAAAAGACACATTGCAGTGGCAAAAGCTGTTGCAAAAAAACCTCTTTAAAGTGCTGAAAACTAAAAATATCACATTGAAGACAAAGGTCCAACTGATTTATGCCATGGTATTTTCAGTTGCATCATATGGTTGTGAAAGCTAGATATTGAATAAGTGAGATAGAAGGAAAATTGATGCTTTTGAATTATGGTGCTGCAGACGAATATTGAATATACCATGGACTACCAATAGAACCAATAAACCTGTCCTAGAAGTGCAACCACAGTGCTCCTTGGAAACTAGGATGGCTAGACTGTCTGACGTATTTTGGACTTATTGTTAGGTGGGACAAATCCCTGGAGAAGGACACCATGTTTGGGAGAGTGGCAAGTCAATGAAATAAAGGAAAACTGTCAACTAGATTGATTGACATAGTGTCTGCAACCATGTGCTTAAACATAACAAAGATTGTGTGCTGAGCACAGAATCAGGGGGCATTTTGTTGTGCATAAGGTCACCATGAATCAGATCCAACACCATGACACTTATCAACAAAATCAATCATGTTTGAGGGTATTCTATAAAGCCACCACTGAAATGAGTTGATTCATAGAAATCCAAACTCTCCCACATGGATCAGGACAGCATGATTTAAATTTCTTGGATCTTTAAACAAGTGTAAAAATTAATGAAAAGCACTGAGTGTCTGTGTTGTGGCTCCTGTGTCTGGGTGAGAGAAGGCTAGTGAAGTGAGAGAACAGGAGGAGAAGAGTAAAAGTAAAAATGGCAGAGAAGGATACAGAGGAAAACTAAATAATCACAGCATTAGATGAATAAATAGAAATATATGGTTAGAGATAGAGAGCATTATAACAAGCACAGAAGTGCTTGCTTATAAATGATTACTTAATTCCACAAAAAATTATTAAGTGCATACTGTACTAGGAGATGGAATACAGTAATAGACAAAATCAAATAAAACCCTTGCCACTCATAGTTTATATCCTAGCCGATTCTGTGCAGCTCAGAGAATAACCTCAGAGAATAACCATCCTATGAAATATTCATGAAAAGTTCTTTTTAATAGTGTTTCTTGAGAGGAATGAGGTATATTCATTTTTTTTCTTGCTTTAAATACTATTTCTAATTGACAAATAATTGTATTTCTGGAATACAATGTGATGTTTTGTTATTGCTATACATTGTTGAATAATTACATCAAACTCAATATATCCATCACCTCACAGACATCACTTTTGGTGATAACAGCATTTAAAATCTATCCTCTTAGAAATTTTCAAGTATAAATTATTATAAATTACATTCACATTCTGTGCAATATATGTCAAAAGCATGTTCCACTTTCTCCTCCTTTAACATCTCAATCTTCCCTGCTGTTATCATCTCAGCTATGGTAATTACCATTCTACCCTCTATTTCTATGAGTGCAACTATTGTTTATTCCACATGTGAGAGAGATCATGCTGCATTTGTCTTTTTGTGTCTGGTTTATTTCACTTAGCATAATTCATTGTCACAAATGACAGAATTTCCTTCTTTTCAAAGCCTAAATGTATTCCACTGAGAGAGAGAGAGAGAGAGAGAGAGAGAGAGAGAGTGTGTGTGTGTGTGTGTGTGTGCGCGCGTGTGTTTGTATGTGTGTATAAAATCTCATATCTTTATCTATTGATGGACACTCAGGTTGATTCTATATCTTGGTGTTGTGAATAATGCTATGAACTGGGAGTGCAGAGACCCTTTCAACATACTGATTTTTTTGTTATTGTGCTAGAGATTGAACCCAAGGCTTTGTGCATGCTAAGTGTGCACTGTGCCACTGAGCTATGCCCCCAGTCTCTGCCCCACAACATACTGATTTCATATCTTTTGGATACACAGAGTGGGATTATTTGATCATACAGTAATTATGTTTTTAGCTTTTTGAAGAATCTCCATGATGGCTACACTGTTTACATTCCCACCAACACTGTACATAAATTCCCTTTTCTCCATGTTCTCTCCAGCATTTGTTTTCTTTTTTCTTTCATGATAACCATAATAACAAGTGTGTGATGTGGATATCTCAATGTGGTTCTAATTTGCATTTTCCTGATGGTTAGTGAGAAGTACATTAATTTTTTCCCCAATTTTGAGAATGTGGCAGATAATAAAATAGCCTTAGTTTCAGGGTATGTGGTGATTTTTTTCAGAATGCATAAACAGCACAGATAGTTTGATGAAAAGTTGTAAGACAAAATTGTTCGTTTCATTATCACTGCTTCCTCCTTGCCTGCAGCCATACCACTGTGGTGTTTGATCCCATCAGATCTCAGAAACTAAGCAAGGTAGGCCTGGTTAGTACTTGGATAGGAGACCACGTGGGAACACCAGGTGCTGTAGGCTTGGGAGAAGGACCTGGCAACCCACTCCCAAAAAACAAGCAGCTATTGAAAACCCTATGAATAGCAGAGAAGCACTAACAATACTGTTTTGCCTGTTGTACATAGGGTTGCTATGAGTCTGACACCAACTGGACAGCACCCAACCACAACAACAATCCATTTCCTTTGCTCCATTTTCATGGCAATTTTGTGATGTCTGTACTTTCAGGGAACTCATTTTATGATTGCTCACTAATCCCAATATGGGAAGTTTCTTCATAAATTATAAAATCATATAGAATTGGGGAAGCACAATTTTTATCCCCCACTCATTATACTTCAAGAAGCTCCCCTATCCTCTTCCTGAAGCCCCAACCCATACCAAGCAAAGTTGAACAAAGAGGGTCATCTCATTGCTCATTAGTAAGTGAAATAATAAGAGCCAGAGGTCTTGTTGGGATAATGAAGCTGGCAGTGGCAAGAACATAGTTTGTCTTAAAGCTGTTTGATGCAGAAAATTCTAGGGAGAATACGTTTCTATCACTGCTGGATTCATACAGGATAATAAGGCACCTGGGCCCCAGTCTTTCATCTAGTTCTTCATCAAAGGAAAACCATATGGACCTGCCCAATTTCTAGGTGAAAGCTACAGGAGGACGTGCACCACTGCAGAGTGGGAACATGGAGGACCAGGATAGAGAAATACCAGGGTGTGTGATATACTCACACAAATGTACCTATTTATACCATGCTCTGGACTCCAAAAAATCAGATTTTTATTCTGTCTTGCTAGCCATGAAGGACATGGACAAGGGATTCCACAAATTTTATAATGATTACTGCTGCTGCTGCTGTTGTTACTATGGCATCAGACCCTAAGCATACCTCTTGGCACATACCTCCCATGCTTCCAAAGCCCACCCAGAGTTACTGTTTCCATACAGAATGTAAAATGACAACTGGGGTCAGAATGGATCTTGTTATCAGGGAGATGTGGGGAGAATGGGTAGGCAGGTCCAGAGCATAGGTCTAGAAATCTGGCAGCAAAATTTTGATCCTTGTATTCATCATATAAAAGAATTTATACCCGATATATAAGTTATAGTAGAGAATATAGAATAAGCTTATTAAAGATAGTACACCTTTAAGGAATAATTAATTACAGGGAAAATTGACACACTTGAAGAAGCTTAGGTAGATCTGCAAAGGAACTTGGAAAAACCTGTGTTACCTGGGTGAGTTGGCAGAAGGACATTTCTATTCCCCAGGGGAAGGTAAAGAAGCCAGATGACAGGAGAGTTAAGCAGGCTTTTAGAAGGAAATGTGCCTTAGATAGATAGAGTAGAGGGTGGCAGGCTCAGAGAAAGGAGAGGCTTGCAAGTAGTTGCTGAAGAGAGAAGAGAACAAGGACAAGAGGAGTGGAGAAGAGAAAGAGAGAATGGGCACATGTTGCCTTTAGCTTTATTCAAACTAGGGAATGCCCAGTGTGACATCAGCCCTGGGCGTCCAGCTCTGGGCTCCAAGTAAGATGTGGGCGCAGGGTCTTTGAATCCTAAATGGATAGAAGGCTTGGGTAGGGTGTGGAATCCAAATGAAAATGTCCTTCCAGTGTACTCAGATACCCATGTGGATTCTTCATCATGGCGAAATGGTAGGAGTCATTTTTTCAGTCTCCCTTTCCTCCACATTGCCTGTTAATGCCTAAGGTAGCTGCCTAAGAGATGTCACACAGTAGAAGTCAATGCCCATTTGATCCCACCCATGGAAAGGAGGGAGAGAAACAGCAAAGGCTTACATGTCCTAGGACTTCATCCTTACCCTTTTCTTCCCCTCTGGATTTTCAATGTGGGCACTTTTCTTTAACCCTGCTTTCAGATTAGAATGAAACTGTAAAATAAGAACTACTTCTCCAGGAAACCCCTTGCTAGGGGTGAGCATAGCCTGAAGGCAGGCACCAGAACTCCCCAGAAGAAAGGTCTCCTAGGAAAAGATTTATCATCTTGCAGTTCTGATAACTTATCTCATGGCTAAATCTGCATAAACTTACTTCCTGACTTTTGTTTCATATTTCTATAAATTATAACACTGCTACATACAAGACAGAGAGACCTGAGAATTGTCCTTTCCTCAGTTCTGGGGAAAACTGTATGTAAATAAACTCATTTCCTTTTGCCAATTCCTGTCTCTTGGTTTTCTTTTGGTAAGACAGGCAAGTAACCGACCTGAAATTCCAGTTACACTACATTCCAGAATTTTCCTTTTCTCATTTAATCTTAACAATAAAACTACATGCTATTGTTTTTATTACCATTTGCTTACATTTGAGCAAATGGAGGCTCAAAAAATTAAGTGTATTGTGTTACATTTGCTAATAAGTGGTGAAAACAGAATCCACATCTAAATCTGTCCAAGGAATTGGGGAAGTAGCTCAGTGGTAGAGCATTTGCCTAGCATACTCAAGGCCCTAGGTTTGATCCTCAGCATGGGTAAGGGGCGATATTTAAATCTGTCCAATGCCAGAGTGTGCATTTGGCATTATATATCTCTTTCAGAGCCTGTGTTATTTCTGTTTGATGTATGTTGTTGTTGTTAGGTGCCATCGAGTCGGTATCCGACTCATAGCGACCCTCATGGGGTTTTCAATGGCTGACTGTTTCGGGATTGTCTTGGGAGTGGATTGCCAGGCCCTTCTCCCACTTTTGTGGTGCTGGGAATTGAACTCGGGACCTCAGAGACTGCAGTGCAGTGCTCTACCCACTGAGCTAAATCCCAGCGTTTGATGTATAGTAGAGTCCAAAGCATCCAATTCTACCTGATCTCTGAAGCTACGTAGGGTCGGCCTGGTTAGTCCTTGGATGGGAGACCACCTGGGCATACTGGATACTGCAGCTAGGGAGAAGGACCTGGCAGCCCACTCCCAAAACAACCCATCACTGAAAACCCTATGAGTAGCAGAGAAGCACTGACAATAGTGCCAGGCATGGCACAGTGTTAGGGAGGGTTTGTCTGTTGTAAATAGGGTCACTATGAGTCAGACCCAACTCAAGGGCACCTACCAACAACAGAGTATATGGTTTAGACTATGCTTTTTGGTGTTATCCAAGATCTGTGTTCAAAAGCTGGCTCCACCACTTTTTTAGTGATTTTAGTGTAATTTTAGTGTAAATATTCTCATCTGTACCGTGGGGATAATAACAATACTCATGTAACAATTGTAAGAATGAAATAATTACCCTAAATCATGGCATAGTGTGTTACACAGGGATCATGGTAGTGGAGTGAGTCTAGCTGGAACAGTATATGCCTAAGTCAAGGCATTATTACTTAACTATTATTGCCAAAGGCACTCATCCTGGTTTTTAAAAGAGAGTTCTTTCCTACTTCTGTCTCTGTGTTCAAAAGGTCAGAGTTTTCCTGTGGATAGTTCTTTCTTCTCTGGAAAAGATGATCTTTTTTTTCATAAATAACATCTCTACAAGGACTTGCTACCATTCTAATCTTAGCCATATAAAAAAAGAAAGAAAGAAGGAAAGAAAAAAGCACATTCATAGACAGTGATGATAACTCTCCATCTCAATTTTTCATGAATTTGTTTGATTTTTTTCTTTTTCCGCCAGGCCACCAGAAACATAAAAGCTCTAAGCTATATGTGGTAAGCAAATACCTGTGAAATGTCTTTAAAAAATATCTTTTTCTAAAAAACATGGCTCCATCCTGAATTTCAACAGTTATGGGAAGAGCTTAATTTTTAATCAGGATAGTGCTTTGTGAAAAATTTTTAGTTAGCTGTGTCCTTCTTTTCTAAATATTTTGGTATGCTTGAGAGGATTTGTATATAATTTCATCTAATTCAGAGATTTTCAATGACAGTTTCAAAGTTCAGTCCCAGAGATGCCTTTTTTGGGTAGACACTGAGAGTCAGACAACAGTATTTCCACATGATATTGAGAGACTTGAGGAACTGAGAAGGTGGCTGTCAGATGTGGAGAAAGTCAGCCTGAGGAGGGAGGGAAAGAGATCAAAGGGCTGCTTGCCACTCTTACTCTGAAAAGCCAGACAGATCTCCTTGAAGA
This sequence comes from Pedetes capensis, assembly GCA_007922755.1. Taxonomy (NCBI): domain Eukaryota; kingdom Metazoa; phylum Chordata; class Mammalia; order Rodentia; family Pedetidae; genus Pedetes; species Pedetes capensis. The sequence continues at coordinate 34,694 of VMDO01000858.1, forward strand.
AGCTTCTGAGCCTTGTGTGCTGTATTCATATGGGCATTGCCTTCCTCATCTCTGAGGTAAAAGGGCTAACTCCATAATGTACATGTTGAGTACATTTTTTATTTGTGTTGCCAGCCAAAAAAAAAAAAAAATAGAGCAAAAAAAAAAAGAGAAGATGAAAATAGGGATTCTGCTGTAGAGTTTTTGCTGTTGTTTTGCTTGCTTTCTCGTCCTTCCTTCCTTCCTTTCTTCCTTCCTTCTTTCTCTCCTCCTTTTTTTTCTGTTCCTTCCCTCCCTCTCTCCCTTCCTTCCTTCCTTTCTTCCTTTCTTCTCTCTCTCTCTCTCTCCCTCCCTCTCTCTCTCTTTCTCTCTCTTTTACAGATAGGGTTTCCCTATGTAGCTCAGGCTATCCTGGAACTCACACTATGTAGCCCAGGCTGGACTTGAATTCTCAAACCTCCTACCTCAGACGCTCAAGTGCTGGGATTACAGATGTGTGCCACTAACCCCAGTTTATGATGTAGGGCTTTTCAGTCCACTTGAATTTAAATGACTGACTTACAAAGATCATCCCTCAAGAACAGACCTGATGTTTGCTACTAAGACAAATGCATTTGGATCCTTGGATGATAAAGTATGGTCACAAAGAATAAAGAGGCGATTTATTTACTTGGACTCAAAGTCAAGAGACCTGGGTTTTTCATGCCCATTTTTCTTTATCTTTGCAGGCCATCTAATCTAATCACTTTACTTATTCTAAGTTTTTACCTCCTTGATGATAAAGCCCTGATTAAAATAATCTTTAAATCTGTTTTAGGAATATTTGTACAATTCTGAGCAGAGATTATATAAATCAAGACAATAAAATTGCTGGAACCACTAAGTGCTATGCAAGGTCCTCTGGTAAGGAAAAGTGAGTAATGAATGAATCATAGACCTTATGGACAAGAGCTCAGTTTCCATGGAGGAAACCAGATGTACACCCAGCATGCGTCTGTGATGATACAATGCAATGAGCTGATGCTGTAATAGAAGTCCAAGAAAGGTAAGATAGACGTGTCTAAATATACTCATTGACCTTATACATTTTCCTTACCAAGGCACAGGAAAATATCAAAAGACTTTCCAGATTAACTAATAACTTCTCCTTGATCTGAACCTGTGTTTATTATTTCAATTTATGTACTAGTCTCTCTCTCTCTCTCTCTCTCTCTCTCTCTCTCTCATGCACATACATATCATATTCTATATCATGCACAATATGTATTTAGAATTGTTTTATTAACTCATGCTCTAGATGCACAGGGAGAACTGTTGCATTCATCAGTAATATAAATAGATTCTGGACAATTCAGGTAAAGAGGAATTTATTGTAAGTTGCTGAGTGAGATCATAAAGTTGAATGGGAAACACAAGAACCAGGATAAGAAAGTTCAGGAAGCCTCTAGCTCCAAGGATTTCTTCAGGAACAAACACCCTGTTGACTTCATTCATGAATCATCAGAACTAAAGGGTGTGAGTTCCAACCATCTCTTCTGACTGTAGCTTGAGATTCAAATCCTAGATGAAAAAATATGATTAGTTTGCCCTTGGCTTGATGCGTACCTCTTGGCAAGTTGAGGGAGGGCTCCTTCATTTTTGGAACAACAAGATTGCACAATGGAGCAATGTGTATTAGTCCCGTGTATATTAGTCCCAGCTGTCATTGCTATAGCAGAAAAACCAACCCAAACAAACTTATGGGGGAAGAGAATCCCCAGCAGCGCAAAAACAGAAGGACGTGGCAATCCACTCCTGAAGCAATCCTGAAACAATCAGCCATTGAAAACCCTGTGAGGGTTGCTATGAGTCAGACCCAACTGGATGGCACCTAACAACAAAAACAACAACGTAGAGAATTAGTCCATAATGGCGGCAGGACAGGCATGGCAGCTGTAGTGGCAACACCTGTAGTAGATGACTTCATAACATGGTGGACTAGGAACAGAGAGGAAGCAGAGCCACAAGTTGAGGAAAAAAATCTCCACAGGCTGACTCCCAGTGACTCACTTCTGCCAAGCTAGACCCACTTCCCCAAATTCTACAACCTCCCATGACTGTGCCACCAGCTGGGGCCCAATGTTAAAGCGCATGACCTTTGGGTGATAGTCAAACTATGACATCATGGCCCTCTCCTATAATCCCTGTGACTCAGGAGGCTGAGGCAGAAGGATCACCAGTTCAATGCCCCAGGCAGCATGGGCAACTTGGCAACACCTTGTCTCAAGATTAAAAAAAAACATTAAAGGAAAAAAGTGGGAATTTTAATTAATATGTAGTGAGAATTGCATGTAGTCATGGATTATACTCTCATTGTTTTTTCTTCCCTCTTTTTAAATATATTCATATGAAATTCATATATTCGTATATTTATATATTCATATATCTTGTATTTTATTTATTTATTTATTTATTTATTTATTTATTTATTTATTTATTTTGGTACTGAGGGTTGAACTCAGGGCCTCATGCTTGCATCCTTTGCAAGTTCTATATCACTGAGAAGCACCCCAAACCCATTTTATTTTTTTTACTTTTTTGAGACAGAATTTCGCTAAACTATGCAGACTGCCTCTGTTCTCAAACTTGCAATTCTTCTGCCTCTGCCTCCCCGGTAGCTGGGATTACAGGCATGAGCCACCACATCTGGCTACATCTTGTATTTTGTGCTTTTCTTCTCCTTTACCCTTCTACATTGTTCCCCCTCCCTTTCCTCCTTCCTCAACCTCTCCATCAATCTGCTGATACCCTCCCCCCTCTTATCAGTATTTTCCATTCTTAAATAAGTATGATAGTTTGTTTTTATATATCTATATATGTAATTATTTTCCTTTAAGTTAGATTTAGCTCCTACATATGAAAGAGAACACATGGTATTTCTCTTTTTGGAACTGGGTTAGTTCAATTAAAGTGCCAGTTCCATCCATTTTGCTGCAGATGACATAATTTCATTCATTATTACTGCTGAGTAAAATTTCATTGTGTATATATAACACAATTTTTCAATCCACTCCTCTATTGATGACATCTTGGTTGATTCCATACCTTTGTGACTGTGAAGAGTGCTACATTAAATATGAAAGTGCAGGTGTCCTTGTGGTATGATGATTTATCTTCCTTTGGGTATATTCCCAGGAGTGGTATAGCTGGGTCATATGGCTGTTTTTTATTAGTTTTCTAAGCTACCTCCATATTGATGCCCAAAGTGGCTGAGCTAATTTACAGGCCCACCAGCAGTGTAAAAGTGTTCCTTTTCCTCTGCTTATTTGCCAGCATTTGTTATTATTTGTTTTGTTAATCTTGGCCATTTTTGCTGGAATGAGGTGAAATCTCAGTGTTGTTTTGATTTGTATTTCCCTAATGGCTAGGGGTATTGAGCATTTTTTCATGTGTTTACTGGCCATTCATACTTCTTCATTTGAGAACAATCTGTTCAGTTCCATTGCCCACTTATTTATTGGGTTATTTGTTATTTTAGCATTTGATTTCTTGTGTTCTTTGTACATTTCTAGAAATTAGTCCTCTGTCAGATGTATAGAATGCAAAGATATTCTCCTGTGCTGTGAGCTCTCCCTTTACTCTGTTAATTTTTTCCTTTGCTGTACAGAAGTTTTTCATTTTATGTAATCCCATTTGTCAATTCTTGGTGTAGTTTCCTGGTCAATCAGACTCTTGCTAAGGAAGAAATTGCCCATGCCTATGTATTGGAGTGTGTTCCCTATCTTTTCTTTTAGTATTCTTAAGGTTTCTAGTGTTATGTTGATGTCTCTGATCCATTTTGACTTGACTTTCATACAGATTGAGAGATACAGGTCTATTATCATTCTTGTCCATATGGATATCTAATTTTCCCAGCAGTATTTGTTGAAGAGGCTATCTTTTCTCCAATATATGCCTTTAGAACTTTTGTCAAAGATCAGTTAGCTGCAGTTGCATGGCTGTATCTTTAGGTCTTCAATTCTGTTCCATTGGCACTCATGCCTATTTTTGTGCCAGTTCCAAACTGGCTTTGCCACAATCACCCTGCAATATAGTTTGATGTCAGATATTGTGATATATTGTGATACTTCCTTCACTGTTTTTTGCTGCTTTGTATCATTTTGGCTATACATAGTGTTTTATGCTTCCATATGAATTTTAGGATTGTTTTTTCTAAATCTGCAGAGTCTATCATTATGATTTTGATGGGGATTGTATTGAGTCTGAAAATCACTTTTGGTAGTAGAGTCATTTTCACAATATTAATTCTTTCAATCCATGAGCAAGGGAAGTCCCTCCATCTTCTAGTATCATCTGCTCTTTCTTTCTTTAATGTGTTGAAATTTGCATTGTAGAGGTCTTTAAGGTCTTTGGTTAGATTGATTCCTAAATATTTAATTTTTTTGGTGGGCTATTGTGAATGGGATTGTTTTCTTGATTTCATTCTCTTCCTGTTTGCCATGGGTATAAATGAAGTCGAGTGATTTTTGAATGTTAACTTTGTATCCTGCTACTTATTGAAGGTGAGAATTAGCTCTGTTTTCTAGTAGAATTTTTAGGGTCCTTTAGGTATATGATCATGTCTTCTGTGAATAAGGATAATTTGACATCTTCTTTCCTGATTTGTGTTCCTTTAATTTCTTTCTCTTGCCTGATTGCTCTGGTTAAGATTTCAATCACAACATTGAATAAGAGAGGAGTGATTAGACATTTTTGTTTTATTCCTGGTATTAGAGGAAATGTTTTCAGTTTTTCCCCATTTAATATGATGTTGGCTATAGGTTTGTCATGTTGTTGTTGTTGTTAGGTGCCAGCAAGTCAGTATTTGACTTATAGCAACCCTATGTACAACAGAGGAAACACTATTGTCAGTGCTTCTCTGCTATTCATAGAATTTTCAATGGCTGCTTATTTTGGGGGGAGTGGATTGCTAGGTCCTTTTCCCAAGCCTATAGCACCTGGTGTTCCCAGGGGGTCTCCATCCAAGTACTAACCAGGTCCAACCCTGCTTAGCTTCTGAGATCTGACAGGATCAGACACCACAGTGGTATGGCTGGCTACAGGCTAGATTTGTCATAGATAGCCTCATATGGTATTGATATAAGTTCCTTTTATACCCAATTTCTTCTGGACTTTTATCATGAAGGAATGTTGAATTTTGTGAAAGGTCTTCTTACCCGCAATTGAGATGATCATGTGATTTCTGTCTGCAAGTCTTTTGATATGTTGAATTAAATTAATTGATTTACATATGTTGAATTAGTCTTGCATCTTGATGATGGTGTATGATCTTTTTAATGTGTTTCTGTATTCAATTTGCCAGAACTTTATGGAGGATTTTTGCATTGATGTTCATCAGGGAAATTAGTCTATAGTTCTTTTTCTTTGTAGTGTCCTGGTTTTGGTGTAAGTGTGATACTGGCTTCATAGAATGAATTTGGAAGTATACCTTCTCTTTCTAGCTTATGAAATAATTTGAGGATAGTTGGTATTAATTTTTTCAAGTTTTGATAGAATTTAACTGTGAACCTGTCTGGAGCTAGACTTTTCTTTCTTGGGAGGTTTTTTTTTTAAAAAAATTACTACCTCTATTTTGGTGGTTGATAAAGATTTGTTAAGTTTGTTTATGTCTCAGGATTTAGTTTTGGTAAGTCATATGTATTAAGGAATTTATCTATTTCTTCTGAATTTTTATTATTTTTATTTTTGCAGTACAATTTCTCAAAGTAGTCTCTAACAATCTTCCAAATTTCTTTGGTATTCATTGTTGTGTCTCCCTTGTCATCTCTGATTTTATTAAATTGGGCCTTTTTTCTCCTTCTTTTGGTGAATCTGGCTAAGGAAGTGTCAATTTTTGTCATCTTTGTGAAGAACTAGCTTAGTTTTGTTAATTTCTTGTATTGTCCACTTAGTCCCTATTTTGTTAATTTCTGCCTTGATGTTAATTATTTCTTTCTGTGTACTCCTTCTGGGGTTGGCTTGCTGGCTTTTTAGTGCCTTGAGATGTGTCATTAAATTATTTAATTGGACCTTCCCTACCTTACTGATGTAGGTACTCATGAGTATGAACTTCCCTCTTAGAACTGCTTTTGCTATATCCCATAGATTTTGGTAGGACGTGTTTTTGTCCTCATTTCATTGCAGGAACTTTTAAATTTCCTTTTCAATTTCTTCAATGACTTGTTGATGATTCAGAAGTATGTTGTTTAGCCTCCATGTATTTGTGACTTTTCTGAAGTTTTTCTGCATTTGGGATTCTAATTTTATTCCAGTATGATCTGATAAGTCACAGGAAATTATTTCTTTTTTTTCTTTTTCCTTTTTGTATACATTGAGGTCATTTTTTGTGGATTAAAATGTGGCCTATTTTAGTGAAAGTTCCATGTGGTGCTCGAAGAATGTGTGTACCACCTCTAATGGATGTGATATTCTATAAACATATGTTAGGTCCAATTGGTCACTGGTGCTGATTAAGTACGTCATTTAATTATTGTGTCTGGACCTATGTGTTCCTTTATTTCCATTAAGGTTTGTTTAATGAAGTTGAATGTTCCTATGTTTGGTGTGGGGCTAGGGTTTAGTTCAGTTGGTAGAATGCTGCTCCATACTCGCTGAGGACCTGAGTTCAATCCCCAGCACTGCAAAAATGGGAGAAGGTTGTGGCAATCCACTCCTGAAGCAATCTCGGAACAATCAGCCATTGAAAACCCTATGAGTGTCACTATGAGTTGGACCTGAGTAGCTGGCACTTAACAACAGCAACACTACCATCAAATGTTTGGTTCAAAAATATTGACTAAAGTTATGTCCTCCTGATTGACTGCTCCTTTTATTAATATGTAGTGACCACCTTTGTCTCTTCTGATTAGTTTGGGATTGAAGACTAGATTTTCAGAAATTAGTATAGCTGCACTTGCTTTTTTTGGTTTCCACATGCTTTGTATATTCTTTTCAAGACTTTAATTTTCAGACTTTTATGGTGTTTGTTAATTAGATGAGTCTTTTGAATCCCACATATTGAAGGCTATTATTTTTTAATCCAATTGACCAATTGGTGCCTCTAAAATGGTGAGTTAATTCTATTTATATTTAATTATAGAGAAGAGCTTGATATTCTACATCATTTCCATCTTTATTTCTCTCCTTTTGTTCATAATACTTTGTTTTGCCCATGAATTCTTCTCATGTTTTTTTATTTGTTCCTTTGGTTTTGCATTGGGGCTTGTTATGTTTCTTCCATATGTAGTATTTTTTGAGAATCCTCTGCAATGCTGGCTTGGTGGTCATGAATTGCTTAAACTTGTCACTGTCATGGAATGTCTTGGTCTCTGTGTCTAATTTAAAGATAGCTTTGCTGGATAAAGTGATCTTAGTTGGCAATTATTCTTTCTCAAGACTTGAATAATATCTGAGCATGCTTCTCTTGCTTTTAGCATTGTTGTTGAGAAGTCAGCAGTTATTCTGATGGGGTTGCCTTCGTAAGTGAGTTGGAATTTCTCTCTTGCAGCATTTAAAATAGTTTCTTTGCCCTCTAGATTTAGTATTCCAATTGCAATGTGTCATGCAGAAGATGTTCTAGTCTACTCCATTTGGAGTTTTAGATGTCTCTGTGGGTTGGGCATATATTTCTTCTCTTAGGTTCGGGAAGCTTTCAGCTATTATTTCATTGGAAAGATTTCCTATGCCCCTAGTGTTAGTTTCATCTCCTTCATGAACCCACTGTGTTTATAGCTTGTGTCTCTTCATTTCATCAAAGACATCTTGAAAGTATTGATCTTAATGCTTCATCCTTCTATATTGTTACCTGAATAGATAAGTTCTTCAACTTTTTCTTCAGTGTTAGAAATTCCATTTTCTGCTACATCCAATGTAGATACTGAAGATTCTACTGATAGTTTTAGTTGGTTGACTGTATTTTGTAATTTCAGAATTTCCTTTTGTTTCTTCTTCAGGATCTCAATTTCTTTGCTAAGTTTTTCTTCTAGGTTAGATATATTTTTGCACAATGTTTCAATTGCTTTCGGCTGTCACCATTATGATTTGGATTAATCTTGTTTGAGTAATAGTATTCTTTAAGGAAATACCTGCAAGGGTTTCAGTATTCTTCCTTTGGGGCAGACTGAGCCACATCTCTGATCTTGTTCCTTTCCCATACTCCTGAAAAGAGCTTACACAGAATCCTTTGAATGTCCCAGATGGTACACTCTAGTCCTTGAGTTAGCCTCTGATTCTTAATAGGGAAGTATTTATTTCATGCCCAAGCTCCTCCAAGCAGACAGAGGTCTGTCCCATACTTGCTGTTGCTTGCCCAGGGTAGGAGACTCTAGAATGGCACCCATCCAGTTCCACTCCTTCACAGCTGGCAAATTATCTGCTTTTAATATGCTGTGGTAGAAGAACCTATTTTGGCTCTCTAGTTCTGAATAGAGACCTTTGTGACTCATTCTTAACTCTTTTTTCTTTCCCAGTCAAAGCATGCCTGCTTTCAATGCACTATCTTAACCAGAACTCAAAAAAACAATTTTTATGGGGTTGGGATTAGAGAACTTTCCTAGAATATTTGAGGCCCTGGGTTCAACATCCCAGTATAGATAAATAGATAGATCCATTCATCCATCCATCCATACATACATACATGCATACATAAAAGATTGCACAATAGGAAGAAGTATGGAACTGGGAGACGCAAGTGCTCGAAAGAAAAGACAAAATGCATGCTGGGTAGTCAACACTAATCCATGCCCATATCATGTTTATTTTTTGGTTGTAGGTAACTCCTGCCATATCCTGTGAAGCTCTTGAGAATACTTATGGCTCCCCAGAAAAAGTAAACTTGGGAAAGAGCTGGTGAGAGTGTCAGGGAATCAGATTTGTATCTTCAGTACCTACCAAGTGTATAATTTTGGACAAAGTCTCTCATTTCTCTGAGTCTCAAATTCCTAAACTATAAACAGAAATAATTTGAGACTGTTTATTATTAGTGCCATCCAATTGGATCCAACTCATAGTGACCCTATGTACAACAGAATGAAACACTACCTGACACTGTACCATGCCCAGCACTACTGACAGTGTCTCTCTGGTATTCATAGTGTTTTCAAGGCTGAATGTTTCAGGGTGGTGTGCTGGGTCCTTCTTCCAAGTATTTAGTACCTGGTATTCCCAGAGAGTTTCTCATCTAAGGACTAACCAGCCGAAGCCTGATTAACTTCCAAGATATGATGAGATTGGTCACCAAAGTGATACTGCTGAAACAACTTAGAACAGTGCCTGGCAGATAGAAAATATTAGTTGTTGTTTTTGTTGTTGTTGTTGAATAGATTTGTTAGGGAGGTCAAGGGAAATATGTAAAATCTATGTTTTAGTTTAGAAAAAAACTAGAAGAAGACAAAACTTTTTAGACCAGATTGATAACTTCTTCTTGTTTTAAAATGTGCTGTAAAAATCAAGCATCACTATTGTTTGTATCATCATCAAATTCTTAGTTTGAACACTTGAGTCAGGAAGAGTTTCTCATAATTCTTACTCTTTCTACATCAAATCTTTCTTGATGATGACAGTTCCTTTGCCAATAAATATATTTTTCTTTTCCCCTCTCACGTTTATCCCATTCCCAGCTTCCAACATGCCCAACTCATCTGCCTTCCTTTCCTGAACTCAGAGGTTTTCCTCAGAATTTCTGCATAATCTTTGCATGGAGCCTTCATTTAGCTATATGTTTTTTCACTATTGTGTTATGTTATTGTTGTTCATTGCTTCAGCAGGTTGGGACTTGTTTTGCTAATTAGGCAAACTAGGCACAGTGCTTGACACTTCAGACATTTTAGGGATAAGTAAGATAGATTTGGCCCTCATGAAACCTGTAGCTGAGTAGGAAGACAAGAATTAGCAGAGTGTAAAAGAAAAGAAGACTGTTTTATTTTTATTTTATTTTTGTATGATAGGATTGCTATAACAAAATATAGACTGTGTGACTTACAAACAACCTAAATTTATTTCTCACAGTTATACAGTCTGCAAACCTGAGATTAGGGTGCCACTATAGTCCAGCTCTTATGAGAACCCTCTTGTGGGTTGCAGATGGCCATCTTCTCATTCTATCTTTACATGGTAGTGGGAAGAAGGCGAGAGAGCTCTCTGTAGTCCTTTTTTAAGTCCACTAATCCTATTTACGGGGCTGCGATTTAGCTCAGTGGGTAGAGCGCTGCGCTGCAGTCTCTGAGGCCCCGAGTTCAATTCCCAGCACCGCAAAAATGGGAGAAGGGCTTGGCAATCCACTCCCAAGGCAATCCCAAAGCACTCAGCCATTGAAAACCCTCTGAGGGTCGCTATGAGTTGGATACCGACTCCATGGCACCTAACAACAACAACAACAATCCTATTTACAAGGGCTCTACCTTCAATGACTTAATCATCTCCTAAAGGCCCCACCTCCTAAACACAGTGTTGGAAAATAGGATCTCACTAGATAAATCTTTGGGGGATGTTTTGGCAAGTGGGAACAAACATTCATTCCATTGCAGTAGAGAAGTTATTATTTGATAATTTCCTTCCTTATTAAGATGTAATGATGAAAATTGGTGAAAGGCCAAGGCAAGAAGGAAGGGCTTTCTGGCCAGAAGGGCCACCAGAGAAAACAAGCACACATGTGAGCCACATCTTTCACTTCATTTGAGCTTCCCATACAACCTGGCCTTTGCTATGTCTAGTTGTGGGACTTCAATAACTGGCAAGTGAATTTACAAGAGAGAGAGAGAGAAATTGGGAAAAATCTAAATTTGAGGAGTCAGAAAGAAACTGGGGAAAAAATCTATATTTGAGGAGTCAGAAAACTTGATATTGTTCTGGGGTTTTCTTTTTAAAAACACAAATCAAGCCTGAATATGTCTTCACTGTTTTAGTCACAGTGTTTATGGGACAGAGGTCAGAGTAGCCATGGAGGTGGTCATTACTTGTAACTTATATCCCACTTCAGTAACCTGAGGACCACCACAAGCCCTCAGTATAACTGCCCAACATGCTAGCAGCAGCTGTGATGAGAGGCCATATCATCCGTTGCTCTGGGATAATTCACACCTTCCTTTCCATTAGAAGCCTCAGAGGGAGAAGAGTCAGCTTAAACGCCTTCCCTTAACAGAATACAAGAAAATCAATCCCAGGAAAACAAAATGTGAATAGGGATCATGAGTTTCATGTCTCTGTGTTCAGGTAGAACTATAACATACCCACATCATCCTTCTCATTTTAAAAAACAAATACAGTATTCTACTTTCATCAATAATTTATTTCCTTGATTTACAACTTATCTCCATGACATTTTATGCTTTCTTCTATCACCTTTTATTCCTTTGGTCACATTTTAAGCCAAACCACTAAACACTCTGTTTTGGGGTTACATTAAACTTCCTTTTATTTTCAATGTAGAAGCTCACTGCCCAACAGAAGTCTTGTATATTTTTTATCTCTAGACATTCACATAGTGTTTTCCACAAGGATCTTTTCAAGTTTCTCTGGTTTCTAGTGTGACCATTACATTGTACTGACCACCCACCAGTTCCTTGTTTTTCATGCATAATACATTTTTAAACCACATGTTTCAGCCAACATTTCTGGTAAAGTCTCCTACCTCAGCAGGAGGAAATTGGCTATTTTTGCATTTATTAATTGGCCATTAGGCATAGGTATTTAAATGAATGCAGAACAATAAGTGCCGCAATGAAGTCCAGGTGCTCAAAGAATAAAGTTCCCTGTAAACAAAATCAGTTCAAACAAAAAGATACCCCAGAAAACTCTATTTGGGGAGGTTTCAGAGGGCATATCTTTATTGGCCTCAAGCACAGAGACAGCTCAAAAATTTTTAGAGGAATTCTGGGCATTTATCAAAATATTCTTCTCACTAAACCAAGAGGATATTTCAAGGAGGAATTTAATAATGATTTGGCAATGACATGTGCGCTGCAGGGCTTCCAACTTCTTATTCAGGTTTCTCAACAATTCAGATAGCAAGCGTCCATGATTTACATTTCTATATAACTTGGAGGTCCATAAATAATATTTTTTCTTTGACCAGTGTTCCCTCCAGACACAACCCAAGGCAAGCACTGTCCAGTCTCATCCTTTTAAAGTCATCTTGGATTCTGTCCTGATGTTGATATGTTGCACAATAATAAGGTGATGCTCTCTTTGATCTTTTAAAAGGTGATCCCCAAAATGTCATATTCCAGTTGCCATTGTAATATTTTTCTAACTTGTGTTATTTGAATGTAGCCATGGGTTATAGATCACTTAAAACCCATCGACAGAGCTAATTTCCCAGCTGCTGATCAGGGCCTTCTCCTTAAAATTACCTTAACTAATATCCTACATTCCTAAAATTCTACCATAATATATTTATTAATTTTCTTCTCTATATCTTTTTCTCCAAATACATGAGGAAGAAGGCAGCTATAACACTGGTACATCTAGCATGTTGTCATAGCTTTCTGGACTTTTTAGTTGGCAGCACATTTTGATGGTGTGTAGAGAGAACAGAAAGACCAGGAGAAAATCTATACCCAAGGGTGTGGGGGAGATGCAATAAGTGAAAGAAGAGGAAAAAAGGGGAAGGGTCTTCAGGGGAAGTTAGCAATGAAGGGTCTTTTAAGAGCCACTTAATAGCCAGGCATGGTGGCACACACCTGTAATCTCATCTACTCAGGAGGCTAAGGCAGACGGATCCCAAGTTTAAGGACTGAGGCAGCCTGTGCAACTTAGTGAGACACTATTTCAAAATAAAAAATAAACAAGGATCTAGGGGCACAGCTCAGGGCTCACTGGTGGAGTATTTGCCTAACATCCAAGAGGTCCCTGGCTCAATCACCAAGTACAGAAAAGAAAAATAAATAAATAAACAGCCAATGTCAAGTCAGCTTTATCCCTGATGTTTTCCCTGTGTGCCCCAGTTAAAAGCAAAGATATACTTCGCTTCTATCAACCCTAGTAAGATTTATCACCAAGGTCATGATATTCCCACATACTCCCTTGTACATGGTAGTTTTTACAAATGTTTAATCTTCTGTGGAAAGACAAAAATCTCTCAGATCTTTTTTTTTTTCCTGTTAATTCATAAGCAGGTTTGTCTAAACCTATGGCAAGGCATTTTATATGGCAGTGAATTCTAGAGTGAGGAGGTGAGGAAGGAGGAAAACCTGGATCCTCTCCTTTCATGAGAATAAATGATATTCCACGAAATATGACCTAAGAACACCCTAGGACACCCTGAGGTAAAGTGTGCTCTACAACCAGATAGCAGCCTAATTGAAGCAAATAATGTAGATGAATGTTGTTGTTGTTGTTAGGTGCCATCAAGTAGGTATCCAACTCATAGCGACCCTCTGTACAACAGGGAAACACTATTGTCAGTGCTTTTCTGCTCTCATAGGGTTTTCAATGGCAGATTGATTTTTGGGGGGAGGGGGTTGCCAGGTCCTTCTCTCAAGCCTACAGCACCTGGTGTTCCCAGGCGGTCTCCTATCCCAGTACTAACCAGGCCTGACGCTGCTTAGCTTCAGAGATCTGATGGGATCGGATCCCACAGGGCTACAGCTGCAGGCATGTGTTACTTGAATAATGATTACTTGAATAATGATTAATGATCATGTTTGTATAGGTAAGGTCTTTATCCTCCCTGTGATATAGCACTGCTATGATGATGTCAGGATTTGTTTAATCTCCCTTTCAAACACACACACACACACACACACACACACACACACACACACTTTTCTGTCTCAAATACAGATGAGTCATCTAAAGCTAAGATTAGCTAAATGACTTCCTTAAACACCAGAAAGTTCCAGTGGGTGCTGTGAATACCATATACAGAGAGAGAGAGAGAATTGGCTCACTACACTTTAATATCAAAAATGCCTTCCTGGTTCTTTTATAGAAAAGGACGCCTGCACTTCACTCTCATTTTGGAATTATCATCTTCTGATCATCCAGATACAACCCTGAAAACCATTTCATCTCCTTCTTCACCCTCAGAATTCAAATTCCCTCAATTCTGTTTTGGTAACAGGCAAAACGTTCACTTTAGATTTAGGAACCTTTCAGAGGCACAAAGCAAGTGGAAGCAGAACGGGAATCCACATCTACCTGACTTTAAAGCAGCCCTTGTCCATTCTTCTTCATTACTTGAAAATGTTCCCAACTTTCATGTTCCATCTCAAATGGAAAAATTTTGTTCCCTGTAAGTTATATGTGTCATGGTGTATTTAATTCGATGATGTATTATTAAGAATTTTTGCAATTATGCTTATGAAGAATATTGATCTGTAGTTTTCTTGTCTTGTAATGATCATGGTAGTTTGTGGGGGGGTTTTTCAGATATTTATATTGGAATAATATTGGTCTCATAAAATGAGTTGAGAAGTGCTCCATTTTCCCCTCTTTTCTGGTAGAATTTGTGTAGGACTGACATTTCTTTTTTTCTTAATGTTTGATGGAATTTATCAAGCCATATTGGCCCAGAATGTTCTTTGTAGGAAGCATTTTAATTATTAATTCAATTTTTTAATTGTCATGGAACTATTCAGATTTTCCAGTCCTTCTTGAATCAGATTTTGGTAGTTGTTTTTCAGGAACTTGTCCATTTAATCTATCAGTGGAAGGTTTTTCATAATATTTGCTTTTCATCCTTTCAACGTCTGTAGAACCCTCTAATTCCTATATTGGTAATTTGGTTTTTTTTCTCTCTTTTTATATTGATCCAACTAGACAGTTTTATCAATTTTATCAAATTTTTCAAAAAGCCACCTCTTTGTTTTAATTATTTTCTTTTTCTCTATTTTCTTCTCTTTTATTGATTTCCACTATTTTTGGCTTCTCTCATTCTATTTAGGTAGGATTTAATTTTAGCTTCTTTTCTTAATTTCTTAAGTTAGAAGCTTTCCTGTTAAGTACTTAGTTTCATTCCATAAATTCTGATGTCATATATACACATTGGTATTCATCTCAAAGTATTTTCTAATTCTTTGATTTTCTTTTCTTTTTTGTTTTTTCTTTTTTTCTGCCAATGGGTTATTTACAACTGTGTTGTTCAATTTCCAAATATTTGGGAGAATTTCCAGATATGTCTCTGTTTTGAATTTACTCTTAATTTTGTTGTTGTTAGAAAACATGTTTTATATGACTTTAATACTTTAAAATTTATTAAGATCTGTTGAATGGCTTGTGGTCTGTATTGGTAAATATTACACACAGGCTTGAAAAGGCTGTGTATCATGTTGTGTAGTGTCTTCTATACTTGCCAATTTGATGGTGTTCAAGTCTTCTATATTTTTTATGACTTTATGTCTACTTTCTCTAGCAAATACCAAAAGTATTCAAATCTCCTATGGTTTTAAATGCCACTATTTCTCCTTTCAGTTCTGTCAATTTTGAGAACTCTATTATTAGGTACAGAACTATTTATAATTATTGAATCTTCTTGTATTGGTTTTTTTAAGTTATGAGATGTTTGTATTTTCTGCAGGATTATCCTTTGTTTAGAAGTTTATATTGTCTTATGTTAATATAATAACTCTACTTTTCTTATGCCTATCATGGGTTTCTACCATTTTTCTTTTAAGCTATTTACATCTTTATATCTTATGTTTGCATCTTATAGGCAACAGAGTAATGTTCTGCTTTAAAATTCAGTTTCACATTCTCTGCATTTCTTTTTGTGTTTAGTCAATTGACTTTTAATAAAATTATTTGTACTGGTAAGTTTTTAAAATTTTTGTGTCATTTCTGTTTTTTTCCTTTATTACTCCTTTCCTATTTTTGTCTTGTCTTCTGATACTGTATTTTGCAGTACATCTTTATAAACCCTGTATGGGCATCTTAACATGTTTTTAATTCCTTAATTGCTGTTCTAGTATTATAGCACACAACCTTAATTTAGCAAAATCTACCTAATTAGTATTAAATCATTTCCAGTTGGATACAGAAAATTTTCAAAAGTATTGTTCTGTTTATCTTTTCATTTTTTGGATTATTTTCATTTACATACATTATAATCCCAACAACATAGTAGTATAATTTTTCTTTATGCATATATTTTTAAAGAAGTCAATAAAAATTTTACATATAATAGCTTACATATATTTAACATTTCTAATGCTCTTTATTCTTTCCGATATACCTGAATTTCCAAATGGTACAATTATCCTTAGCTCAAAGACTTTCTATCGCATTTTAAATAGTGTAGTTCTGCCAGCATTAGGTGTTTTGCTTTTTAAAATTTTTAAATGTCTCTGTTTTAGTTTTAGTTTATAAGGATAATTTTTCTGATTTATGTTGTTGTTGTTAGGTGTCATCGTGTCCAACTCATAGCAACTCTCATAGGGTTTTCAATGGCTGTTTCAGGATTACCTTAAGAGTGGATTGCTATGGCCTTCTTCCATTTTTGTGGTGCTGGGAATGGAACTTGGGAAATCAGAGACTGCAGAGTGGTGTTCTACCAACTGAGCCAAATCCCAACCTCTCTGATCTATAGATATCTTAAATAACAGGAAGATTTTCTTTCAGCAGTACTTTGTACCATCCCAACATGATTCTGCCTGCTATTTCTGATAAAAAGTAAAATATTAACCATATGGTTATCCCTTTCTGTGAAGTTCATCATTTTTCTCTTCCTACTTTCTAAATATTATTTGTTGGCTTTCCTTAGGTGAATTTGATATGCTTGCATATGAGTTTCTCTGTTTTTCTTGAGTTTCACAAAGCTTCATAGATTTATGTTTATGTTTTTCAACAAATTTAGAAAATTTTATGTCATTGTTTTCTAAAATTATTTTTTTTCAGTCTATTTTTCTCAGTCTTCTTCTGGATTCCTTCATAGATGTGTTGTACCACTTGATATTGTGATAAAACTTTTTCATTCTCTCCAGTCTTTTCTTCCTCTTTCTCAATCAGATAGTATAATTTTTATTGATCCATCTTCAATTACACTGATTTTAATGTCTAAAATCTGTACTTGAGTTTACTGTCAGCTTTTTACTTCATCGTTTTTAGCTTTAAAATTTTTAGTTGTTTTTTAGTTTCTGTTTTCTCTTGATATGTATCTATTCCATATGTTTTCCTTTACTTGAAATTTCTTATAATTTTTGAAAATGATATAGTACTATTTTAATGGTTGTATCTCTTATATCTAACCCCTGGCATATTTCAAAATAATTTTTTTTTTTTTTTTGGCCGAAGTAGGGGTTGAACTCAGGGCCTCATGCTTGCATACTTTGCAAGTGCTGTACTACTGAGTGGCAGCCCCAGCCCATTTTTTTTTACTTTTTGAGACAGGGACTTGCTATATTATGCAGACTGCCTTTAGCCTCAAATTTGCAATCCTCCTGCCTCTGTCTCCAGAGTTGCTGGGATTGTAGGTGTGTGCCACCACACCTGGCTCAAATTAATTTCTACTCATAGCTTTGATCCATGGTTTTATGTGTAACTTTTTTTTTGTATAAACAATAGCTTTTGGCTGAAAATTGAACAGCATAGCCATTCTGGAATTTATTTTTCTTTTCCGAGGATTGTAGAGTATTTTTGTTTACTAGTCTGTAACTTACTTGGGCTCAAAATGTGAAAGCTACGTCTCTGTTAAACGCAGTAACTGAGGTTTCTCCTTCATTGGCTTCTCCTAGCTGGGGTTTATTTTAACTGGCATCCTAGGAACCTCCTCAGCTCAAGAGAGAAAATGCTTATTACAAAATGAGCATGTGTGTGCTTGTGTGCATGTGCGCAACTTGATTTTGCTTGATGCAGTTTGACAGTTGTAAGAATGTTGTGCTCTGAAAATTTCTCTACCACACTGCCAGACCAATGTATTGTTTCTGGCAAGATGCCATGTTTTTAAATTTTCCTCAGTTTTGCCTGCTCTTGTGAAACATGATGTCTGTGGAGTTCAGTTGCTTTCAGACACATCAAATCTATTCCAAGGTAGTTGTCCCAAACAATAGGATATTGGTTTTGATTTTGGAGACTTATACTTTCTTTGAAGACCTCTGTGTTTTTCAAAAGTGTCTAAGTATTTTTGTCTTACAGTGGCTTGGATTTTATGATATTTAAGATTTTATGATGCTTTATTTATTATGTTTCTACCATTGTCAAAGATGGAGGGTTTATTTCCCCTTACATCTTAAAACCAGAAAGGAAAGATGCATACCATTTTAGGAAGAAATTTAGATGCACAAAAGAATGAGTAAGAACTTTATAGAAACAATGTAGTCAATTCACTAATTTAATAAAAGGAATTGGTGACTGTCTTAAAGATAAAAGAATATGACAAATTTAATTATAATACTTTTTAAGCAACAATAATTATTATAACTTATTTTATACCTATCTGTTCCAGGCTGCAAGTCAGTAGGTAATATATATATATATGTATATATTCCCTTCCATTTAGATCTAGTAAGGAAACTTTATTACACTGTCCAAAGGCTGACTAATAAATTCCAATATTGACTTTATGTATGAGCACACATACAAAACTGATCTTTCATTTAGAGATTGTCATTATTCTTGTATGAAATACTAGATAATACCTCTAATGACTTCTATGTACCTTAGAAATCAATAAATTTTAATTTGTTAATAATTTAAAAATTTAAATTCCCAATTCTTTTATTAATCTAGCTCTGAGAGTTAAAAACAAGAAATACAGCAAATAATTTTCTTGCCTATTTTTACAATGAATCACTAAAAGGTAACTATCTCCTTTCAGATACAGTAGCCATTTCTAGTATATCTGAAGAACAAATTTAGCCATTTATATAATATGACTTTGTACTGAGCTATGTTAATTGAGAAAAAGACTGAGGAACCAAATAATGTCCACCAGGAACAGAATAATATTTCTCTTGAGCTCCACTGGAATCAGTGGCCTATGCCTTGATGACAAAAATTTACTGAGTCTAGCTGATCTGGGAAGGGAAGATCTGTCACTCGGGTTTACTTAGGGAAGCCATAAAAAATGATCATATGTTCACAAGTGTGAACTTTATTTACTTTGGGAAACATTTTTATTTAAGTCTATGACCAGTTATAAAAATAGAAATAGATAAGTTAGTGGTGCAACTTCAAAAATCAACTCTAACAACTGAGTTAAATCCCAGCCCCATTTAAAAAGTTGTTGTTGTTGTTAGGTGCCGTCGAGTCGGCATCCGACTCATAGCGACCCTCATAGGGTTTTCAATGGCTGACTCTTTCGGGACTGCCTTGGGAGTGGATTGCCAGGTCCTTCTCCCATTTTTGCGGTGCTGGGAATTGAACTCAGGACCTCAGAGACTGCAGCACAGCGCTCTACCAACTGAGCTAAATCCCAGCCCCCCTTAAAAAGTAGCTCTATTAAACTTAACATTTCATATGTGAATGCTAATAAAGGAAAACAAAATGTTGATTTGTAGCAAAAATGATAATTTCTTCAATACTAGCCATAATTTTACAATGATGAGAAATTTATTATAATATTAATACAGTAATAAGAAAAATCAGTATGGGCCTTGTTTAATATACTAATAAAAGAAACCTTTCAAATGACATTCACTTCAAAAAACATTTCATTGGTTGAATCAACTTTGATTCTAGGCATAGTTGCCCATGCCAAAATGCACTAGCATTTTCCATGTCAAAATATTTTTTTTTCCTGAATCTACCTAACTATTAGCAGCTGTCTATGTGAGAATAGAGGGAGGACTGTTTTTGCTTCACCCAAAGATTAATGATATTTTATAGCTTCAAAAGAAGTTTTCAATTCTGGCTTTCATGGCAGGCACCTCCTTCTTGTCTCCTTTAATTTTATTGCCACTTTTAAAACATAATTATTCATTCCATGGCCCATTAAAATAGTCTACAAAGCAAAAGTTTTTATTGGAAATGAGATTTTGCTTGCTAGTAACTCTGCAGAATTCTACCTTTCTCTCTCATTTACCAGGTAGTATTGTAATCATTCCAATAATTTTTTGTTTTTGCTTTTTGCTCAAATATTTAATGTTGGCCAACAGACACATGAAAAGAAGACTGGAGGAGTAAATTTGTTCTATTTGTATATTTTGGGGTTCTCAAAAAAAGATATAGCAAAACTTAAATGATATAAATTAAATTCTGAAATAGTGAAATCATTGTCCATATTCACAGTTCTCTGACTTGTTATTAGTTCTGGAACTAGATGGCATGGGAGTCATAAACCTATATTGGGAATAAATGTGGTCTTTACCAGGTCTATTTTGTTCTATCACCTCCTTTCACTGGACTTCAAAAGGCTTGGGCACACTGGCCAGTTTTTAAGCTTGTGTTTGATTCTAGCAGTATACCCTAAAACATCTGAGGATTCAACTTTTGAAAATATATTTAATACAATGTTAAAAAGAATGAAAATCAGGCACAAGATGCATCATGGATGAACCTTAAAGACACTAAGCTAAGTGAAATAGGCCAGACAAAAGTCCAAATATTATATGATTCCACTAATATGAGGAATCCAGATCAGAAAAATGCAAGGAGACTGAAAGTAAAACAGTCGTTACCAGAAGCTTGGCGAGAAAAAGTGGGGAGTTACTACTTAATGGGACAGAACTTCAGTTTGGGATAATGAAAAAGTTCCGCAAATGAACAGTGGTAATGGCTGGAAATAATGTGAGTGTCCATAATGCCACCAAACTGTATGCTTAAAAATGGTTAAAATGATCAATCTATGTTATTGACATTTTACTACAGTAAAAAAAATTTAATAAAATTTCAATGTTTCATTTTAACTATAATTTGAAAAGGCATTTTGGAATGCACAGATAAAATGAATAGACTATTAAAAATAATTATATGTAACAGAGGTGGTGAATATATACAATAATAGCTTAGAGAAGTCATAAAAATAAGAGTTGTATAATTCCTTGTATATCAAAAACAAGGCCAGCTTATATAGAACCCAGAAATGGTAGGTTCTGATGATGCTGATTTAAGGGTTTCAGCTCAAGTGCTCTGAATACTCACAGTTTACCTGGCTTGTGTATTTGTGCTGTAAATATGGAAATACCAAGCTATCCAAAGTTGATCCACTCCTTAGTGATCACATCACTCCTCCACAGTGAAAGCTCTGTGCCCTTATCCCATTGTGGGTCAGCCAAACCAGGAAAGTTGAGATGGCAACATTGTTTATACCACAACTCAAGGAATGCTGAACACAAACTCTTCCAAGATGAGGAATATGCAGATGCTGACCAGAATCACAAAATCCAAGTTGATATGAATCAACCAGTAATTTTGGCTATTTATTCTGTTAATGAATTTTCTTTCTTCACTGAAGGGATGTTTTTTTCCGTAGAACATTTTGACTCTAATTTTGAAATTATTATTCATAACTCCTATGATTTTTGAACTTCAGCTCTGCCAGATATTTTACAAATACTACCTATAAAAACAATAACCATTAACAAAGCTGGGAAGCATTTTTTTTCCCCACAATTTAGAGATGTGGAGCCAGACTCAGAGAGGCCAATCTTTGCTCAAAGCCACCTACTAAGTGGGGGGTTGAACCTTTGTTTACATCCTTACTTCTGCCAGTTTCAAGTACTGTTTTGACCCTGGTGCCCTATGTTCTACTAATGTTTCAAGTTCATTGCTCATTCTGCTAGTTCCAGATCCTAGAACTTCTTGATTTCTTATTTCCCCAAGACCTTCATTCCAAGGTTGAGTTTCATAAGTGACTTTTTGTGTGTGTGTGTACCAAAGGAATTTGTCTTCTCATTTCTTTTTCTAACCATTCTCATCTCTGGTCTAAAAGGCATGTCTTACTTGCAATCATATTTCTTGGCTTGGGATTGTGATTTTCTACGTTTCCAATTGTTCTGTCTCTGGCAGACAATTTTAACAATAAAATTAGTTTCTCTTAGACCAGCAAAGGGAAGATACGATTAAAACCACTATTAAAGAAAGGAGAAAGACTAAACCTTGGCAATAGCATGACAAGTATCAAATGAATAATTGATAATTCAGTTAGAAGTTAAGCATGCATAAACTTAGGGAAAAAAATTCAAAGGTTTATAACATGTATATCTTTGAAAAATAATTTCTTTAAATTTTCATCATTCTAAACCCACCTTTTGAAGTAGTTAAATTTTTTAAAAGTCATTATGTTGCTAAGGAAAATGTGGATTTGAAATCTTAAGTCAACTTTTTTCTTTTTTAAACTCAACAAAGTTGACTATCCATGTGGTATAAGACTTATAGTGATTTTTTCCTCTAAAGATTGATAGAAGAATTTTATAATCTGTACATATTTTTGATAGATCAAATGCTATTTTTGTGATATTTGTTGGTATTTCTAGAAATAAGAGCAATTTGCAGATTTTTTTTAAAAAAATTTGTTTTACATTTTCTGACATAAAACTTGAACCAAGATTTGGTTGTTTTGGAATCAGTTAGTAGTGTTGTAATAACATGTAGAAGGATGTCATGATTATGTCCTTAAAACTAGCATTAGAAATTGGCTTCCATCAACATTCACATCTCATATACTTATGTACATATTGAGATAAGATTATTGCTTATAACTATGCTAAATAAAGAATATTGTTGTTGGGGTTTAGTTCAGTTGGCAGAGTGCTGCTCTGTGCTCTCTGAGGCTCTGAGTTTGATCCCTAGCACCACAAAAATGGGAGCAGGAGATGGCAACCCACTCCCAAAACAATCCCCCAACACTCAAGCATTGAAAAGTCAATGAATAGCAGAGAAACACTGACATGGTTCTGGGCATGGTACAGTGTCTAAGAGTGCTTCATTCTGTTGTACATAGTGTCACTATGAGTTGGACCCCCAACTCCACAGAACCTAACAAGAACAACAAATAAAGAATATGAGAATTATTCTACCAATATTATGAAATGGTACTTAAAAGCTGTTGTTGTTAGGTGCCAACGAGTCGGTGTCCAACTCATAGCGACCCTACATACACCAGGGGAAACACTATTGTGAGTGTTTCTGTGCTGTTCATAGGGTTTTCAATGGCAGATTGATTTTTCTGGGGGGGAGTGGGTTGCTGGGTCTGTCTCCCAAACCTACAGCACCTGATGTTCCCAGGTGGTCTCCTATCCAAGTACTAACCAGGCCCAACCCTGCTTAGCTTCCCAGATCTGACAGGATCAGATGACACAGAGCTACGGCTGCAGGCACTTAAAAGCTATGGGATAGTAAATGTATTGTGTCTCTCAGAGTGTAAATCCAAAATAATAAGGATTTCACATACTTTGAAGCATATAATATTGCTTAGTTTTAAGCCCGATCTTTGAAAAAACAGAACAAATGTACTAAGCACCAACATTTCTAAAGATTAATTAATACTCAATGAAAAAGGTCTATCTTACAAAGAATTCTTCAGTTTGTAGAAGATCCTGTTTACCATTTAACACACTACTTCTAGTTTCGTACCATCAATTACAGTCTGACCCATAGTGACCAAATATATAACAGAAGAAAACATTCCTCGACACTGTGCCAGGCACACAGTCTCTTTTACGTTTAAACTCATTGTTGTAGTCACTACCTCAATCCATCTAGTTGAGGATCTTCATTTTTTTCATTGACCTGCCACTCTCCTAAACATGATGTCCTGATCTAGGACATATTTTATCATATTTTGGACAACATGTCCAAAATATGTAAGACACAGTCTAGCCATCCTTGCTTCCTAGGGGCACTCTGGTTGCACTTCTTCTAGGAAGGATCTGTTAGTTCTTTTGGCAGTCTGTCATATACTCAATATTTGTCTCCAGGACCATAACTTAAATCATCAATTCTTCTCCTATCTCCTTTATTCAATATCCAGCTATCACAAGCATATAATGCAAATGAAAATATCAGGAAATGAGTCAGGCATACTTTCGTCTTCAGTGTGACATCTTTACTTTTCAACTCTTTGAAGAGGTCTTTTGCAACAGCTTTTCCCAGTGCAATGCATCTTTTGATTTCTTGATTGCTGCTTCCGTGGGTGTTGATTGTAGGAGCAACTAAAACAAAATCTCTATTTGTCATGAAGCTGTATACTGACCCAGCTATAAGGATTTTTGTGTTTTTAATGTTGAGGTGCAGTCCACAATGAAGGATGTGTTCTTTGATCTTCATCAGTAAATGTTTCAAATCTTCTAACTTTTCTGAAAGTGAAATTGGGTCATCTGTATAACACAGGTTGCTAATGAGTCTTCCTCCAATCATGATAAGACTTTTTCCTCATAAAGTCCAGCTTCTTGGATTATTTACTCAACATAGAGATTGAAGAGGTACAGTGAAAGGTTATAGCCCTGATGTACACCTCTCCTTGTTCTGTTCGAAGGACTGCCATCTGGTCCATGTACGGATTCCTCATGAGTACAATTAAATGTTCTGGTATTCCTATTCTTTTCAATGTTATCTATCATTTGTTGTGATCCACACAGTCAACTGCCTTTGCCTAATCAATAGAACATAAATAGACATCTTTGTGGTATTCTCTGCTTTTGGGTAATATCCATCTGACATCAGCAATGATATCTCTGGTTCCATGCTCTCTTCTGCATCTGGCTTGATTTTCAGGCAGTTCCCTGTTAATATACTACAGCAGTCACTTCTGAATGATCTTTAGTAAAATTTTACTTTGTGAGATATTAATGATATCATTCAATAATTTTCACGTTCAGTTGTGTCTCTTTCCTTTGAAATAGGCACAAATAGGGATCTCTTAGAGTCAGTTGGCCAGGTAGCTGTTTTCTAATCTCTTGGCATAGACAAGTGAACACCTCCAGTGCTGCATCCGTTTGTTGAAATCTCTCAATCAATTCCTTACTATGCACAGGCATTTGACTGTGTGGATCAAAACATATCATGGATAATATTTTATTGGCCATTTCTAACCTTCTACTTTGTAGGCACCCAGTCATTCATTCTCAGACAGGTGAGGAGACAAATGGCCATGATGGGTGGCCAATGAGTAGAATTTGAACTTAGTTTTGCCAATGTGTACTAAATACCTTCTATTTTTCCAGCTTACTTACTCATCTTGATTTCAGCAACCTTTTCATCTTGTCAAGGATTTTTAAGACCCATTAGTCCTACCAAGAGTTCATTCTCTTGCTTGATGGTGATCCATACCTATAACTACTCTCTTGCAGCCCCCAACCTAGGACAGTGGGTTGGGACCTAGTAGAGACCAAGTCTTCTATGCATCTTCTGGACTCTACCACTATTCCCTCTTCTTTCTCTAGAACATCACTCTTGTAATTACTCTCCTCCCTTCATCATCAGTTTCTCCTTTCTTGAATAATTTCTATCTACCTACAAACACTTTGCATCTTCCCTTGAATGGAAAAGCATCTCTACTACACTCTTTTTTAAGAACATGTCTCATTGTTTTGTTCTATTTCAGAGTTATATTTATTGTAAAATTTCAATGTGGCCAGTTACTCATTTTCTTTTTTAATTTAAAGGATATTTTCAATTGGCAATAATTTTATATAGTTATGGGGTACAATGTGATATTTTGATAGATGTATATATATATATTATAGTATGATTATATCAAGAAAATTAACATATTCATCACCTTATGTACTTATTTTTTAATTTTACTTTTTTGTTTAGTGGTGCTGGGAACTGAACCCAGAGCCTTGCACATACTAGGTAAGTGCTGTACCATTGAGCTACACCCTCAGCCCTGTAGTTATTATTTTTATCATGATAATCCTTAAAATCTATTTTCCAGAAATTTTGAAATGTGTAATACATTAGTATTAACAATGATTACCATGCTGTGCAATAGATCTCAAAAACTTATTCCTCCTGCTTAACTGAAACTTTGTGCCCTTTGGTCAACATCTTCCTATTCCATCCTCACTCTCACTCAGCCTCTTAACCACCATTCTACTTTCCACTGCTATGGGTTTAACTTTTTTTTTTTTTTTTGGATTCCACATATAAGTAAGGTCATGTGGTATTGGTCTTAAGAAAAAGAATAAGAAGGAAATTCCAACAAGCATGAACCTGGAAGGTATCATGCTAAGTGAAATTAGCCCAGCTAATCTTTTTTTCTGGCTACTCCACTATGGTTCTGTTCTTGCCATTGCACTGACCCTACTCCTGTCAGAGTTACCAGGGAGCTCTGTGTTCCCACAATCAAGTGTCTCATCCTTATCTCTCATCAATGTTAATACTGCTAAGTCTGTCTTCCTTCTTGAAACACGTTTTTCTTTACACTTCTGTGACAACATATTTTTCTACTTTGTTCTACTTTACCTGTCGCTCTTCAGTCTTTTTGCTACTTCTTTTTCCCAGTGACTCTAGAGACTGTAGCAGGAGGATCTCGAGTTCAAGGCTAGAGATAACCCGTGCAATTTAGTGAGAACTTCTCTCAAAATAAAAACTACAAAAAGGCTCTGGGGTACAGTTCACTAGTAGAGAGTTTTGCCTAGCATGTGCAAACCTCTGGGTTCAACCCTCAAGTACTCCAGATATAAAAAAAAAAGTGAGTAAATAAGTATATAGTTTGTCCCAGGGCATGGTCTCAGCTGTCTCTCTGGTTAGTAGTCTGACTCATTCTCAGACTATTAAATGCCACCCTATGCTGGAGATTCCCATACCTGTTCTTCAGCTATACCTATAGTACCCGTCTCTCTATTTGATATTAATACTTAGATATCACAGGTAACTCATCTTCAACATGTCATTTGTCTTCCAACACCACACTTTCTTCTATGTGAAATTTGACTTCCATTATCCATATAACTGCTCAAGCCTAAAACTTGGGTGTCCTCCTTAGTCTCCTCTTCCCCTCATCTAAGCCATCATAATTCCCATCACCTCAATCTCCAAAACTCATCCTGAATCTGTCTACTTCTTTCTGCATCTTTGCTACCAACATCTTCATCCAGGTCATCATTACCTTCTACCAAGACTATGTATGGCAACAACCACCTCGGTGGTCACCGTGTGTATTAGGCAGGGTTCTTCAGAGAAGCAGAACCAACAGAATGGATAGAAGGGAGATGGGGAGTAGAGGGAGAGTACAAGGGATTGTTTCATATGGATCCAAAATCTGTAGGATGGGCCAGCAGGGCTAGATTCCTAGAAGAGCTCATGTTCCAGTTTGAGTATCAAGGCTGTAGAACTAGGGAGATCTGACTTTGCAGAAGTCCAAATATAATCTGCTAGAGATTTCTCTATTGCTCAAGGAAGGTCAGTTTTTATCTTATTATTATTTTTTTCCTATCCAGATCTCAACTGATTGAGGACATTATCGAGGAAATCTGCTTTACTGAAAGTCCACTGATTTGAATGTGACCTTATCAAAAAAATACATTTGCAGGAACATTTGGAAAAATGTTAGACAAGACATCTGTGCACCCTGTGGCCATACTAAGTTACATAAAATTAACTATCACATCATGTTTTCATTATGTCACCTCTCATCGATCTACAACCTAGCATCTAGTTCTCAAGCTCTTGTTTAAATCCCTTCAGGCCATACCATAGAATGTAAAATAAAATTTCACTCTGTAAACTGATGTATAAGAAACTAAGTAATCTGAACCTGCTTATATCTCTGCCCTCCTTTCCTATTCTCTTCTGCCACACCTGTCTTCTTTTCTCCACACAAATGTATTTTTTGCCTGCCCTAGATTTTGGTAGTAAGTATATTCCTCTGCCTTGAATGTTTTTCCTCTGAATTTAGGCATAGTTGACTCCATTTTGTCAACCAGATCTCATCTTAATTGTTAGCTTCTTAAAAGTGGTTTCTATAGGTTGTTAGGTGCCACAGAATTGAATTCAGCTCATAGTGACCCTATGTACAACAGAACAAAACACTACCCAGCACTGTGCCATGTACATGATCTTTTTATGTTTGAGCCCTTTTTTGCAGCAACTACGTTTCTTCTCATTTTGAGTCCTGCCGCATCAGCAAATGGAGGTCCAGGGGGCTTTACTTTATTTCCACCATTCAAGTTGACTCTACTTTGAGGAGGCGTCTCTCTTCCCTAGTTGTCTTTTCAATGCCTGCCAGTCTAAAGGGCTCATTTTCTGGCACTATATTTGACAGTGCTTCTCTGCTATTCACAGCGTTTTCAATGGCTAATTGTTCCAGGAGCAGGTTGCTTATTCCCTCTCCCTAGTCTGTCTTGGTCTGGAAGCTCAGCTGAAACCTGTCCACCATGAGTGGCCCTGATGGTCTCTGAAATACCAGTGGCATAACTTTTAGCATCACAGCAACATATATACCCCATAGCACAACAAGCTGACAGACACATAGGGGTTTCTGTAGGTACTCAATCTAAATTAGATTCCCATAATTTATTATATTATTTTAAATACTGGCTACTTAGTTTAGCCTAGGTAGTATCTGTACAGGTTTCTGCTGTATTTTCTTTTCAAGAAAATCGTTGAAATGTGTTCCAACTAATATAAAATCTAAAGTTGTTTTGTTCACTTCTATGCATATATTCTTGGCTGTGTTGTTCTAAATAAAATAGCATGATGTCTTTTGCATTAAGAAGTATACTTACCCTTTTAAAATTATCAGCCTTTTCTTCAGCTGTAAGAAAATATCTTTGACATTAAATTCTGCACCTAGAGCCCTCAAATAGAGGATATTTGTATTGGTTTCACAAAGTGTGAAATTTAAATTAGATTCCAGTTTTACCATTCCCCCATGGGGAATTTATTTAATCATTTAATTTAAATTTTATACACACACATACATACACACAATTTCCATTTTCTATTAAACTCCTGAGTTCCTAGAAAACTTCCTTACTTTGATTTTTAAATAGCAGATAACAAAACTATTTCAATTCAACCCATAGAGCAAATACATAACAGCTATGATTCCTGTTCAAGATTCTCTCTCTCTGACCAGATTTATGAATATCATTATATTTCAATGGTATATCTGTTACATAATACCTTTGAAATAAGAGAACATAAAATTTCCATGTAAAACAGATACCTTATTTAAATATCTTTGATAATCGACTACATCACTTTATTTGTTCCTTACATAATAATTATTGTATTAGTTAAAATCAGCTCAATCATATCCTAGTAATAAACTCCAAATCCTTGTGGCTTAAAGTGTTGAAAGTTTATTGGTGACTCATGTTCTGTTTCCTCTGCAGGTTAATGAGAGTACCTGCTACGTATCATTTCCATTCTAGAGTCTCTGCTGATGGAATCTACACCATTTAGAACATCGCCATTTGCTGAGACGGGAGGATGTGAAGATGACAAAATGTATCCTCCTTCTTAAAAGCTCTTATCTATGACACTAGAAGTCATACTCACATCCTATTTGCTAAAGAAACTCCATGACCATGTCTAACACTCAAAAGAAAAGGAAGAACAATCCTGCCATGTACTGAAAGGGAGACTCACCCCACTGACAAACAGTTATAATCATTCTCACATCTGTAGCATGTAGAATAGCAAAGAACCATGTGTGGTTATATAAATGAATAAGAATCCAGCTAAATATACTTTGTTCACATGATGTCAGAAATCAAAGGCCTTAGATATCTGTGATGTAGGGCTGGATTAGAGAGGAATCATATCTCCTTGACTTCAACTTTCTTCTTCACATATTTTTTGACTTCATATTTCCATTGGGGACATAGTATTTATTATCTCATTCAGTGTTATTGTAGTTGCTTTTGTTTGTGTGGTACTAGGGGGTTGAACCCAGGGCCTAGAACATGCTTTCCAAGTGCTCACCACTGAGCTGTACCCCTCACCCCCTTTTTACTTTCTATCTAAAGACATGGTCTCTCTAAGTTTTGCAGGCTGCCTCTGGCCTTGACCCTGCAATCTTCCTGCCTCCACTTCTTGAGTTGCTGGGATTACAGGCATGAGTCACTGTGCTTGGCTTGTAGTTGCTTCTTATATTCGCTCCTTGCATAGCTCTTCTCTACTATAGTCCATTCATTAATTTTCTGCAACATTCCTTTAATTATTAGCTTATTGTTTAAAAGGTAAACAAAACCAAAAGACAAATAGTTAATAAATTTCACTGGTTCTATATGGCTTATAGGATTGAGCCACACTTATGAACCTTACCTTGCAAAGCATCCACAATCTACCTTCAGTCAACCTTTCTCCATCAGCCTCTAGAATCTACCATGACAGCCCGACTATTTGCTCATTTTTCCGAAAATATTTTCTATTTTTCATCTTCTCCTACACTGTTGTTTAAATTGCTCCACCAGTTCAAATTTTCATTGTTAATCTAATCTATTCTTCAAATTTTAATTTAAATTTCAGTGCAGCATAAGTTCATGTTGTAAATAACCATCCAGGAGGCTTGACATGGACCTTAGACAAAACCTTAGAATGCAGTGCTTGCTTAATTAGTACTAACTTCTATCAAACACTGAATAAGTTGTAGGCAATGTGATCATTGCATATGTTAGAATAGTCTGATAGAAATATTAAATTTAACATGCCCCAAATTGAACTTTCGCTTTTCCTTTGCAAACCTCCTTCTCCATCACTCTTCTCTAACTCAGTTATTAGCCACGCTAGTCATTCAGTTGCATTGGTGAAAAACCTCAGCACATTTCTTGTTTTTGCTTTCCCTCATACCAGGAAATCTTCTCACAATATTCCATATCTGTTAGAAGCCACAGAGATAGGAAAGCTGAAGGCCTGTACTGAGGATCTCTCTTTAAATCTCATCTGCCTCTCTCTGAAGCACAGCTGTCCTGGGGTGCTATTTGTTTTTTCATTCCAGGGACTATAAATCAGTTGGGATATCAGGGCCAGTGCCCACCTCTCCCATGGCTTTTCATCTGGGGACATGGAGGCCCAGGCTAGGGGCACTTTCCCAAACTCTCATGGCTGAGGTCTTTCTCCCTTACCTTCTTGTCCCCTGCTGGCTGAAAGAAGTCCAATCAGTGGTGGCATTATCTAGGGTCTGACCCCTGCCAGAGTCATGGGAGGCTCCTAAATTCTAGCTCCGTGTTTCCCAGCTGAAGGAGGGTGAGATACAGCCTGAGCGAGTGAAAATCATCAATCAGCAAACAGTGATCAAAGGAATTGCTGGTAAGGAAGTATGAAACAGACCACAGATACCAAAGACATTTCTGCCCACCATTCTCCTTTAATGCTTGCTATTGCGGTTGTTCAGTGCCATCAAGCAGGTCCTACTCATAGCAACCCTATCTACAACAGAATGAAACACTCCCTGACACTGTGCCGTGGACATGATCTTTCTTATGTTGAAGCCCATTGTTACAGCCACTGTGTCAATCCATCTAGTTGAAGGTTCCTTTTTTTCTGTTAACCCACGACTCTCCCAAACCAGACCCAATGAATTCAGGGGCTGTGCCCTTCTTCTGTCTTTCATTCCTGAACTATGACCTTAACTGAGCATGCCCAGAATTGTATATCTTAGACTAAGCTTGCTGGAAAGTTGTACCCACCTGGAAGTACCTCCCTATATGAATATGTATAAACTGTCAGAATAAAATCCCCCATGCTTACTTTGTTAGGGGAGAGCATGCTTTTGAAGGGATTCTCCTTACCTGCACAAATAGTAAATCTTTCCCTACTCTTTCAGGTCTTGGCTGTATTTATTTTAGCTTTGCACTCACCAAATTGTGAACCCATTATGCTGGGTTACAAATCCAATTACTTCTCACTTTTTTACTTCCATTTCTAGCTCTCTAGTTAGTACTATCAATGTTGTCTTTTACCTGGATTGTGCAACAGCCTGCTAAAAAGTCTCCATGCTCCCACTTTTGAACTCCTGTGAGTCTATTTTCTGTATATGTCACATCATACTCTAGTTTGTTCAAAAATCTACAATGACTTTTTTACGGGAAGAAATAAAGCCTTTCCTCTACCCTCTTAGATTCAGTGGCTCAGTCTGTGAATTGGATTTCAAAAGGCAGATTAACAACACCACCATCAACGATGACAACAAAAGTATATACACACAGGAGAATTCAATAATGAGTAACTCAAAGGGGTAATAAGAATCAGGGGCTCCCATACCACTTAATAAGGAGTATTAAATTTGTGCAGAAATGACAAGCCAAGGAAGAAGTTGGAATTTCTAGGAGGCAGTAAATTGTAGAAAGGTAAACATATGAGTGCTTGCTGAAAGTGGATTTGAAACATTTACTAATGAAGATCAAAGGACACAGCTTTTAGTTCACAGCTTTGGATTGTACTTCAACCTCAAAAAAAAAAATCTTTGCAACTGGGTAAGTAAACAATTTCATGAAAAATGTAGAGAAGATTTAGGTTGTCCAATATTTTGTTTTACTTGGTTCTACAATCAATACTCATGGAAGCAGCAGTCAAGAAATAAAAATATGCATTGCATTGGGCAAAGCTATTATAAAAGACCTCTTTAAAGTGTTGAAAAGTAAAGATATCACATTGAAGATGAAGGTGTGCCTGATTCAAGCCATGATGTTTTCAGTTGCATCATGTGCTTATGAAAGCTGGACAATGAATAAGAGAGACAGAATAATTGGTGCTTTTGAATCATGATGATGAAGATACCACAGACTGCCAAAAGAATCCACAGATCTGTCCTAAAGAAGTGCAACCAGAGTGTTCTGTGGATCCAAAGAGGGCTAGGCTGAGTCTTATGTATTTTGGACATGTAGTCAGGAGGGACCAGTTCCTGGAGAAGGACATCATGTTTGGGAGAGTGGCAAGTCAACGAGAAAAAAAAAAAAAAAAAGGAAGACACTCAACTTGATGGATTGACACAGTGACTGCCCATTGTAGATCTTGTGTATGGCACAGTGTCAAGAGTCTTTCATTTTGTTGTACATAGGGTTTTGTTGTACATAGGGTTGGACCCAACTCCATGGCACCTAAGAAAAACAAAAACAAATCTGTGGGGAAAATTAATGGAAGATAAAAGTAAGTTTGGTAAAAATTTTTGTGCAGAACTATCTCCAGTGATAATGACAGTTTTCTTCCTCCTGATATTGGGGTTAGGGGAAAACTTTCACAAAAAGAGATTTATGTTCTGCTGTTAGGAAATAGAAGGAGGACAAAGTTATTTTCTTCTTTGCTGCTTCCTGATTGTAGCTCAAAATAATCCTTATACCAAAGTGGTATATTTTGGGATAATATATTTTGATCCCCTTGACTAAGTTATCTTATAATAAAACACCATACCTCTTCAACTGCCGACAAGGCACTTACCCTGGCCTTTTGCACTTAGACCGCATTCCTTCTTTCTCCTTCAAGTCTAGCTTATTGATTCTCCTTACTCTTACATGCAGACTAAGACCACACTGCCTCAGGGCATTTGCTCTTCTCCTTGTTCTAAGTGCCCTTCCTTCACATAACTGTCTGGGTCTTTCCCCCCCTTAATTCAAGTGTCTTCTTCAATAGTTCTTTTGTATAAAAGCTTCCCTGGGGTCCTCTGGAGAAAAGAGCGCCTGCTATCCTTCTTTCTCTATCGTTTTCTTAGTCTTCATGGAACTTAATACCATTTATATTCTATCTTTTATTCCTTTGCTATATATCACCCTACTCATACCAAGTGGAACATGAGTTCAATGAGAACATGGACTTTATTTTTGTTCACTACTATGGAGACAGTGCCTAAAGTCTTTTGGGCCATGTTTCTGTGTCTGCAGGGTTGGTGTGAAGATTTATGGAGGCACTTTTATCTTAATACAGTGTTGTATACAGAGAAAGCACGACAATGTTGTCAATATTCATATAATGTTAGTTAATGGTTATTCTCCTATGTAATTCAAGGAAGACTATTCAGTACACGAAAAATGTTTCAGAACATAAAGGTTATTACCACCTTCACTCATCACCATACTATAAGAACTGCATTTATAATACATGCCATGTCAGCTTTGAAATAATAATTTGTTCTGACTTTTTCATAGGAAGGAGGATTCCTAGGAAGTAGAATCAAAACAAAAGATGGCTTACAAGTCCTTGAAGAGTGAAAGTTTTAATTTGTTGGAGCCATGATATTTTTGAGAGATTAAATCCTCCCCGACAATTTACATCCTCTTCTCCCTATTCACCTATGAGGTTTGCTATGAGTCAGACATGACTTGATGGCACCTAACAACAACAGTATGCTCATTCCTTCCAGGAATCATGGGGCAGCAGAGAGAACAGAAAGCATAGAATATTTGGATTTGTTTTTTCACACTGTAAGCACTAAGGGAATTGAGAGAAATTGAGGTATAGCAGAGAAAGAAAAGCTATCTCACCTCTGTCAGGTTAAAAGGGAAGGAAGAAAAGTTGGGTTGGTGGAGGGTTCAGGGGTAGTTTGTTGAGATCAGAGAGCTAAGTGGTTCTGAGGGGCCCTGGGTCTTGCTCTCTGACAGTGACCCTGAGAGGAGGCAGAGTGGCAGAGAGACAGGCTGCTTGGAGGGACTGGGCTGATAAAGACTATGACAGGCAATCAAGGAGCCCATGGAGAGCCTGGAAGAGCCTCACTGACCAGACTGCCATCCTAGGTGGACTGATGACCAGGCACTGGACAGGCTGATATCTACTGACAGAGATAAGTTGAATACCAGCTTTCTTCCCTCCTCCCTGCTGAAAAAACCAATACACCTGATGAAAAGAAAAGGCTTAGATTAAGGAAGAATAGGAGAGTCAAAGAGAAATTTCCAATTGGGCTGAATTATTTACAAGCTAAGATACATTTCTTAAACAGCTTAATTTTCAGAATAAAAGTTGTATACACTCTAGCACATAGGGGAAGATTAGTTTCTTATAACTAGGTCTACTCCTGCTACATGTAGGTTCTGTGGCTTCTCAACATCAGTGTTAACTTTATTTACACAAGAGTTGTATCCAATTCAGGAGAGATATTCATCCCAGTTAATGGTGTTCCTTAAAATAAATCTATGTGAAATCCATCCTGAGTACATGGTAAAGAAGGTGCTGTTGACTCACCAGAAGATAGGGAAGGACAAATCAGACATGTAGTGAGGAGTCAGGCACTGAATGGTTAAAATAACTCTGGCTGTGAATACTGCGTAAGAGAAGACGGAGGAGGGAGAGGAGAGCTGTCTTCAGATATTTGAAAGACTTATTGTGGAAGACAGAATGTCCTTGCTCTGAATGGAAGTTGAAGACATGAATGTTTGATTCAATCAGCAGAAAGGGACAGTTACTCACAGCTGAGTGTTCACCAGTGTTAAGGGATTCAAACAGATGCCCAACATTCATTTTGTCTGGAATGCTGTCAGAAGATTCCTGGATGCAGAGGAATGTGATCCTGGCACTTTCAGCTTTAGGATGATTTGATATGTAGGGCAGGCAGAGGCCACTGATATTACCAAATTCCAGGAAACACCCTGAGTGCGCTATGTCCTCAGCTCACTGAATCTGTCTAAAACATTCTTAGTAGTTATTCTTATTTTACAAATCAAGTTTACACATACACAATAAACTTTCAAAGTTCATAGTACTGGTAAATTGCATGACCAAGCTTGCAAGACCCAGGTCTACTGCATTGAAAGACCATGAACTTTCCACCATACTCTCCATTGCTCAATATGCTCTTTCAAAGCTGAAGAACAGACCCTTAGTTTGAGGACAGAACTGTCAAAATATACATGTTCCTAACATACTGACTGATGACAGGCACAGCCTCATTGAGATATTCTACCTGTGATTCATATAGTTATACAGAAACATCAATGTATAAATTATGAACATATTATGTCATGGTACTATATAATAGCACATACACATAACTGCTCTCTTGTAGAAGAATGTCAATTGGTTTTGGTTAATGTGATGGTTAATTTCACATGTTAATTTGGCTTGGCTACAGAAATCGATATTTGGTCAGACATTATTCTAGATGTTTCTGTGAAGATGATTTTTAGATAAGATTAATATTTAAATGAGTTGGCTTTGCATAACATCCTCCAGATTCATCTATGTTGTCAAAATGACAGAATTTCCTTCTTCTGTAAGGCCAAATAGCATTCCAATGTGTATATACACTACATTTTCTTAACCCATTCATCTGTTGATGGACAAAAAGACAAATATTACATGACCTCACTGAATGTAGAACATAAAACAGGTGAACTCAAAGAAGTAGAGAGTAGAATGATGGTTACCAAAGGTTCAGAGTCTGTGGGAATGGGGAGATGTTGACCAAAGGGTATAAAATTTCACCTAGGGGGAATTGAGAAAATTTGCACAACATGGTGGCTACAGTTAATAATGTATAGTGTATTTCAAAACTACTAAGAAAGTAAGTTTCAAATGTTCTCACCACAAAAAAGGATAAATATGTGAGGTGATGGATATGTCAGCTTGACTTAATTATTTCACATTGTATACCTAAATCAAAACATCACATTGCCCTCCATGTCATTGTTGTTAGGTGCCGTCAGGTCAGGTCCAACTCATAGTGACCTTATGTACAACAGAAGGAAACACTACCCAACACTGTGTTATGCCTGGCACTATGTCAGTGCTTCTCTGCTATTCATAGGGTTTTCAATGGCTGATTGTTTCAGAAGTGGATTGCCACGTCCTTCTCCCATATTGTATTCCGTAAGTATAATTATAATTTGGCAATAAAAAAGTTTAAAATATAATTTTAATAAAAACTATTTTAAAATCAGCAGACTCTGAGCAAAACAGATTATCTTTCACAATGTGGATGAGCCTCATCCAGTCAGTCAAAGGCCTAAAAGACCAAGGTCTGACTCTCCCAAGCAGGAAGGAGTTCTACCAGCAGACTGCTTCAGAATGGTATTGCAGCTATTAATCTCCAGCCTGCTGGCCTCTCCTAGAGATTTTGGACTCATACTTCCACAATTGTGTGAGCTAGTTCCTTAAGATAAATCTCTTTGTGTATATGCCTGCAGGTGTACCAATGTGGCATCTGATCCCATCAAATCTTGCAAGCTAAGTAGGGTCAAACCTGGTTAGTACTTGGATGGGAGACCACCTGGGAACACCAGGTGCTGTAGGCTTGGGTAAAGGACCCATTCCCCAAAACAACCAGCCATTGAGAACACTATGAATAGCAGAGAAGCACTAACAATACTGTTTGGCCAATTATATGCAGGGTCACTATGAGTCAAATACCCACTGGACGACAACTAACAACAACATATGTATATACACATCTAGATGATTTTCTTTTTCTGGAAAATACAGGCTAACACACCTATTTATATTTTTTGTTTGCCTTTAGGTTTGTGGTTACTCCTAGCTTTAAAATTCTGTAAGTGGAACAATTACATGTAAGAGTTTGGAAGCAGATCTCTCCCTGGTCAAGCCTCAGCTTTCATGGCTGCTTTGACTGCAGTCCTGTGAGACACACTGAGCTAAGCTGCACCCTGACTCCTGAGCCACAAAACCATCAAATGCTGCTGCTTTAAAAAATTCTTAACAGTTTCCTTGGGACAATGAGGTGTGATAGAGACATTTAAATTGAGAGTCTCCCAACCTGGGTCCTACCTTCTTGTCACCCATAACCAATTGGTGCCGATTTGCACATCTGGGTCTCATTTTGCTACCTGTAATATCAGAGGACTGGGCGGGGAAACTTAAACTTCCTTTAACTACTTCAATTCAACGTCTCTATGAATCCTACTGCTTATTCATCAAAAGAAATACTGATTAAAGTCACAAGAACACACCCTGGCCAGGCAGGTCTCTGGATTTGGTGGTAGCGCTTCAGCTTCCTTTCTGTCCATAACTGTACTGAAGTCCCGCTCTACCTCCTTCTCTCCCCACCCCAACAGGTCCCTTCTACTAGCCAATCAAGGTTAAATGCTTTTCATGGCAGTTCTGTCTGTGTATGGCTTGCACAGGCCACAGCGCAAACTGGGCTGTTCTGGCTCCGGATGTGTATACAGACCTGGCATAGGAAGGGCTGCCTCTAGCATTCTGTGAATTACCTCTGACAATGCACAAGAGGAAGGGACCCCCTTACAAGTGTGAGCCCTTTTCCCCCACCTCATCTCTAAGGAGGTGTATCCTTCTCTCTTCACAAGGCAGCTACTTAATGGAAACAATGCAGAACAGGCAGTGGACTTTGCCCAATGAGTATGTGGATACGCTCTGGCAAATCAACCCCACTCTCCCACCCACCCCCAAAAGTACATATATCTTCCCAGCCCCCATTAATAACTCTTCTTCTTCTTCAGTGAGAGAGGGAGATGGGAGACATAGGGGAAGAAGACAGAAAGAGAAGAAAAGAAAAAGCAAAGCAAAGCAGAGTGATGGCCCGGGAGCCTGGCGGAGGGGCCCGCGCACGGACCCGGGTGGGCTGGGAGCGCGCAGCCGCTGCGTGCAGGGAAATGCCCACGTGAGCGCCTGAGTGCTGAACTTCTCCTTTCCTTCACCCGGGGACTCCAGGGTTCAGCGGTCGAGGCCTTCTGGTGGCCCCCGGGTGGCCCCTGTGCCCTCCCCGCCTGAGAGCTGCGCCGGGCTCCGAGCCAACCTCGCCTCCCACTTCCCCCTCGCTGCCCGCCCCGCAGCGCCACTTCTCCTTTTCTGCCCTGGGGCTGACGATCCCGGGCTGGGGCAGCTGCGCCTCCGGGACGACCCTTGCCGCGGCGCGCCGGGGACCGGGGCCACCTGCGGGCGCGCGGAGCCGGGCCAAACGCCCCGCGCCGCCGCCGGGGCAGCCGCACCTGAGCCCCCGGCTCCCGCCAAGCCGCGGCGCCGGAAGCGCGGGCGGATCGCCCGGCCAGGGCAGGGCAACCTGGGCCCACGTGGGCAGCAGCGCCTCCAAGAGGAGACTCAAGGCGCCCCGCGCGCCGAAGGGGCGAGGATCCGCGAGGCGCACCCCGCGTGGAGCCCCCCGGCGGCGGCTCGCAGGCGGACGCAACTTCCTCGGCCGGGCGCGAGCTCTCGAAACTTTTCCGCGAGGAGGAACCTGCCGCCCGCTCGCCCGCCCACCCGCGCGCGGGACTCGCGCTGGCACTCAGCCGCGCCCGGGGTCCACCTTGCGCCGCCCAGAGCGCGGGCGAGGCGCCGCTGCCGGGAAGCCCCACGAGCTCTCCAGAGAGGGCGTGACCGAGGGGCCCAGGCGCAGGGGTCCCTTTGGTGGAGATCCTGGTGGCAGCAGAGCAGCGCAAAGTGGCGGAGGATGACCGTGTGGCCTCGGGGGACCTTCGCGCAGTAATGCCAACATGTAAGTCCCACCCCGCAACCCAGAACCCCTTCACACCTCCATCTGTCTCTCCTCCCTCCCCCTGGACTAAATGATTTTGTTCAGGGCTCCAACCGCATTGACGGAATAAACCGGTTTGTCTTCAGCTTGCCCCTCGAGGCGCTGAGTATTGCCAAACGGAGCTGTGACATGTGTGTGCGGCTTTCTTCTTCTTTTCCCTCCCCTTTAGTATTATTATTTTTTTCCCCCAGCGAGAGGTAAACTCTACATTTGGGCGGTGGAAAGCGTAAGAAAAAGGGCAGGGCTTCAAGAATGGGGAAAACGTGTTTTTGATTCAAATTAAACAAGGAGTAACAGGCAGTGCAGATCCGCCCAGGGCCCAGAGTCTGCCAAGCCAGCGCTCTCCGGGATCAACACCTGGGGCCTTTGGAAGGTATTGGTATGCTGGGGAAAATGTTGACTTTGCACATTGTCACCTTTGCCTGTAGAAGTTGTTCTTGGATCTTTGGGGTATTTGAATGATGGTTTTTCTTTCTTTTTTTTTTTTTTCTTCTCCCCCCCCCCAATTTTTTTCTTTTTTAGAGCACAGACAGTATTCAGTGTACTTTGTGCATTAAAAAGTAATTAAGGAATATGCCATTTTATGTGATGGGGACTTTGTGTAGAATTGTAAGTGAGAGGTGTGGGAACTGAAACAGAGAAACCTAAAGGGTTTTGCCTCTATGGAATTGGCATCCAAACGGTGAGATGCCGCAGAGCGACCCCGTGAAAGGGCAGCGGGGCACGGCCTGGTTTTCCAGAATGGAAAAAAGAAGATTGTTTTCAGAAGGGCCAAGCTTATTTTTGTGGCCAACTAAGCAGCTACTTTTTCTTGTAATGTATAATTTTCCTCCTGGAGTCATATTTATTCTTGGGCAAGACACCCTGACAGACTTTTAACCCACTTTCATTAACTAATGTGGAAGAGTTTCTA
Organism: Pedetes capensis; assembly: GCA_007922755.1. Lineage (NCBI taxonomy): Eukaryota > Metazoa > Chordata > Mammalia > Rodentia > Pedetidae > Pedetes > Pedetes capensis. The sequence goes on from VMDO01000858.1 coordinate 74,800, forward strand.
GAAATTGGGAATGCATCCTCCTTCCGCCTGCTAACCGGGTGCTTACTGATTTGAGCTTGGAATTTTCTCTTTAAGTTTAATATCTTGGGAAAAGACCTGCCCCTTAGGTTTTTCCCTTCCCTGCGCTGTCTACCAACCTCCTCCCCAACAAACATTTTTTAAGGTAGGAGAAAGAACAGTGCCTAGTGTGCTGTAATTTTTATTGGTGTTGTACAGTGTAATTAGAAGTGAACTTCTTATTCTTATTAAAACTGCATGTGAGGTAATTCCACATCTGTGAGTTTTAAAGTTTCATTATGCCAGTAGAATGATCAAGATATAACTTGAATGAATTTGTTTTGGGATACAGCCAACAGTCTAATGTAAGGCTTGTTCTTATACACAGACAACATGTTTTGCATGGATATGAGCTTGTTTTCAACTTCAATTTTTCCTGAAAATATACTAGGAGTTTTTAACATCAGATATTTATGCAGCTTCCTTTTTCAGTTTTCAGGTATTGAGGTCTTACGGGTAAAAAGCTTATTACACATAAAAAATATGACCACCAGTTTTTTTTAAAAAGGGTAAGAAACTGATCAACAGGTAATGTGAAAAGGTTTCCTGATAAATTAGTTATACAATCCATTTGAATTCTGTGTGATTAAAAAACCATATGTCTTTGTAGTGAAAGTATGAATATTCAATCAAATAGGTTTTAGTACCTTGATTTGAATTTCTTTATTGAGCTATTTTGCCTGAAAGTTTTTCCATGTTCTTTCCAGAGTGTAACTATTTTTTTCATTTTGTTATGTATAATTCATTTGAAATGGTTTAAGATGTTCTGATTGTTTTTAGAGATTGGCACGTTAGACTATATGGAAATAATGCCAATCTTTCCAAGGTAAATATTCCTACTATCTTTTTGGAAAATGTTGAAACAGGAAACATAAACTATATTATCTTTTAAATTTTAGTTTAAGTAGATTCAAGTACACAAACTATATTTTCTGAATATACCTGGTGGAGAAGGGATATTTGTATATTGTTACACTCAAGTTCTGAAATGATAGGCTTTATATTTAAGAGTTGTAGTGACTGCATATTTTTCATACCCAAAGAAGTTTAATAGATTTAGCAAGACTTGCATTAATTGGTCTCAAGCTGCATGAAGCTACTGTTCCATTTATGGCTTATATAAATTACATGACATTGTGCTTTTCCAATGTGAATGGTGAATGAGGCCATTGTCTGTTGGCTTATGGGAAATATTAGAAGCCTGTAGTTTTACTGCCTAACTGGACACGTCACTCTGATTTCTGGAAATAATGATTTGAGAGAGATTCCGTTTATATATTAAAAATAAGCTGACAACTGTTTCTTCAAACCTGATCATTTTTTTAACTGCCCATCTATCTTGCAGAGTTTTACATCTCTGACGGGATGATTAAAAGTGACTAGAGACTATTTAGAACTTAAATAGAAAGAGACTGTTCAGCGTGTGTAGTATGCATGGACAAGACCTATGTCTTTCCATTTGCATTTCTGATTGGATGACATCATTACATTATCTACATTGGATGATATTAAAATGCATACTGATTGACTCGGGTGATAACTTTTAAAGGATATATCAATCACAACTAAAAATTCCAGTAAAAATTGAGTGTGGCTACCTAAATATCATCTTACTTTGCTTGATAAGCGTTATTCAGGATGGGATTATTTGAAATACCTTAAAAAAGCCTTTAAGCTTAATTTATTTCACTCAGTAAATATAACAAAGACATATATTTGGTATAGTATTGGTTACAAAATCACAGATCAGTAAGAAAAATATTTATATTGTAATAGAAAGTTATACAAATGAGTTGAACGTGCCAACACAAATAAAGGAAATCCAAATGAGACACTACTTCTATCAAACTAACAATGATTAAAGCAATAATAGTCCACAGTGGTGACAGTGCCATGGAAGAAAAACACTGATATACTTCAGTGTAAATTATTTGTTTAATGTTTTTAGAAATAATTTTAAACCTAAAAGAAGGTGGTGGTGGTGTTTGTTAGGTATTGTGGAATCAGGTCTGACTCATAGTGACCCTATGTATAACAGAACGAAACGCTACCCAACACTGTGCCATGCCCGGCACTATGTTTGTGCTTCTTTGCTATCCATAGGGTTTTCGATGGCTTTTTTTATGGGAGTGGGCTGCCAGGTCCTACTCCCACTTTCATGATGCTTGGGATTTAACCCAGGGCCTCAGAGCACGCATGGGGAGCAAGCATGCTACCAACAGAGCTAAATCCCAGCCCAAAAAGATTGGGAAAATAAAAACAATACAGAGAACCTTTGTATACCCTTTACTCAGAACCTCTAATTATAAACATTGAGCCCATTTGTTTTATCATTCTCCTTTCTCCTCCTTCCCACTACCCCTGCCCCTGCCAGGTAACTATTTTTTCCTGAAGCATGTGAGAGTAAGTTTTATATATCAGGATTTCAGGGTTTACTTTTTAAATTAAAATGTTAAAGATTTTTGTAGGTTCAACTACAGCTATAAAGAAAATACAGAAAGATCCCAGGTATAACTTGCCCACTTCCCCCATTGGGAACCTTTTGTAAAACTGTGGTACAAAACTGGGCATGGTGGTACACGCCTGTAATCCCAGCAGTTTGGGAGGCTGAGGCAGGAGGATTGCAAGTTCGAGAACAGAGAAGCTCTTGTAACTTAGCTAGACCCTGTCTCAAGATTAAAAAAATATAATAGGGGCTGGGGGTGTAGCTCAGTGATAGAGTGATTGCAAACCATGTGTGAGGCCCTGGGTTCAACTGCCCACCACCCAACCAGAGTATCAACACAAGCTACCTTGTCCCCTAGTTTCTCTAGTTTTACATATATTCATTTGTGTGTGTGTGTGTGTGTGTGTATGTGAGTCTCAAGTTCACTTTATGGTGTGAGCCAGCTATGCATGTTACTGTTCATGTACTGCAATGATTTGGAGAATAAATCAGCTTTTTTAAAGTGAGGGTGAACTCAATTTAAGAAAAGAATTTAAGTTGACTGATAGAATAGCACTTTTTTAATGCATTGCTTAGGCTCAGGAACATGATCTTTAGCCAGAAGAAGAAATACTATTGTAACTTGAATAAACCAAATTACTGTTCTTTTCACTCTGAAAGAATTAAGATACTCTCTATGTCAGTCCCCAAACCTCTTTATGAAAAGATTTACTATAAAAACACAGTTGGGATATGGTCCAAGAAGTGAATTCTGACTTGCTGGTATTAATAAAATTAGTACCCTATGGATTTCTCTGCTTGCTTCAAAATTTCTTCACTAATATCACAACAAAAGTTGGTACTTTGGGTGAAACTTCTAGGAGTAGAGAGATAGAAGGTGGTAGGATTGTTTTAAGTTATTTCAGTGATGTGTTTGGATAAAATCGTCTGTGAGGGCTCATACATTTAAAACAATTCCTACAAAAGGATTACATTTTAAAGTTTACTGATACAGGACGCAAGCATATTGTATTTTGTAGCCTATGTAGATCAAAAAAGAGAACAGGCTTGTAGTAGAAGTAACTTGGTTGTTGAAAATAACAGCTGTGCTGGAAACCAGGTAACACAAAGGATTTTGGGCTTAGCTACCACTGTTTGTGTGATCTTGGGCAAGTAGTTTAGTGTCTTGGTCTTCTCACCTATGAGATGATAGGTTTTACTGCATAATTTTTAGATTCCTTTCAGATCAAATCTTTTACCTAAAAATGTTTCTGCTTTCTTTAATAGAACGTTGAGGCCACAATCAAATTGGTATAAGACTGTACTGTGTTTTGAAGTTCCTGCTTAGAACCTTAGTAACCCTGTTGGAGATTTTCCATTCTTGTGAGAAAGTTGTTGAAATCTCAGGGTTGTGCCTTTGCTAAGTGATCCCCTGAGAAGACCCACAGTGCTTTCCTTCCCCTGTTCTATTCTTAATTTATTTGTTTGTGTTCTTCAGTAAACAACAAAGTGGAAGAAAGTTGGCGTGTCATATGGTTTGCGTTTGGTTACAAGTGCTTACCCCATTCTGAGGTTATTTTCTGTCTGAAGGGATGGAGTCTTGAGTGCTGGAACACATCAAGCCATGGTCATCATTTGTAGCTATTCCCTGATAGGACTGCAGGCAGCTTTGTTAAAACAACTTCAGAACTGAGTATGGAATCCCTAAATGTCAAGACCTTTTATAGCAAAGGAGGAGTCACATGGGTATGCAAGATAAACAGTATTGTATGTATCCAACCTAAGGAGTATGATTCCATGGACTGTTTAGAGCATTAGGAACTTAAGAGGGGGTCATATTAGCAGGTTGATAAGAGACTTGTCATTTGCCACAAAGAGTGAGAAGCGAGGAGGCTGATACTTCCTCCTGTTAAAATCTGTGAGGCTGGATAGCTAGAAATGATTCATCTCTTCTCTTGTTTTGCTGGACCTTGGTTTCCTCCTCAGTGAAATTTGGAGGTTAGACTTCATCTTTGGACTGTCCAGCTCTCTAAATTTTTTTGAATATATCATTGTTCTTTTGTTTTGGAAGCAGTCATTCATCCCCAGCATGAATGGGGGACACCTCATTCATGCAGTATCAATAGGAAATAGGCCCATTCTTCCAAATAAGTGAACTCTATGTGACAGAGTTTATAGCCTACCCTTTAAAAGCCTCTACCACAAATGCAATGAACTGTTATTTCTAGATTTTTGAGTGGGTAATGTCCTATTTGCAGAAGAGCAGCAAGGCTCAGAGTTTCACTACCTGCCATCAAACCACACAGTTAACCTACGAATGGAATGTAAGTCTTTATCATTCCAGAGTCTACACCCATTATTATTATTTACTTACTTACTAAAACATGCTTTTTATAAGCAGTATTAGCTTTTAGCTTTAAATACTTTGGATAGAAACATGAGTTTCAGATACTACCATAAAGTTTCTGCATTCATAGCAGAATAATGTGTTTTGTTTTTTCCCTCGGTGATCCTAGAAGTGGCCATAAAGTCAATAGATGGGTGTTGGCATATGAGATTAAGCCTTTTGACCATTCTTGTTTAAGTCTTTTCCTTTGATTTCACTGTGGACAGAATAACCACACTTTTATTAGAATGCCTGGGATGATAGGAACAATAATAATAGCTAATATTTATTGAACACTCACTGAGTAATGGGTACTGTTCTTAAAAGACATTATCTTATTTAATCATCTCTATAGCTCTGTGGACTATGTACACTACTGCTTATTACTTGACAGGTGACAAATAGAAGGCACAAGGTAGTCAGGTAATTTTCCTGAGGGTTGCATAGCCCTAACTAGCAAATCCAGGTCTGTCTGACTCTAATACTTATTCTCTCTCCTGCGAGATGGTCTCTTATGGTAAAAGAAAGATTCAGAATGCAGCCTTGAGGCAACAGTAGGAATCACTTGTTGTCACTTTTCTCATTAGAGTATTTCTCATCCCACCTTCCTGGTTTTCTGTTTAGTATTACGAGTTTTACCCTGGTAAGCAAACTCTGTCTACAGCCATACTACCCTGGTGTCCAATCCCTTCTGTTCTCAGAAGCTAAGTGGTGCTGGGCCTGGTTAGTCCTTGGATGGGAGACTACTGGGAAATACTAGGTGCTGTAGGGTTGGGAGAAGGACCCTGTAGCCTACTCTCAATCAATCAATTATCAAAAGCCTCATGAGTAGCAGAGAAGCACTGACAGTAGTGCTGGGCACAGCACAGTGTTGAATAGTGTTTTGTTGTGTTATACAAAGGATTGCTATTAGTGGGATCTGATTCAACAGCACCTAACAACAACAAGCAAACTTCAGGCTTTAGGGAAGATAATACTGTGACCCTAAAGTATCTTAGTAGCTGGTCTTCTTTTGAGAAATAAATTATTCTTGATTAGCAATTATAGGCAAACTAACTCTGGCAATTTTAGGATACCCTGCAGATATTTTACTACTGCTTCACTACGTCCCTGCCTCATGTCTCTCCTCATCCATCCATTTTTGATCCCTTTTGACAGCTGACTTACTGCCACCTTCATAGACTTGCCTATTGTCCTGTTGTTGACTCAAAGAAATGTATCATATCTCTGCTTTGAGCCAAGGTAATACTGATGTTCCTTTCTAAATCTTTCTGAAATATACTTTTTAGTGTAAAGATGGAAGTATTGTTCACAAGAATTATGATGACAGTTTTCAGACCTTGATCCCTCTATCTACTGTCATTTGCTGGTTTCTGTAATAGCCATTTAAAAATATTGATAGTTATTGTCACCTATACAGAACTCAATCTTTTTAGAATGTCAATGTTTCAGTGCTTCATTTTAGGGAAAGAAGAGAGCTTGAGAATTTTGTTTTAAATATTCTCATTTGTATAGCAGCACATGCCATAAAATGAAAATGTTTCCTTAAACTCTTAAAGATTATAGGGGAGATTGATATAAACATTTTCCTGCTACCCAGATGGACATGCATCTGGTGAGGCTGAAGACAGTGGAGGTGAATTTTTTAAAAAAATAAATGGTGCCTTTTCTCCAGTAGTCTGAATATTTACTCATCTTCATGCAGACATTACCTAGGATATACATTCTGATAAGGAAGGTGCAGGCAAATAAAATGTATAGATTTTGTTTTCTTTTGCTAATTAGCCTGAAGGAGATGATTAGGTCCTCTACATCTTTTGAGTTCTTTCCTGGGGATGTAGCTCAGTGGTAGAGTGCTTTCCTAACATGCATGAGGACCCTGGGGTTCCAGCCCCAGCAACTCCGAAAGAAGAAATGTTCCTCTTTTTTTGGAAAGAAGGCTGAAAAAAGTTTCTGTTTTCACATTCGTGCTGGAAATCTACATTGTGGTTTCAGTCATAGTGCTTTACTGAAATTTCCTGCCCTGACTGTGACTTTCTTTCTGTCATTGCAGGATGTTTGACTCGGATCCAATGTGGAGCTGCCATTGGAAATGGAAGCCAAGCTCCCTGCTACTCTTGTTCGCTTTATGTGTCATTTCTATTCCTCACTCAGGTAAGATGCTCTTTCAACCCCCAGATTTAATAATGATTTCATTGCCAGGAGTGGTGGCACACGCCTTTCTTCCCAGCAACTCAGGAGGTAAAGGCAGGAGAATCACAAGCTTGAGGCGAGAGGCAGCCTGCATAACTTAATAAGGCCCTATGCCAAAAATATAAAATTATCAAAAAAATAAGGTCTGGGTGTATGGCTCAGTCTTTGAGCACTTGCAAAAAGCATGCATAAGGCTCTGGGTTCAACCCCCCAGTACCTCAAAAAAACAAACACACAAAAAACCATTTCATTGTCTTCAGTACAAGTGTGCTACTTGTTACCTTATTTGTTGCCATTTTTCCTCCCCTTTCTAGGTTTTGTCAGTGTCTAGTATATTTAGCTCAGTGGGTAGAGCGCTGCGCTGCAGTCTCTGAGGCCCTGAGTTCAATTCCCAGCACCGCATAAATGGGAGAAGGGCCTGGCAATCCACTCCCAAGGCAATCCCGAAGCACTCAGCCATTGAAAAACCCTATGAGGGTCGCTATGAGTCGGATACCGACTTGACGCCACCTAACAACAGTATCTATCCTCTCTTAAATCTAAGTTAATATGATAACTTTGATCATTGTTTTCTCTTCTAATGAACTTACTTCTTTAATCCCTGCTGTCTTTCTTCCCATTTTGTTTATTTAGCCCTTATTGAGTGATGAGATAACTGCATAACTGACAGGAAAAAAGAGCCAGCTGTTTCTTCTGCTGGTGAATAAATGTACAGCACTTACTTCTCTTTTCAAGTTTTCATATGGCTATTTAGGAAATTCAGACTTTGCTGTTTTTCTGCCATCCTGATTTTATTCACATATTGCATTATGAAAGAGGAATTTGTAATTATACTTTTTAGATTACAGTTTATTTAGTTTACCTGGTATGAAAAAGTTAACTTTAGTTACAGAACTTTTGGAGTTAAAATATCTATTTTTTGTAATGGCAATTTTTTCCTGATTTTCAAAATAAGATTTTTGGGCTGTTGATAAGTAAATTTTCTATGAAGAGCTAATTATATAAATAAGCCAGTCAGACTGAGGAATGTGAATAATGTTTGAAAGGAAATTGTGTCTTCATTTGGTTTTGTCACCGAGGAAACCACATTTCTCTTAAGTGTACTCTGTTTTACTCTTTATTTTTTCTTGCTGTTTTTATCTAGTTTATTATATTTTCTATTAGAATAAACCTGAAAGGTTAATTGAGAAAATCATTATTTTTGGAGTCTTATGTAATTATTACTTGGAATTTAATCAGGATTTATAAATTCCATATTTATACTATATTGTCCCTATTGTAAATACTACACTTTATGAATCACCAAAATAGATTATCTGTTAAGATTACTTACTCATGGATAGAGAAATTCAACTTGTATTTAATATGTAAATGCTTTTTTCCAAGCCACCAAGTATTTTAAGACCTTCAGCTACTGGCTTGGAAAATCCCTGGAACTTGTTTAAAGGCCTCAAAACAAAACTGATCTTTGAGTGAATGTTTGTGTGTGTTTGTTAGAATAGCATTATAAAGTCAGTCTTTCTATTCCTAAGTCAATGCCAGAAGAAGAAAGACACTTGTAAAGAGATCAAGCATACATGGAATTTTTATGATGTGTAGTGTTGAACTATTTCTTAACTTTCAAAGTGGTCTTCCAAGAACCAGTTATATGATGAAGGGTAAATTATGAGACGAAACTCAATTGGTTTCTTACCTTTCGTTTTTTTTTTTAGGTCATGCATTTGTAAACTTTCAAGGTTTCTTCAAACCAACATACCTTAAATTGGGACTTTATATTTTAGATGTCAACATTTTAATTGATATATGCATATTCCTGAATTTTAGTTTTTTGAATAGATGAAACACATGGCTTTAGACAAATTCAAAGGAGTTAACCAGGCTGAGGCTGGGCTGAGGCAAGAGAAGCCCCTAGGGGGCAGAATGTAGAAAGGTTGCCCATCTCAGGGTTGTGGCAATCACAACTTAAATGTGTTAAGTTACTCTGTTATCCAAGATTTTCTATCATTTTATAAATGTCTTCAATTGCCTGATTCTTGTGTATCCAATAAGTCTTCGTGACACATCATTTCTCTGTTCACTTAGGAAACCAGAATATTTTGTATCTCTCGATATATACCCATGATTGACTTAAAATGCCACCATTTCATATATAAATAACTGCACTCTCCCAAACATTTTTCACGTCATTATGTATGAGCATTTTAATATGAAATTTTTGTCTCAGATAATGACTCAGCTGTAGAGTTCCTTAATGTGAACTCAAATTCATTTAAAATAATACACATTACAACTATATATATATATATACATATATATATATATATACATATATATCTTTTAGTCTTATCTTTTGTATAAATCAAAGTTTAATACTGTATTTTTAAAGAATATTTTAAGAATAAAGTACTTGACTGTAATGGTCTGTCTCAATATACACATTAGGATCTTCTTTACTTCTGTGGATGACTTCTACACTGTCTCAGGTCCATGGACTTTACATGGCTTCTTGATGCCAATGTCTCCTACCTAAATCCTTATCTTCACTCTTGGCCCCTTCCTGGACCCCAGAACCAGCTTTCTGGTTGCTGATCCTTGTCTTTCCTTGGATTTATAATAGATCTCAAACTTCACATGTGTGAACAGTACTTTGGGTTCCTACCTGCTTCAAATCTACTTCTCAATCTTTACAACACATTGTACTAAGCTGCTGTTCTCTCCCATCCTCGCTATTTTCTAGACACATTGGCCATTTTATTCCTTTACCTTTCCTTCCCAGTCCCAGTATCTTCTCCTTCCTAGTCCCTAACACTTCTCTTCTCTCTAAAAGGAGGAATGGCTCTTTGCACACTTTGCTCTCAGTTTAATTATTGCTGTTTGAGATGATCCTTCTCATTCCACAATCCAGAGGAGCCTCACCATCATGCTGCCATATTCTTATTGTTGTTCGGTGTCCAACTCATAGCGACCCTATGTACAATAGATGAAACAATGTTGTTAGTGTTTCTCTGCTATTCATAGGGTTTTAATGGGATGCATTAATACTGTTGGCTTTCTCTTTTTGGACAGTAATTGGGAAACATGTTTTAAAATTTGGGATATTTGTCCCACATGTATGCATCTATCCTGTAGCAATTAAAAATAATACATATGTAGAGAAATATGTGTCCATATGTTAACTGTAGCATTGTAATAGCAAACAATTGGAAACAACTAATTCTTCATCAATAGAAGAATGATTATATACATGATTTAACATCCATACCATGAAATACTGTGCAGCCCTTAAAAACAATGTGGTAAAACTGTTTATGTTAGCTCATTATCATGACTTGTACATGATAATAATGTTAAATTAAAAGGGAAATTATAGAACAATGTAAGACTATTCCAGATTTGTAATAGGTTTTATTACAAAACTGGGATGTATAAGACTGTAGGAACATAATAAAACATGGAATGATACCTACCAAACTCTTAAAATATGTTATCTCATGGAAGAGGACAATGAGACTTTATACACCTCTGAATTTTTTGTTTTGATACAATAGGCATGTATTACTTTACTAATTTGAAGAAAAAAATTGATGAATTTCTTTGGTTATTAAAAAAAGCTATGTTAAAAAATATCCAGAGAGACTATTGAAATTTATGTCTTTATTCATATTCTGTTAAGTATTACTCTAGGTCTTTATAAACTTGATAAGAATCTCTAAAAGGTGTTTCCATTTATAACCTCTTTTTATGTGGCATGCCACTCCATGACTCTGATGATGAATGATGGTATCAAGCAGACAGAGGGTTATGGCTTCAAGTAGAGTGAACAACCACAGGCCAGTAAATTCCTAAGCAACCAGGGGCCTGTTTCCACACAGATAGACTTAGTCATGAGCACCAAGGGAGGAGCCTCCTTCTCTCCTGAAAATCAGTGATATCAGCAGATTGCTTCAAAGCTCAGTGTTGTTCTGACATCTCTGAGACATCAGCAACTAGAAGGGGAAATAATTCTGAAAGTACAGTCTGGCCTGAACTATTGGGTACTGCTTACTAACCCAGAGCACAGCACAGCTCTAGAAAGCAGGTGATTGGTCAGAAGGAATCTTGACCTTTTTGTTGTAGTTGTTTGTGTGTTAATTTTTCTCATGATCATTAAATGAGCGTTGATAAACTCATGTCAGTTACATTGAAACCTGCATTTAAGTATTAAATAGACATCGGGTACATATTTTTAAATTTGAGAAAAAAGGCTTTCAAATGTCCAGAAAAATAATTCTTTTATAAACATGCAAACATTTTAAAGCCATTTTAGGTTAATATATACTTAAAATTTCTAAGTGCATCTGAAAGATCAAAAATAAGTCTTTGATTATGCAAATAATCAAAGAGAAATGTCACTTTTACTTGGAGAAGTGAAGTTAGTAGGGATAGGCTAGTGGTCTAGGTATTTGAAGAGTGGTCACTTGAAGTGATAACAGATTTGTTCTAAAGAGCAAAGCTAGCACCAAAGAGATGATGCTGTAAGTACCAAATGACTCTCCTAGTAATCGATTGCTAAGAAAATAAAGTCAACTCCTTTTCACATTTCCTGTCATCAGCAATTGGCATGTGAAAGAATTACAAATTGAGGAGGAGTTTGTACCAGGAAGTTTGAAGATCTTCTCAGCCTACAGATTAATCATAGAGAAAATGTGTGTTATACAATTTGGTTTTTTAATGTATGTTAGGTGCCATTGAGTCGGTAACTGACTGATAGTGACTCTACATGCAACAGGCGAAACAGTATTGTTACTGCTTTTCTGCTATATGTAGGGCTTTCAATGATGGATTGATTTTGGGAGTGGGTTGCCGGGTCCTTTTCCCAAGCCTACAGCATCTGGTGTTCCCAGGCTGTCTCCCATCCAAGTACTAGTCAGGCGGACTCTGCTTAGCTTCCAAGATCTGGTGTCACAGTGCTACGCCTACAGACTTTTTAAATGTATATAGAAAGTTAATTGTTTTATTTCAAAAGTTTATTCTCTTAGCAGCTAACTTTTTTATCTTTAACTAGAGGTAGAGATGAGACAGGTGATTTTATTGGGCAAAACAAGCCTGGGAAACTCTATACGATGAAAAATATATACTAATTCTGAGACTTTGGTAGGTACCAATTTTCCACTCCTTTCCAATGACTAATTCTTTGAGAAGTTTTTGTTTCATTTTCTACAAGTAGAATACGTGCTTTTGGGCATGTTTCCTGGTGAAGTTGCAATATCAGAGTTTCAGTAAGTAAACAATGTAGAAAAACAAACTGGGGAAGAACCAGAGAGAGCGAGTAAAATAAAAAACATATTCCAGACTTAATGAGTAAATGTATTTCACAGAGTCTGGCAGCAGGAGGAGGAAAGTTGGGAGGTAAGATGAGAAAATATATTAATCCCACAATGAGCATGAAGTCACATAAGTATCATTTCCTCTCCATTGAACTAAGGTGATTAAACACCTGAGAAGAAAACAAGGTCAATTGCCAGCACTTGGGGGGTGGCTGTAACCAGTTCAGATTAACCTTAACCATCTCCTAAAAATCTCTCTCACAGAGGAATAAACTAGCCCTATGAAAGGTATGTTAATGTGATTACTCTATGGTTATGGCTAATTATTTTTATTTTAAAAAAAAATCATAAAGTAGTCAATCTTTTGAATGAATATTTTCCCCTCAGGAGAATGGTTTGAATCATGATGTATTTGTCAAAATAGCTTGATTTGTAGTCATTTCTAAACCAGCTTTGCCCTAAAGTTATGGCTTAAAAATGATAGGCTTTTTGAAAAACATTGCAAAATGTTTGGTAAATCAATTGTTGCAAATCAAAAACGATACCTCCCTCCAACTCTGATGACACTAGTTTAGATGAAGAGAAAAAATGTTTGCACTAGAACCCAGATGATAGATTGTGTCAACCTCTTTAAAAATCAAGACCTTTTCTTTGCATTACTTATATGCTTATGCTAGTAACTATTACTGGTTTGAAAAAAGCCACAAAAATAAGCAAATGCTGGTAGCTTTTGCAGTGTCCCAAACAGAAGTCTCCTTTTAGAACATTCTTTGCCTTGTTGAAACTTGAAAGAGTATCATTAAACCAAAAATGCAGATCTGGAAAAAGGAAGATACTCTGGGAATATTAATCACTGCTTTTGTATTATCCATAGTTCCTTCCCTCCATCCTTCCTTTGTTTTATGTCTTAAGTACACGTCCAGAAACATGGCCTCATGTACAATTGATTCCGGATAAGAAAATAGTTTTACTGGGTCATTAGACTTATTGAACAGAGTTTAAAGGCGTAAGATGAGAGTTTCTGATCACAGTGCTTTCAGTGGCTGCAATAATGCTGCTAACTGGGGAAAAATACATTTTTAGAAATAATTTACCTTGGTGATGGGATTTTATTTTTAGGGATAATGGGCTTTAAGGATACCCCACCTCTTCCTGAATTCTCTTAAGCAGATTGTATATAACCATTGTCTCCTGACTGGCTCATCAGAAGTCAATATTAGCTTTTTATTTGGACTATTCATCTCTTCAATTTTTGGGGTATTAACGCTGAATATATATTACTTGAGGGAAGCTCATGATTACAAAATTTCTGTTTCAATACTGATGAATCTCTAATATTTTGACCAGTAATATAGTCTATGGTTTTTCCGTCAGAACCTTTGCTAAGGGGACAGCACTTTTTCTTTCAAGTTTGTAAGTCCTGATGCTACAGTTGGTATTTGTTTAGCCTCTCATTACTTCTCATCTGACTTGCTTACATGTCTTATGTGTATTAGAGAGGTCTACCTCTTCTAGAACCATTTCAGAAGAAAGTTCTCTTTGAATTTTAAGCCATTTCTTTTACCTAAGAATGTGTCTATTTGCAAGCATAAGACCACCACAGAAGATATGTCCAATAAACACGTAGCAAATGAGTTGGGTTGCTTTCCAAGCTGCCATGCTGAGGTTTTGAATTTCCCTCAGTGGGATGAGTCTAGCTAATCTAAAAGTTAGGTATTCTTAATCAGAGCCTCTCCTTTGTCCCACTGTTATTAAAGTATATTTAACATTTATGTGAACATTGCAATACTTAAAGGAGTTACTGAGAACATAGTATTGAAAATCTTAGACTTGTTTAAAAAGCTAAGGTCTGAGTCATAACAACATTATGTTTGATATCTCTCTCCATGTGAGTGTTTCTTCCTACCCATCTCTCTACCTACCTACCTACTTACCCATGGCTCTTTTCCTGCCTATGCAAAGATAAATCATAGCTTTATGAGGAGACTGACAAGAGACAAAATAAAGGATGCAGTGTCATCTGCGATTTAGTACAATTGCAAGCATGACATCAAGCTATCACTGAAGAGATCTCAGAAAAGTGTTCTTAGAGGAGATAATGTTAATTGGGTTTTCTAGTAGGGGAGATGAATAGAATATTTTAAAACTTCTATGCCTTCATCAGGGTCCAGTTTTTGACAGACTTGTCTGCAATTTGATTGGATGGTTAGCTGTAAAACTGCTGCAACTGTGGGAGTAGATTGTACCTGACAAGTGTTAGCCTTCAGTGATAAAAGGTGCAATGAGAAGATGGAGAATGGATATGGAAGTGGAGAAGGGTGAATCTAGGCAGAGAAAGGGGCAAGGGCAAACTCACAGGTATGTTGAAAATGATTTTGTAGAAACGTGACAACTAGCACAAAGGATTTCTGCAGAAGAAGTTAAGAAATGAAATTAGACAGGTAAGAGGGGGGCAGATGAGGGGAAATGCCAACAGAGTAAATGAGCGCTTCCAGGAAGGGAGATAGAAAGGTCCACTATCTATAATGCAGGAGAAATGTGCAATCAGAGATGAATCCTAAGGATCCAGAGGATAAGGAGCATCCCTAGGACTATAATGAGTACACTCAGTGGCAGAATACCTGAATCTACAGTTTTATGTTTTTTTCTTCTTTTTGTTCTTTTTCTGTTTCATACTGTTGTGATTTAGATGTGGTAACCTTAGTTTCTTCTTTGGTTAACACCACTGGTACATGTATCAAAAAGCCGAGATACTCATAGAAATTCCAGCACCCTCAATGCATTCTGTTTCTTGATAAATCCTCTATTTAGATGGAAAATGCTGGTAATCAACTTGCTGAAGAGGATGAGACTGAAGGATATCAAGTTCAAGGCCAGCCTGGGCTACACCTTTAAATATAGGGCTGGGGTTCAGGTAGTTGGTAGAGTGCTGTATGCGAGGTTCCCTAGTTTTGTAATGTTCTATCAAGTCCTATAAAATAGTAGGGTATTAAATATTGAATGAGTGCAGAAGCTAAAGAATATTCTCGAATCTAATCCACAACTTTTCAACAGTTTTAGAGGGTTTAAAAAGACAGATGTGGAGTAGAATCATGTGCAGATGTAGCTCTCATTTGGAAATCCAGTCCACATGTGCTTCTAAATTCTCCAATAAGTTGAGAAAGGATCTTGTGAATTGATTTACTATGTTATATTCTGGTTTTACTAAACTTGTAGTATGTATTAGAGTACTACTACATTTTCAAATAGCAACAAACTTTATATCTATGAAGATTTTTGAAATCCTTTTTCCAATAGGCACCCATGGGTAACAACACATGGATTATTTCAGAAATAGTTATAACTACATGCTATGTTGACATTGTTAGGTGCTGTCAAGTTGGTTCTGACTCATTGTGACCCTGTGTACAACAGATAACACACTCACCAACAATGTGCCATACCTGGCACTATGTCAGTGCTTCTCTGCTATTGATAGAGTTTTCAATGGCTGATTGTTTCAGGAGTGAGATATCAGGTCCTGCTCCCATTTTTGCAGTAGTGGGGATTGAACGCAGGGCCTCAGAGTGCAGAGTAGCACTCTACCAACTGAGCTAAACCCCAAATCCTCACTACATACTATGAACAATCTAAATATCTAAGAAGGGATTTGACAAGTATGGTATATTTCTACTTTGAAAGGTGAAAATATCACTGTTTGTTTTTTTCAAATGTTCAGTGAAGTAAGATAAAAATTAAAATGAAATTGAAGTAGGACATAAGACTATTAGTAGTATGGTTTTTTACCCAATAATGGAAGTTAAGTACGTAAAATAAATGCAAGAAGATAGCAATCTGTGTGTTTAAGTTTCAGGAATTTCCCTTTCCATAATACTATTATGTTTCCATCAACAAGCAAATACTTATTTCATAAGAATATAAAATCAGTGTGTACTCACTGCTTTTATAATTTGATGTGGATCATGAGCATAATACTTTTTGATTTTTGTGCATATGTCCACAATCTCTATATTGATGCTCATTGATTATATATGTTTATAACATTCTCTAATCTAGTTCTAGTAGTTAATATTTTAGTATAAGAAAGCTGGTTAGATTAGTGATAATCTAGTCTTGAAAATTGGAAATACCACTTTATTTCCACGAGTTTGACTAAAATTAAAAACACTGAACATTCCTACTGCTGGTGAAGATGTGGAACAACTGAAACTTTTATACATTGCTGATTCAAGTGTAATATGGTAGAGTCACTTGGAGAAAGTGAAATGGTTTATGTTAAAGATATATACACATACTATTATTTGGTAGTTAACCAAATGACATAAAACATTTGTCCACAAAAAAACTTCTATAAGAATTTCATAACATTATTGTTCATATAATAGCCCCACACTGAAAGAAAATCAAATGCCCATCAATGTGTAAATGGATAAACAGATTATGTTATGTTCATAAAATGGAATATTACCCAGCAGAAGTGGAACAAACTACTGAGACATGCAACAATATGAATTGGGGATGTCTAAAATATGTTTAAATGGAGTATAGAATAGATGCAATTAAGCTATGATGATAAAAATCAGAACACTTGTTGCCTGCGGGGAGTAACTGACTGGAAGGAGACACAGGAAAATATGCTGGATTGATGGGAAGGTTCCAAATTGTGATTGCAATATAATAACACAGGGATATATATATATATATATCCCCAGGGATATATATATATATATATATATATATCCCTGTCAAATATATATATATATATATTTGTCAGTCAGGAAATAGCATACTTTGAATTTGTGGGTTTTATTATATATGAGTTATACTTCATTTAAAAAATTCACCCAATGAAAAAACATTTTCGTAATAGATTTAGGATACAAGAATTGCAGTACCCCAGAAGTATCAGGATTTTACTAGATGTACCAAGAAGTAAATAATAGCTCTCTAAAACACAACTTCTTTACTATATTTGCTGAAACATTTTTGGCCAGTAGCAAAGGAATATTTAATTTTACTCTTTACTTTATTCAGATATGTTCAGTAGTTTAGAACTTTTTAGGGGTTAAGGGGAGAAACCATGTCTGCAAAGGATAGCAACCTTTCCAGGCTGAAGTCTAAGTGTCCATCTTACCCTTCTTTAGCCTTACTCACGTTCAGAATTCAGGATATTATGCCTACGCATGGCATGTCCTTTCCCATTTAGTAAAAACTAATGCAGTGATCAGCATATCTTTTTTTCCCTTAGTTATTTTACTTATACATATATTGGATTTTGCTTTTTAACTGTGACATTATGGGAGACATATAAATACTTTTGGCTTGTCATCTTTAATAAAAAGCAAAAGTAAAAAATTAGTGACCCAGGAAAACTCATTCCACTTGTCATTGTATGCATTTATTTGCCTTTCTGATTACTCATTACTTTAAGAGTGCTTTATCATTTATTTACTATATAGTGATTTATCTTACTTTCAAAAACTCATGATCTTTGTGAAAACTCCATAGATCTCTTTGTAAATTGGATTGCTCAGCAAATATAAAGCCTGAACAAGAAAGTAAATTCCAATGAAACACTTGAAAATTCTGACCTAGAATAGGCTCCGCACCTGGTTGAGGGCTTCTGAGAGGTTATTTGTTCTGTCCCAGTTACTGGCTTGGGAAATTATGTAGGTAAGTAGTGAGTTGAAAGCATCAGTCAAGATGGTCTCATTTCTGAAGAAACACCTGCTATGAGTATCCCCCTAGATAAAGACATTATTTTTACCTATGACGGGTGTAGTGAGAATGGGGCTATTTATTGAAGCAAAATAATAGGACCTATAATCATCAGCTGTTAATATTAAGATCCCAGATTCACAGTGTATACAAAAATACCTCCTGAAAGCAAAAAGGTATGGATGGATAATGTGCGGAAGCACTCTGTATTGTGTAGTAAATCCAGAGTGTGAAAGTGGTATGATTTTGAACTTTACTAAGAATTACAAAAAGGTAAAGCACAACTTTTATAGTCTGATCTTCCCCACCTCGTGTCTGCCACCATGTGCTGTGAAGGCTTGTGTGTTGCTGCAATGCTGAACACTATGACATCAATATTTTAGATACCAGCAGGGCCATCCATGGTGGACAGGTTTCAGCTGAGCTTCCAGACTAACACAGACTAGGGGAAAGGACCTGGCAGCCCACTCCCCAAACAATTAGCCACTGAAAACCCTATGAATAACAGAAAACCACTGTCAAATATAGTGCTGGAAAAGAAGCCCCTCCCAGGCTGAAAGGCATTCAAGAAATGACTGGGGAGGCATTACCTCCTCAAAGTAGAGTCAACCTTAATGATGGAAATAGAGTAAAGCCCCCTGGGACCTCCTTTTGCTGATGTGGCACAACTCAAAATGAGAATTAGCACAGTGACTGCAACAATGGGCTGAAACATACATACATACATACATACATACATACATACATACTGACCTTGTGTATGGCAGTGTCAGGTAGTGTTTTGTTCTGTTATACATAGGGTCACTATGAGTCAGAGCCAGCTTGATGACACCTACCAAGTACAATTTTATTTATGAGTTTTATATAAGTTTAAAATTGAGCAGATTTAGCAGATGTTTTGCTGTGTAGGACCTGTACTCATAATGTAGTATCATTGGCTGTAGTCACTGATGAAGACAGGATTTTATTTTCACAGAACTCAATATATGTTATTAAGGTAACAGTTGTACCTTAGAATCAAATCTATATGACAGTAGAGTAGGGGAAATTATATAGGTCTTTCATCTTGTGAGACCACTGCTCTATATTTGTGCTCTAGCCGTGACTTGGAAAATGCTGCCACACAGAAAGCCAGAGAAAATATGGTGCTCATTTCATGTAGTCCTTTTCTTTCAAAGATCAATTTTGTTCTGTTTGTTTTCCCATTTTTGAAAGTAGTTGAAAATACTTTGCTTTTCTTGTTACTTATGAAGAAAGAGGAAGTACAATACTTATTTCATCGAGGTTGGAGCCAGGAGCTCCTACCTTTGTATTTGAACTCAAAAATGCAAGTTTACATTTATTTGCCAGTCATTTGATATATAGCTAAGTCCTTTCTGTCAGGGATAGATCTATAAATTGGAACTCAGTTTCATCTTGTGTGCATAAATTGTACCCTTGATTCATCGTTGGTGATTTTAATTCCAGTTTTATTACAGAAGAGAGATTGCTTGTGAAGTGATGTGAATGCAAAATCCTTAGTTTTAAGAGTTTTACCACCAGTCATTAAAGGTTTTCTTATGTACGTTTATCTTTAAACAGCTGTCATCTTTGTAAACAGTTTTCCTAGCCATTCATGTAAGCTGTCACCAAACTATGTATCCTTCCACTTTCATATTTTTATGGTTCATGTATACATGATAACTAGCTGGGGTTTAGCTCAGTTGGTAGAGTGTGGCTCTACACTCTTCTGAGGACCCAGGTTCAATCTCCAGCACTGCACAAATGGGAGAAGGACATGACAATCCACTCCCAAAGCAATCCAGAAACAATCAGCCATTGAAAACCTTCTGAGGGTTGCTATGAGTCGGACCCAACTTGAAGGCAACTAACAACAACAACGTACATGGTAAGTTTTGTAACTGCAATGTGAAGTGTAACTAACAAAAGCAATTTTGGTAACAAACACAATCTAAAAAGCATACAACTCCCATTCAGCGTATTTTATGAAGAAAGTTATGAGTCGATCAATCTGAGGAATCAACTAAGTACAGGTCAGTTAGGAGTTATGCATGTACCTTTGTGTAGCAATCTAAGCTCTTTTCCAACCTCAACCTCTTTTTCCTGGGTTCACTTGTTAATAATAGCATCATTTTCTTTTCATCCAGAATCAACATTTCAGTGCTTATCTTTGGCTCCTCCTTGGCATCACCTCTGAAATCTAGCCCATTGCTAATTGTGGGAATATTGCTTGTCTATCTGTATTTTCGAATGTCCTTTATTCTGGTGCAGGCATTCATTACATCTTCCCTCAATCAATGCTATTGCCTTCTGTCTTTCTCTGCAATCTAGCAATAAACTACTTTTATATAAACATTTCTTAAAGTTGATTTGCTCAGGAATTCTGAAGAGTTTTCAGTTGCTGAAATATGGCCCTTATTGATTGACATTTCAGATTCTTCACCATGTATAATCAACACATATTTTCTTTTCCCCTCTTTCCACCTCCCTTTTTTTTGTGTGCTGGAGATCAAACCCAGCCTTGTGCATGCTAGGCAAGCACTCTACCACTGAGCTACACCTCCAACCATCAACTAATATTTTCTAAAACATTTTTATTGCTTCCTTATACATAATCAATGAATAAAACAATTGGAAAAGATATTTTTTCTTTCACCTTCCTCATGCATTCCTGCCTCCATACTTCAACCTAAATTCCTTTTTCCTCCTTTGCTACCTAATAAAATACTTCCCTGTTCTCAAGACCTATCTCAAAAGCCTCTTCATGCAGGAAGCATTTAAAATAAGGGTAAGAAGATGAGTAGATTTTTTTCTTCTTAATTTCAATGTAACCACTTGTGGATTAGCATTTTAAAGTTAAAAATGGAGCAGGAAAGTGTTTTCCAAATCTCCAGTTTTTCTCCCTCTTTCCTTTGGAATTTCATAATAGTTTTTGCATAGTCTATGTTTTGTTGCTATATTGTACTTTGTGATTATTGTTTGTATTATCTTCTTTATTGATTATTCATGCCAAAAGTTTTGGGATGTGCCTTTAGTTTTGTGTTCTGCACAAAACCAAAAAAGTACGATTACTACACCAAGAATGAATTAAAGCACATTATATAAAGGGAGTCATTGTTAAGTAGAAGAACCCATCCACTCCACACATTTGATGTAAGCGATAGGGAAACTATGTTGTAAAGAAATAGAGTAGACACAACCATGCATTATAGTTATATTGGGACATATTTACCTGAATTATTCAGAGTGCTGCAAATTCTGGTGGCTCCTTTTGCCACTGTATACATCTCTGCATGTATACCGATGTTTCTTGATGTCCATAGGGGATTGATTCCAGGACCTCTATAGATATCGAAATCTTTAGATGCTTAAGTCTCTTCTATAAAATGGCCTACTATTTGCATATAACTCACATAGATCCTACTATATGCTTTAAATTTTCTCTTGATTATTAATAATGTGTAATATGATGCAAATACTGTATGAAAAGTTACGCTATTTTGTTCAGAGAATAATGACAAAAAAGTGCATACATGTTTAATACAGGCATAATTGTATTCCTTGAATATTTTTGATCCATGGATGCAGAGGTCCAACTGTATTTAAAATTATATGTTGTTGTTGTTAGGTACTGTCTAGTTGGGTCTGACTCATAGCAACCCTGTGTACAACAGAACAAAACACTCCCTGATTCTGTGCCAGGTACATACTCATTTTATGTTTCAGTCCATTGTTGTAGACATTGTTTCAGTCCATCTAGTTGAGGGTCTTCCTTTTTATCGTTGACCTGCCACACTCCCAAACATCATGTCCTTCTCCAGGGATTGATCACTCCTGACAGCATATCAAAAATATGTTAAGATGGTAGTCTAGCCATCCTTACTTACAAGGAGCACTCTGGTTGCACTTCTTCTAGGACAGATCTGTTGTTTCTTTTGGCAATCCATTCTATATTTAATATTCATCTCTAGTACCATAATTCAAAAGCACTAATTCTTCTCCTGTCTCCCTTATTCAGTGTCCAGCTTTCACAACTGTATGATGACTGAAAATAGCATGGCATGAGTGAGATGCACCTTCATCTTCAATGTGACATCTTTACTTTTCAACACTTTAAAGAGGTCTTTTGCAATAGCATTTCCAATGCAATGTATTTTTTTATTTCTTGACTATTGCTTCCATGGGTGTTGATTATAGAACCAAGTAAAGCAAAATCTTGGATAACTTCAGTCTTTTCTCCATTTATCATGAAGCTGCATACTGACCCAGTTGTAAAGATTTTACTTTTGCTGATGTTGAGGTGCAATCATGAAGGCTATGTTCTTTGATCTTCATTTCATCAATAAATGTTTCAAATCCTCTGCACTTTCAGCAAGCGGAGTTTTGTCATTTGTATAATGCAGGTTTTTACTGACTCTTCCTCCAATCAAGATGCCACATTCTTCTTCTTAAAGTACAGCTTCTTGGGTTATTTGCTCAGCACAGAGACTGAAGAGTATGATGAAAGGATATAGCCCTGATGTACACCTTTCTTGACTTTAAACCAGGCAGTATTTCTTTATTCTGTTCAAAGGACTGCCTCCTCTGTGTACAGATTCCCCATGAGTACAATTAAGTGCCCTGTTATTTTCATTCTTTGCAATGTTATCCATAATTTATTGTGACCCACCTAGTCAAATGCCTTTGTGTAGTCAATAAAACATAGGTAGATATCTTTCTGGTATTCTTTGCTTTTAGCCAATATCTGTCTGACATCAATGATGATGTCCCTGGTTCCATACCCTCTTCTGAATCCTGCTTGATTTTCTGCTACTTCCCTGTCTATATACTGCTACAGTCACTTTTAGATGATTAAAATTATATAGACCTAAGAAAAACTTCCCAAGCAGTTGATAACATCAGAACCCTGGACGTAAGAGACTACAAGTCAAAAACACCATGAGGTTTCCTTCTTCCTGTGTTTTCTTGGCCTAGCCATCCCTGTGGTGTTATGGTATTTATTCTCTCCTGTAAGCTACCTTTCTCCTTCTTTCATAGGAGAGAACAGGAATACTTGAGCCTCCTCCTAGCTCCACCTTCGTATTCTTTTCATCTCCCAGGAGGCTCAGAGCTTAGCAGAATCTTGTGTTGAGGCTCCAGGGCAATTAAGTGGGTTTGGGATTTGGGGCTGCTATTAATTTTGTTTTAGCTATGTTATGAGTTGGCCTGGGACTTTAACTGAATTTTATAATGTTATTTCCATGGGAAAAGGAACTCTAAAATCCAAATAACCAACTCAAACTTATTCTTTGCAACGTTATGAATTAGTATATTTTTTAACTTTTGATTTTCGACCTATTAAAGACCAAATATTTCTAAATTCATGGCATCTTTGCTCCGTTCCTTAAAATAAGATAAAATATCCTCAGTTATATTCAGTAAATTATTAAGATACATGGTATGTTAATGTTTCAGGCTTTAATCTGTTATCCTTCCTGTTTAAATGCATATTTTTTTGATTTTAAAAAATACTTCAACTCTCTTGTAAGTAGTGGATTTGTTATCTAAAAATGTAGATATTTGATCTTTAAAAATAGAATAGCATAGACTATTCATCCTGGAAGATGATGATGCACCTTTCAGTTAATTGCTGGGAGATATACCTCAGAAAATAATTTTGTAGAAGCAAAGGTTTTACATAAGAAGATATTCATTTAATATTATGTATTATAGAATAAAAAGAATGAACAATTCTATTAATACAAAATAATTTTGTGAATAATGGCAAAATAATTACAATTATAATGTAGAAATACAGGCTTAGTTACGACAAATGAAATATAATATTAAATATTTTATACTATGTTTGCAAAATATACATGACTTTACGAGAGTAGGAGGTAGTAAACAAAGAAAATAATAAAATAGAGGTTAGAAAATTAAGAATACTAGCTTTATCATTTTTTTAAATGTGTCTTCAAAATAATTAATTGATTTTAAATGCATTGCTTCTGGAACAATGATGCAGGCAGATTTACGGCAGTGCTTCAAGGCAAACTAAAACCTATGTTTTTTTTCTTTTCTCTGAACTCCTTCCTAATAAAAAAGGTTATTCTTAAAAAGCAATCCACAGTTGTTGTGGTTCACTTTTCCATCATTGCTTCAAATTGTGAATTTTCAGAAGTCCCATATGAAAAGAGATCAGAATTAAAATAACTAGGATTTTAGAAAGATAACTGACATATTTCATTGTGCTTAATTATTTACAATATACAATGTGATCGTAATTCTCCAGATTGTGTACTTTTTTGGGGGGAGAGCCTTGAATGTGATTCACAATGGGTATCACACTGAACGCTCACTCCTTGAACAGAACAGAGTGGTTTTGTTCTTATGTACCCCTGACTGTTCACTGCTCTTTTAAATTAATGGTGCAAGAGCAAACTCATTCTATGAGACTGAGATCATCTGTTGTCAAGACTCAGTTATTAGGTGGAGACAGAGACCTCATGACTGAAGTGATCACAGAGGCATCTGCAGAAATGGCCATACAGTCAAGTTGTGAAAGGTTCAGGGGGTGTATATGTATGTGGGAGAAAGGGTGGTTAGTTGGTTGTAAATCCTTTTGGTAGAATTATGGAATTTGTATTTGCATACATTTGCTTTTGATTTAAAAATCTTTTTACTTGAAGAGTCCTTTTTAGATTAATTGACATACATCATTCTTTCAGAAACTGATAGCATCCAGAAAAATCCTAGTACATTATTTAATGATTCAGTACCAAATCGTGGGTATTGTGAAAGTATAATTTCTCATCTTGGTCTGATTATGAAAGATTAGTATCCCATCTTGCTCTAATATTTTTGTGGGGTATTTATTATTTGTTGTTTTCAGATGCAATGCATTCATCAGTGGGGTATTAAGACTTTTCTAAAAATATTTTAACGTTTAAAGCCTCATAAAAGAAAGAATGAGTCAAGTGAGCTATAGTGTCCACTAAAAGAAGACAGGCAAAAGGAGAAAAAAGGATTCTTTCTTTCTTTCTTTCTTTCTTTCTTTCTTTCTTTCCTTCTTCTTTCTTTTCTTCCTTTCTTTTTAAGTAAGTCTTTGAGGAGTAGAAGGAACTAGAAATATCATAACAGCAACTTTCAGTTCTCCTCATTCAAACTTAACAAATGGAGTCCACTTTTCATAGCAGGAAGTGTTGTTTCTGAACCCAGTATAAAATTCAGTGCAAGAACAAATTTCAGTTAGTACAGACATAGAATAAACTTCTGAGGCTGAACACTGTTACTCCATTCCGTTTGAAGATTAGCTATTAGATATTTATAGGAAAGCTACATTATCTTCTCCATAATTGTGTTCCTCCAGAACAACACCTGATCATAAATGCTAAAAACTTCATACCCATCATCTTTCTCTCTCTGCTTTCTTCATAGGAGGATTATGTATTCAACTTTTATCGATTGTTCAAAAGTCAGTTAATTCTACAAAGGCTATGCTCTTTACCAATTTCCCATGAATTCCTTTCCATTTTCTCTTCCAACTCTTTAGGAAATGTTTGAGTTAAAATATGTAATCATGACTCATTATAATGATCAGTACTCATAAACTGATACAAAACTTAATTTTCTTGAAAGAAAACAAAAGTCCTACATTTTGAGATTGAATAAACCTTGCTCAGAATCATAGTAACACTACTTTATGTATTGTTTTGAGATATATAGAATATTTTTATTCCATTACTTTAGCAGACTCTTATAATGCCTGTTACCCAAAGGCAAAGGAATTATTTTTCCTGTGTTATAGATAAGGAGACTGAATTTAAAAATATTAAATGACAGCTGTATAGAACCAGAATGCAGTTTTCCTGAGTCCTTGTCTTTAGCTGCCATTCTTTCCTTTATGTTAGAGGTAAGGATCCATCAATATTAAGCCAAGTCTGTAAAGCTTCACACACTCTCCGATGCTTATACTTTCTTGATTAAACGTATTTCATCTGGATGACCAAGAATCAGGGTATGATTATTAAACCTAATTTTAATTCAGTAATTCAACAAAATTTCTTCCATCATGTTTCAATTATAGTACTGCCAAAGTGATGTTGACAGTTGTTGTTGTTGTTGTTAGGTGCCGTCGAGTAGGTATCTGACTCATAGCGACAGTTGTTGTTGTTGTTAGGTGCCATCGAGTAGGTATCTGACTCATAGCGACCCTCATAGGGTTTTCAATGGCTGACTTGTTTCGGGATTGCCTTGGGAGTGGATTGCCAGGTCCTTCTCCCATTTTTGCGGTGCTGGGAATTGAACTCGGGACCTCATAGTGGTTCTTAAAATGTGATCTGTTCTTGGGACCAGTGGTACATTATCACTAGTGAACTTAGTAGAAATGCAAATTTGGGGGCTGCCTTCCAGGTCTATGTCCTGAATCAGAAACTCTGGGGTGGAGGCCATCAATCTGTTTTCATTAGCCCTGCAGGTGAGAGTTACACCAACTAAAGTTGTAGAACCATTGTTTTAACCTCTTTTTATCCCCCTTGCTGTACTAGGAGATTGAACCCAGGGCCTCCTGCATGTCAGGGAGGAGATCCACCACCAAGTGGCACACCCAGTCCCCTTCAGCTCCCACCCCCGCTTTATTTTTTATTTCGAGATAAGTTATTCCTAAATTGCTTGGGCTGCCTCTGTCCTCCAACTCATGGTGCTCCTGCCTCAGCCTTCAGGGTCATTGGGATTATAGGTGTGTGCAGCTACGCCCAGTTTCCTTTAAACTCTTAATCACAACAATTGGAATTCAGGTTAATTATAGTTTCATTTATTTCTGAGTTATCTAAGGAGACTGCCCAGCATTCGTAGTACCCTTGTTACTTATGTCTGCATCCCCACGTTGGCTTCCTGAGATGGTAGAGTGTAATGGCTCAGTATATGGGCTCTGAAGACCAGCTGTGATTTGGAATACTGGTTTTATTACTTACAAGTTATATGGACTTGGGGAAAGTTACTTCTCTGAAATGAGGTCATGATAATTCCAACCTTCTAGAATCATTGGGACAAATAAGAGAATCCACATAATGTCTTTAGCAGAACTTAGAAAATACCTATGAAATGCTAGCTGTAATCGATTTGTATGGTGAATAAGAAAATGTTTTGGAAAATGACATTTTAGTTTCAAGCAAAGACCTTAAAAATGAACATTTGGGAGAAAGGACTGATTTAGAGGCCTTTCCAGGTGTTATAGCATGGAAAGTTTGTAGTACATTAGCAGGCTTTTTTCCTTTCTAAATGTTGTTTATAATTTCATCTAATAAATAATTAATAACTAAAAATAGCCATAAAGAGGATGTTTATGGCAAGTAAGGATTTGAAAGTAATTTTCATTTTTTTCTTAAAAATTTTCACATTTCATAACACATTTGTAATAATAATTACATAGGTGCCAGTCATCTTTGGCAACTTCCTATCTTTTCTTGTTAACCTATGGGGTTATCATTCTTCTAAAAACAAAAGTCTCACAAAGTGAACTTAATATATAACTTCTAACATTTCTTCTTTCCTTCAATGACTACTCACTATTTGTAGAAAAAACTCCCATCATTGTGTCTTTAGCTTTTTTTGTGATCAACACAAAAGGTAAATGAAAGGACCTGTAAGTAGTGAATGGGAATATATGTTGAGGGTTTCTTTCTCCTTTAAACAGTGGTGCTCAGATACCTCAATTGCCAAAGCATTCCTAATTACTCCTTCAGATTTCTTGCTCCTCTCAAAGTTTTTCTATGTCCAGGGCAATAAGGCAGTCATATATTGGGAACCTATCATGGCAGGAGTTTCACTATACTGGCTAGAGACCATAGCTGCTTGCTCTTTATTTTAGTCTCTACAAAGCTCTGGCAAGGAAAGAAACCAAAAAAAAACCAAACCAAACCAAAACAAAACTACAACAACAACAACAAAAACACAAAATAAAGCACGTTCTTCTGGAAAAAAAAATTATTTGCCACTGCAATTACTTTAAAAGCAGAACAGTAGGTTAGGGGGGAGGTTAAGAATTAAGTAATTAAAACATTTTTTTTTTTTACTCCTTAATGGTGTTCTCAGTCAAGGGGGCTTATGCAAGCCGGAAAGATGTGGGAGTTAATATGGTAATATCACTCATTAATCAAGAAAACCATATTAAGAAAAGGGCTTTCCTTGACCCTCAGTGTAATACACTAGGCCACCAGGTCCATTTTTGGTCTAGGACACTTCTGTTGCCTGTTCAGAATTGAGTAACAGATGATGTGTTAGAGTTTTGATACCTTGCTTTTCCCTTCAGGAAAAGGAGCAAAATATACTTGCAAAGAAGACAGTTTTGATTTGCTGCCACCCTGTCATACTGACTACATTTATTGGGCCGCGAGTTGAAAATATTTGATATGCTTTTTTCTCTAATGGTCATTAATTAGTTGCTTTGAGGAGGAGGAATTTACAACTTTTTCCGTTTTCGGTCTAAGCATATACAAAAATGTTCTTTCTTGCTTGAAAAGTCAATTTTCAACTTAGTATACATCAGATGAACTACAGCCCTGTTTTTTTAGCGTATGAAGTTCTTGCCCATGTAAGTTCAAAATTGTTTTCAAAAACTCTTCTTAAAGCTTCATTATATAACTGGACCTGATGAACAGTTTTGCTGTGGGCGCTCAGAAGAACTTGTCTTTCCCTGGAAGTTGGAGTTGAGGTCAGAAACAGCTGTGAGTGACATAGACTGTAGAACACAGTACAGTAAGAAACAAAAACCAAAAAACAAAAAAATCCCAGCTGTCAAACTAATGTCTGCAGTGGTCCCAGATTTTTAGTGTTTCCTACTAAGGTCTCACCTTTGCCATCCTTGCTCCTCTATTTCTGAGCAGATGGCTACACTCTGCTGCCTCAGCTTTTCCTTCCCTTCTGTCACTGTCTTCCCACTTGAATCTTATGGCTCCTTTAAAGTGTGTAGTTCAAAGACAAGCCCCAGTGAAAAGGGCTGTGTCTTTTTAGGCCCAGTGAAACATGTCCTGCAGCCCATGGGCTTTGTGTGAGGCTTTCTGTGATCTCATCTTGCAGAGTCAGAAATGAAAAGAGATCCTTCTGTTCTGTGTTTGCCGGTATAATTATCATGCTGTGTGACGAAAATGCAATGGGAATCCAGCAATGAAATGACCCTCTAAATGGATGCTAAACAAAAATCTTTTTAGAGATGTTGTTAACTTGGTCTCATTTTTTTTCTTGATGGAAATAGTCTTTAAATGCAATGATATTTACAGAGTATAGGTATAGATTTTTTTTAATTTAAATGCAATGATATTGATTACTATTAGCAGAGTTAATGGAACAGATTAATTGAGGAAAACTATTGCCCTCTCCTCTCTCTCTCTCTCTCTCTTTTTTTTTTTTTTTTTGGTGGGGGGAGTAAACAGCTTTTTTATTTTTAGTATATTTGTGACTAAGTAGGAAAATATGTGTCACTACTTCTAATCCTCTCTCCGTTAATTAATCATCTTAATTCACAGCTTGTGGAATTTGGCATATATTCATGTTAACTTTTGGGTCTAGTTGTTCAGCCATTTTTAAAATGAGATGTGAAGAAATGTTATATCAAAAAAGTTAACTGCATGTTTATAATTTAGTACTGCATTGGTATCTTGTAGTAATAAGAGCTTTACAATAAGATAATTAAAATGTATTAGATCTTTAGAATAAAATATCAAACCTAAAATATATATGATCAGTATTTTAGAAAAAGAGAAAGCACATATAAATAGCAATACATCACACAATTCTCCTTAAAGTAGATGGAATAGAACTTATTATCATGATATGAGTGGTCATCTATTGTTAATTACTCTGAAATAACTATATCTCTGTAGGGTATAAGTTCCAAACCTTGTGAAAGATTTAACTGCTGAACTTTTGCAGCATAGTCATAGTATGTACGATGTCCTAGAATATTAACGGTGTATCTTCTAATTCAATTCACAAAGAAATTTAATTATATGTAATTATTAGATACCATTACGTAGACACTGAAAATTTTTTTCTTTTAATAAAAGGAAATTTTATAAATTATTGGCTTTATGACCTTAATTGGCTCTCTGTTCTCCACTAAACCAGAATGTTTTTAACCAGAATGTTTTTTGCCTCTTTTGTGAAGGAAGTCTGGGTTAAGCAGAGTTGACATTCTGTTGGCTCAGATAATGAACCACCTCATTCCAAGGCAGTTTCTCTAGGAAATGATTTCCTTTCCTTATAAATCGTGCTGTGGGCTTTGGATGTCATGTGGATATAAAGCATTCTTACTTACTGAGAGCCAAGAATGACAGCTTTTGCAAAAGAGATAAAAGATAGAAGATTATTTTTGTTTTATCTACATCTATTTTATTTATCTTCAGCTTTCTAAATTACTGAGAATATCCTTGAGCCTTCACTCCCTAAAAGAAGTAAAAAAAGGGTCATGATATGGGCTGAAGGATCAGAGCAGGAATAACAGCCCAGGAGGAGTTCTTGAACCTTCCAGGGAAGAACTTTTGTCCAGAGGCTTAGAAAGTTAAGCATATGGCAGTGTCACTGTGCTGCTGAGTTGTCATCCTAGCCTAGCGACACTAGGAAACTGAATATAAATAGCCTTACACTTACCTATGGGTGCTGGGATTTAGCTCAGTTGGTAGGGCGCTGCGCTGCAGTCTCTGAGGTCCCGAGTTCAATTCCCAGCACCGCAAAAATGGGAGAAGGACCTGGCAATCCACTCCCAAGGCAATCCCAAAACAGTCAGCCATTGAAAACCCTATGAGGATCGCTATAAGTCGGATACCGACTCGATGGCACCTAACAACAACAACAACAACAACAACAATAGCACTTACCTATTGACTGAGAGGCATCTGAGCTGTTTCAAAAGCTGGAGAGTGGAGATGGTCATGGGCACGCACTATTTAATAGAAAAGTATGGTCCTGTCAGGTACCTCAAATTTCAGAGCAAAGAGAATACGATTGTTATTTATTTATTTGGGTTAAACCTAGGGCCTCATGCTAGTCAAGAGTTCTACCACTAAGTTGTACTCCCAACCCCTTTTTTTATGTCATTTTTAAATTTTGTGACAGCATCTCACTAAGTTGTACAGGTTGTCTCTGACCTTGAACTCATAATCCTCCTGTCTCAATCACCAGGAGGAGTCACTAGTATCATGGATGTGTGCCATGGCACCCAGGTGATTGTTATTGTTTTGGTTTGAATGTGAAAAGTCCCCCTTTGGTTCATGTTCGAGTGCTTGGTCCCCAGCTGGTGGCACTATTGTGGTAGATTACATAAAGTTTGAGAGATGGGATTTAGTTGGAGGAAGGAGGTGATGGGGGTGTGTCTTTGGGGCTATAATTTCCCCTTCCCCCTTCCTATGTTCCCTGTCTCTGCTTCCTGTCCACTAAGAAGTGGAGAATAGCTTTGGCTATGTGCTCCTGCCACCAGAATGTCCTGTGCAAGCACAGGATGCCAAGCAGCCGTGGATTGTACACTCTGAAACTGTGGTCCAAGATAAATCTTCCCTCCTTTAAATAGTTCTTTCCAACACTTCAGTCATGAGAAAGCTAACTAATACAATGATATAAGACTTGAATGAGACTATGTTGAATTATTTTCTTGCTTAAATTTGATAATTAGTTGACGTTTCAATGATCAAACTCACTCAGGGAATAAGTTTGGACTGATTATTAGAAGACCCAGATGATTAGAAAAAGCACCATGTGCTGATTTTCTTGTTTTAAATTATCACCCAGCATATTGGTTATTTGTCAGGGCTCTATCCTTTCGGATCCATTTTACTATTCCCTGGGTGTTTGCATTTGTTATTAAATCGTGAGGCCTTGAATGACCTTGAGCTTGGGCTTCTTTGCCTACCTAATGTTGGAGTCAGGCAGATAGGGGCTGTAATCTCTCCTTCATCACCTTTATGCTGCAAGCTCTGGGGATTGGGAAGCATTACTTAGTGTAATCTTTTGAGGATGGAGCAATAATACATATGTCACACTGAAAAATACAATAGATGTCTTTAGGATATTGTAGTTTGTTATTGTTGAGACATGAGGAAATTGAAAAGTTCACTGAGCTCAGGAAATTGAGAAAATCATTGATTTGCCCATCATCACGTGGGAACTTAGTGTCAGGGAGGGACTTAAATTGAGACCTTCTGTCTTTGGTCCTGTGTCATTCCTCTAGGTCATTCCTCTTGATTCAAATGGATTTGGTGAAAAAAATATTTTATAAAGAATGTTAGGGATGGGTGAATGAACAGTATTTGGTAAAGGCACGTTGGTATGTGTGGTGTCAGATTGTTGACTGAGCAAGAAAAGTGGGTTTTCCAGTAACTTGTGTTAAATGGGTTGGTCAAGGATGTTTCTAAGGTAAACCCTAAGGGGGCCCAGTTCAACCTGAAATTCTAAAATATGATCATTAAAGGAAGTAAAATATTACACATTGCCAAATACAGTAGACATATTACATTCATTAGTAGATAGAGGATGGATCCAGATTATCTACCATCCTACATCCATAAAACAATAAAGCAGATTTGCAAACATTGACAGACTGTTGCAGGCTTATTGCAAAACTATCTGGAAATAAGAGAAGCCCAAGTGTTTGTAGAACTAGAACTGGGAGTAATGAGGAAAAGTTACCAGGAAGTATGTCTTGGCCCAGAATAAGGAAGAACTTTCTAACAATAAGAGCTGCCAACAATGGAATGTCCTGTTCCCCTGAAGTAGTGCACTTCCTCTACTAACTGGAGCATTAGGTAGTGGCTAAAAAATTTTGTGCCTGGGGTACCATTAAGGGACTCCAGCAATATTAGCAGAGATTGCTGGTCGGGGGTCCAATGTCACTGAGGCAGCACCTGTTATGGGGGAAGGGTCTTGGAAGCTAGCAGAAAAGCCTCAGTCCTTGGTCACATTCATAAAAGAATTTAGAAACACACCCGGAAGGGAACTTAAACAGTAATTTGTTGAGAGTTGGAAAAGAAAAGACTGGCCTGGGTGCTGGGGCCAGCAGGCAGGGAATTTAGGATACCATGAAGAACAAGGATATAGACAAACAAAGAGAAAGTTATACAAAGTGAGCTGGGGGTGAATGTCTGTTATCCTAGAGACTTGGGAGGTAGAGGCAGGAGGATCTCAAGTTCGAGACCAGAGGCAGTCTGCATAACTTAGCAAGACCCTGTCTCAAAAGGTAAAAAAATGGGCTAGGGGTGCAGCTCAGTGGTCCAGCACCTGCAGAGCATGCAAGCACGAGGCCCTGGGTTCAACCCCCCAGTACCAAATAAAATAAAATAAAAAAATCAGAAAGTGGTCAGGTCTAGTAGTGAAGATTTATGAACAGCTGCATTTATGCTTTTGAGTTAGCGGTCTGGAAGCATGTAGGTCTAGTAATGATGTTGGGGACATCTCCATACATGTGTAAGCAACTGTAGACATCTGTGGACAAGTGCAGATTTCTGTAGACTTCCACAGTGTACTCTGGACACTGCCAAGAACTGTAGACATAGTTGGAAACTGCCGGTGACTGGATGCCGCATTGAAAGAAGGGGCTTCTGGGGCTTTTAAGTCTCCTTCAAATTGAGGGGACAGATATTTCTCCCCTTTTTGACCTTTTCGTCAGGTGTGTCAGATTTCTGTCATCATCTGGCGTAGGCTGGCCTTCCTAGGCTGTACAACGTTTCCTGTTTGTTGCAGGAGGAATCCTGCCTCAAATGAGAATCCTTCCTTCCTAGTCTGGACATGGAGGCCCCATTACCTTCATAGGTAAGCAGGTTACTGGCCATGACTAAGCTATAGATTAGGCTGCAGATTAGGCCATTTGTAAGAAGGTCTTATCTACTAGCAGTTCTGTTGTTTGCAAAGATGTTATCTATCAGAGAAGTTCTGACCTGTCTCAATGGAAGCTCACATTCCTATTCATGTCTCAAAAGGTGCCTGGAAAGCAGATGGCTGCAAAGGCCCCTTTATCCTCTTTCTTCCTGCCTAGCATCTTCTATGAGCATTAGGTTAGAGATTGAATAAGAGGAACCTGCAGATCCCTTGCCAAGATTCATGATTCTATGGCCCTTTTGGTTACCTCTTATTTATCTTTCATATTCAAAGTTCTACTATTTTTCATAAATATCCTTTTAGATACACAGGACAGGACTTGGGCTTAGAAAATAAGATTAGCTGTAATGGTCTTTAAAAAAAAGTAATCAAATGAAAATTTCAAATGAGTGTGTTTTCAAGGAAAATAACTAAAATATGAGATTACTTTGAAAGTCACATTGTACAAAGCCATGGGAGTGATTATAAATCTCAGTAGAATGAGTACATGATTGGCAGTGGACATAAATTGATCCAGGAAAGAGCTTCTCTGTTGCATTTAGTATTATCCTAGTAAAGGAAAGAGCTTTCATACGGTGTAGAAGAGAGGAAAAGACATGTATAAAGAGCCCCAGCCAGATATTCTCCTTTAGTATAGCTGATTGAAGGATGGAATAAAAAATAAATAAATATAAATAAACAGCCAGAATAGTCTCATGTAGTGGAGGTCCTTTAATTTCACGTTTAGATGTTTATTTTAGCCTTTGGTGGATAGCTGATTCCTTCTGATACTTTTTTGTTTTTTAAGTAGAAATGGATGTGATATGAGTTTTATTATAAAAATATTAATTTGGCAATGGTGTGCAAGAAGGTTAGAAAAGAGAAGGATTGGTTGGAAAGGAAGTGTGAAGTCTAGGTGAGAAAAACCGAAGACCAGAATTCAGGTATTGAGAACTAAAGTAGGAAGCACAAGAGAGCATGTTAGGGTTGGATGGAGAGAGAATTCAATTCCTAGGAGGACAAACTGCCCTTTCACTGAAATGGGAAAGATAGGAGAAAATGTTTTGGAAATATCAGCAGGAAAATAGGTTGTCTTGTCTGCTGGTAGCTTCCAGCACAGAGCTGGTATATAGGCTGGATGTCAGAAGTCGACAAACAGACTTAGGAGTTACTTCCACAGAAAATGGAACTAAAATCATGAAAATTGTTGAAGTTCTAAAGAGAAAGACTGTGGGGAAAAAGTAAAGAGACTTCTGACCTGAACTCTGGGGAACAATAGCATTTAGGGAATAAAGGAAGGAAAAGTAATCAGAGAAAGCAGTAATAAATAATACTTAATAAGGAAAGAAAACAAGAGATAGTATTTTCTTAGTAGCTGAGAAAGAAGAAAATGTCAAGAAAATATGCTCAGAGTTGAGAGACCAGGAAGTTATGAAGTGAGGAAAATCCTGAGACTTTCCATGCAAGTTGCTAACCACCCTTCAAGAGATTTGGAACAAGGGTGACTATGTAATTTTTATAAATGGGAAAGAACACACAGCAGCAAAATGATGAATTATTCAATTTATTACTCAAAGTGACTGTTTTGATTTTTTTCCCTTGAGAGCAATAAAAATCCTATCCCTAGATGTATAGTATTGTTCTGTACTCAGCAACTCAGACATTTCTTAGAGATAATGATTTTAAGTGAGAATGAATATATAATTCTGGACCAGACTTCATTTGAGGACAGACTTATTACTAATTTCTTTTTTGAGGAGAGGAGACCATTGGGGCATACAAGGATGGAACTTGCACTTATCTCTGAAATCCTGTGATGTGTGCACTCTCCTGTAGTTAAGAAGGACTTTGGTCTAACATAGTAGTTGTTGCTGTTGTTGTTGTTAGGTGCCATTGAGTCAGATCCAGCTCATAGCGACCCTATGTACAACAGAGCTTAACACTCCGATTCTGTGCCAAGCACACAATCTTTTTTATGTTTAAGCCCATTGTTGCCCATCTAGTCGAGGATCTTCCTTTTTATCCTTGCCCTGCCACTCTGCCAAACTTGATGTCCTTTTCCAGGGACTGGTCCCTCCTGAGGACATGTCCAAAATATGTATGTCAGACACTGTCTAGCCATCCTTGCTTTCAAAGAGCACTCAGGTTATAGTTCTTCTAGGACAGATCTGTTGGTTCTTTTGGCAGTCCATTCTGTATTCAGTATTCGTCTCCATCACCATAATTCAAAAGCATCATTTCTTTTCCTGTCTCCCTTATTCAGTGTCCAGCTTTCACAACCATATAAGGCAACTGAAGATACCATGGCATGAGTCAGGCACACCTTTGTCTTCAGTGTGACATCTTTATTTTTCAACACTTTAAAGAGCTTTCGCAACAGCTTTTCCCAATGCAATGTGTCTTTTGATTTCTTGACTGCTGCTTCCACAGGTATGGATTATAGAACCAAGTAAAACAAAATCTCTGACAACCTCAATCTTCTCTCCATTTATCATGAAGTTGTGTGTATTGACTACATTTGGGCAAAGATGATGGGAAAGCTCAATACTGAATGTTAGAACAAGACCAGGTATTGATTGTGGATCAGACCATGAACTGCTAATATTCAGGTTCAAACTGAAACTGAAGAAAATTAGAACAAGTGTATGAAGGCCAAGTTATATCCCTTGAGTATATCCCACCTGAGTTCAGAGACCACCTCAAGAACAGGCATGATGTGTTAAACACTAATGATAGAAGACCAGACAAGTTATGGCATGACATCAAAGACATAATTCATGAGGAAAGCGAAAGGTTATTACAAAGACAAGAGAAAAGAAAAGACCAAATTACATGTCAAAAGAGACTCTGAAACTTTCCCTTGAACATCAGGCAATTAAAGTAAAAGGAAGACATGATGAAGTTAAGGAACTAAACAGAAGATTTCAAAGGACAACTTGAAGAGACGTAAATATTATAATGACATGTGCAAAGAGCTGGAAATAGAATATCAAAAGGAAAGATCATGCACTGTTTTTCTCAAGCTTAAGGAATTGAAGAAACAATTCTATCCTCAAGTTCCAATAGTTAAAGATCCTGCAGGGAAAATACTAAGCAGCACAGGAAACATCAAAAGAAAATGGAAGAAATATGCAGAGTTATTATACCAAAATGGTGAATGACCAACCATTTCAAGAGATTGCATATGATGAAGAACCAATGGGACTGAAGGACCAGGTGGAAGCTGCCTTTAAGGAATTGGCAAAACACAAGCCTCCAGGAATTGATGGAATACCAATAGAGATGTTTCAACAAACAGATGCTGCACTGGAGGTAATTGTTTATGCCAAGAGATTTGGAAAATAGCTACGTGGCCAACTGACTGGAAAAGATCCGTATTTGTGCCTATCCCCAAGAAATGAGATCCAATTGAGTGTAGAAACTTTCAAACAATATCATTAATATCACACACAAGCAAAATTTCACTAAAGATCATTTGAAAGTGACTACAGCAGTATATAGACAGGGAACTGCCAGAAAATCAGGCTGGATTCAGAAGAGGGCATGGAACGTGGCAGTTGAGAAAGGGAAAATCCTTTCTTTACAACTAGTTTCATCATACATTCTTAAGTAGTACTTAAGTGCTTGCTCCTTTATGGTTTAGTAAAGTGCTTGCTTCTTTGTGGTTTACTGCCTAGAATTATGGAAGTGACTATAGTAATTAGTTCAACTATTAAGTGGTGGCAACTATAGAGTATGCTGTTGGTAATCAAATACAGTTCTTCTACAACTGTAAATATAACACCTACCACATATATATTGAGGTATATTCTATGGCAATACATACTGTGATATACATTATACATATCTGTCTCTCTATAATATATACATATATGAGGTGTGATCATAAGATATGGTGTGAATGTTTAAATAAAAAAATGTAAAATTTTTTTGCACACTTTGACACTGAATCCTGCAGCAGACTTGTAACCTCATCTCCTGAGAGTAAAATTACAGTAAAAGACACATTGCTATTAATTCCCCTCAAAGTATTCTCCTTTGGTTTTGAACAGATTTATCCCATAATTCTTGCCACTTTCTGAAGCAGTTCTGGAAATCTTCTTTCATGAGTATCTTTAGTTTATCTTTCATCATGACAGTGCTCCTGTGACACATGTTGCTTCTGTGCAGCAATTTCTGTCAAATAAAAACATCCCATGGTATCCTCATCTACTTGATTCGCTGGATCTGGCACTGTGTGACTTCTGGTTCTTCCCTAAAGTCAAAAGCACCATGAAAAGTAAACATTTCTAATCAAATCAGGATATTGAGGTAGCCATGACCGAGCAACTAAAGACAGTCATAAAAGACAACTTCCAGAAATGCTTCAGAAAGTGGCAAGAATGATGGGATAGTGTGTTCAAAGCCAGAGAGAGTATTTTGACAAGGATTAATGGCAATGTGTCATTTATTGTAATGCCTTTTTAAAAAAATTTAAGCATTCACTATTTTTCAGTGGCCTGCAGCCATACCACTGTGGTGTTCAATCCTGTCAGATCCTGGAAGCTAAGCTGGGTTGGACTTGGTTAGTACTTGAATGGGAGACTGTCTGGGAGCACTAGGTGCTGCAGGCTTGAGAGAAGGACCTGGAAACCCACTCCTAAAAAACAATTGGCCATTGAAAACCCCATGAATAGTAGAGAAATACTAACAATAGTGCTTCGCCTGTTGTACATAGGGTCACTATGAGGTGGACATTGACTCGACAGCTCCTAACAATTTTTCAATCACAGCTTGTATGCATGTATATGTGTACATGTATATGGGTATAAAATTATGTGTACACACAACACAAAAACATGCACATATTTCATATTCTTTTATGACATCCTCTATAGCGCATTGGTATTGTTATCCTTACACAGAGGAGCAAACTGAGCTTGTGAGAAATCTTTAGGGACCCCATCTCAGATGGATATAAGAACTGAACTGAAAACTGGCCTTGGGGCATCTATTTTCAAATCTGATATTCCCATTTCTATGTCACGTTGTCATTCTCAGGAGATGAGGTTACAAGGCTGCTGCAGGATTCAGTGTCAAACTGTGCAAATGTGTATCCTAATATGGGGAGGGGTCCAGTCCTAGGTGGGCAGGCAGGCATTAGGTCTGCATCTACCAGTCCTGTTTCCTTCCACCACAACATACCTTGATAGATGAATTGTTTACTCTGAAAAAAATTTCAGAGATCATTCTATCCAGTTTTCATCTGAAAATTTCTTGCTATACACAGTTTAGGATGATATGCTGACATTTTATGATATTTTGTGTTAAGAATTTCCTGTAGTGTGACACTCTGTGAGTTTGGGAGTGCGTGTTACCAAAAATCCCCACCACTCTTAAAAGTGAGCAAAGAATTCCCACCTACTATAAGTAATCAAGTGATGTCAGAGTTTAAGAAGAATTTTATAGCCTGTCTTTTCTAATTAAAACAACATAGGTGGTGGTTTATTTTTAATTTTATATGGGCTGTCTTAGTAAACATGATAATGTGATTCAAACAACAAAAGCCAAATGAATCAGAAAAATGGCTGTGTGACATGTTAGGGGGAAACCTGTCTTTCTTCTAATGACTCCTTCCTGTGAAGGAAACTCCATGCTCACTTTACTCCTGAAGGGACTTCAATGAATGGTCATTTGTGGGAATCACAGTTAGGCATTCCCACCTGAGTCTACACTCATTTGTAGGAGCTGCTGCCCACCTGGGAGAGACATTATGCATTCTAATGTGTTTCTACAGATTGTTACCAAGAGTAGATGGGGAGGGTTGTGAGTGTTGGTTGTGTTAGGCTACCTCAGTAGGCTTGGTTCTGGGGCTCAGTTACTAAATCTACCTCTGCAAAAATCAGAATAATATTTTAATTCCCTACTTACTTTTTATTTCCCAATCTATCATTACCTTGATAAGGAAAAGTGGAAGCCACAGGGACCCCTACAGACATAAATGAACTAAATACTATCAATGAATATTTAATATTTGGTCATTTTAGATATATATCTGACAGTAAATTTCACTATAATTCTTATGTTGAAAGTGAACAAATGTTCTCCCAATAAACATTTTTATACCTTTTGTCTTTGATAATGACATTAAATAAGGATGAATAAATCATTGAATTTAAGATTTTAAAGTTGTTCTCAACCTAAGTTGAGGATATCTCATTTTCTTTGGTTGTAGTTCATTGATTTCTGTCTTAATGAAGGCTCTAAATGAGGGTATTTATTATATTCCACAAATTTTAACAATTTAAAACAAAATCAATAATAAATTAATTTTATATTGATATATCATTAAATTCATTTTAGACATAAAACTGAATATTCCTAATTGATTTCTTTTGATATCATTTTAATATATTAAAGATCTTACTAAGATCAAAGATATTGCTAAGGTAATTATCATTTCATAGATAATTATAATTAATTGATATCATTATGTTTATAATTTTGTAATCCTATAATTGTTTGGGGGCTAGGGTTTAGCTCACTTGGTCAAGTGCTGCTCCATACTTTCTGAGTACACAGGTTCTATCCCTAGCAAGGCAAAAATAGGAGAAGGATGTGGCAGTCCACTTCTGAAAACAATCTCAAAATATTCAACCATTGAAAACGCTATGAGGCTTGATATGAGTCGGACCCAAGTTGACAGCACCTAATAATAACAACAATATTTATTTATTTATTTATTTATTTAGCACTACTGGGGGTTGAACCCAGGGCCTCATGCTTGTATGCTTTTCAAGTGCTATACCACTGAGCTGTACCCCCACCCCATTTTTTACATTTTGAGACAGGGTCTCGCTAAGTTATGCAGACTGCCTCTAGTCTCAAACTTGTGATCCTCCTGCCTCTGCCTCCCAAGTTGCTTGGATTATAGGCGTGCACCACTGCGCATGGCCAACAATAATTATTTAAAAGAAGTTAACTTTTACCTTCATCTGAAGTTAATTTTTACTTTCATCTGACATATATCATTGAAACTTAATTTCTGTACTCAAATAGTAATACATTTCCATCTCCATTCATTCACCACCACTACTCACCCGGCTAAACATATAAACTTGGA
This sequence comes from Pedetes capensis, assembly GCA_007922755.1. Classification (NCBI taxonomy): domain Eukaryota; kingdom Metazoa; phylum Chordata; class Mammalia; order Rodentia; family Pedetidae; genus Pedetes; species Pedetes capensis. The sequence continues at coordinate 115,809 of VMDO01000858.1, forward strand.
AACAATCAAAATATACATTGATTTTTCTTTTAATAACTACCTAATGGTTCCAAAATTTGTCAGATTTCTTCCTACTTTCCACAAACACACATTTCATTGGATGTCATTGACACTCTGTTCTTTAAAAATTTTGAAATCTTTATTCTCTTAAATCTTATCTAAGATAGTTAATTTTTAACCTGCCTTAGCCAGCTGTAGTATAAATCTTAGCTATTGATTTTAATATTTATATAAATTCATAATGTTCTTCACATTTTTCAGTCAGGGTCCCTGTAGAGAATCTGGTGTTCTCTTATGCACAAGATTTCAGAATCACTTAACATAGCTTAATAGACCAAGCAAAGCAGTTAGACGGAAGGACTGGCCAGGCAGAAAATCCCATTTATACTGTTGACAATCCAATGGCTTTAGGAAGCATAACAATGTGAATGCCTCTGGAGAAGCTAGAGACTAGCAGACAGTAAAAATTGGCACGAAGCACCAAAATTAAGGATTTGATTTAGGAACTATCAAGCGTACTTTAATCAGAGCTGATCTCAGAGCTTTTCAGAAACCACTCTAAAATTAGAATGCCTCCCTGCCCTCTCAGTGCCAAGAATGAGTACTGATATAAACTCTGGCCATGTCTTTTTCTCTACTTCTGTTTTGCTTGAATATCCAGATTTACCGTTATACGTTGTCACTACCAAGTTATGTTAAAAAGCGTGATTCTGTTGTGGTAGCAAGGGCTGGATTCTTGCTGTGCTCTGTTACACTTGGCAATGACAAGCATGCCTAGGTTGTTTTAACTTCAAGAATTACTATGTGCCTTAATAGAAACATAGAATAAAAACCACTATGAAATTGTCTACTTAATCTTTTCATTGGAAGTTTCTACATTTAATGTCAGGTAATTGTTTCTGGATTGCTTTACATCATAGAAACGTTAGAAACCAGGTGATTTTATTCCCCTTTTATTCTGGTGTATTATTCTTCAATGTAGTAGGATAAGTATCCCCTTCTGTGTTCTGTGATGCATGTGTATTGCAGGTGTGGTTGGCACTGGAAATTCGGGCTCTTGGCCCCAGACAAAAAAGCTTTCAAATACTGATGCAGAGTTAGGTAGTGATAAACTACTCTTGTTTAAAATATTTAGGTTCTTATTTTATTTATTAATGAGAAATTTTGCATATTAACTGTAGCTTATATGCACAGAGGCACAAAGCTCTCTCTCTTGTAACTGCACATCTGTGGAAAGAGGAACATTAGAAGTGGGAGTTAGATTAGCTAGTGAGGTTATGCTGACGTACCAAACAACTGCAGTTATTTTGCAGGGAAGACAACATGGAATGCAGATGTATTCCCAAGAATAAATTTCAATTTAGAGCAATTTATATATTGCCTAATGTTTACTAATTATTAAGCGCAGGTCTTCCTAGTCATGTTGTTGTGAGGTGCCATTGAGTTGAGTCTGACTTCTAGTGACCCTCATATGGTTTTCAATGACTGTTCTAAGATTGCTTCGGGAGTGGATTGCCAAGGTTTTTTTCCTGTTCTTGCGTGCTGGGGATCAAACATGGGTCCTCAGAGAGTGCAGCACAGCACTCTACCAACTATGCTAAACCCCAACCCCTTACTAGGCATGAGTAGCTTATATTTATTTGATTCCCAGTGTTTGCATTTAATTTAACATAGGAGAGGTTATTATGGTGACAAGGCCACTTGTGAGAATTTCCTGAGTGCTCATGTTGATATTCATATATAAGGTCATAGAGTATATAATCAAAAGTGTGCATATGTACATTGTGTGAATCCATATTATAAAACTTGGATTTCCAAGAACAAAAAAATCAAACAATATGTCCTTATTCTGTGATTAAAAATGAAAGGACCAGGTACCATGGCTCAACACCTATAATCTCAGCAAGTTAGGAGGCAGAGCCAGGAGGATCTCGAGTTTGAGGCCAGAGGCAGCCTGAGTAATTTTGTGAGGCCCTGACTTAAAATAAAAAATTAAAATGGGCTAGGGGTGCAGCCCAGTGGTAGAGCACTTGCAAGATACATGTGAGGCCCTAGGTTCAATCCCCAAATCCTGCCCCCCAAAAATGAAAGGGAAAGTTAGAGATTTCTGTTCTCTTCCCACTCTAAAACTCCTTAAATAGTATACTTTTCCAGAAAGAGAAACATCCTTGCCTCTCTCACCTCATTCCAAGAAGAATCAGAGAAATCTTTAACTCTTAATCAATGAAGTTATTGAACTGTAGCAAGTCAGTAACTTTTATAAGCTTAGTCTATGTTTCAGTTGTTGAAGTCTCTGAGGTAAGTCACATCATTAAATGAATGGAGTACTGCCCTGCAGCATAATTTTTACTTATCATCTTGGACTTTAAGACAGTGTAGGACTGCTTAGCTTGTAGTATTTTTAATATGTACAGAAAATGATAGTCTCACAAAATGCAGGGGCAGGAACTAAGAGAGTAAATTTCTTGTTAGTGGATATTGAGGATGAACAGGATCTCCAAAATGGAAAATAACTTAGCCTAGAATTGATTTTTGTATTTCAGTGTAATTGGTAGTGGTGTTTCTAGGGTGATGGGGAGGCAGTGGTTTATATGAAGTAGTTAATAGAGGAAGTTCTGAAGCAAGATTCATTGAGTTTGAATCTTGTTTCCACCATTTTTGAGTTGTGACTTGGCAATTAATTGTCTTCACACCTTGGATTTATTATTTCTTCAATAGAATTAGTAGTTTCTGCCTCACGAGCTTCTGATTTATTGGGCTACTCAACGTGTTGTTGTTGTTAGGTGCTGTGGAGTCACTCATAGTGACCCTGCGTACAGCAGGCAAGACACTATTGTTAGTGCTTCTCTGCTATTCATAGGGTGTTCAATGGCAGATTGATTTTTGGGAGTGGGTTGCTGGGTCCTTCTCCCAAGCCTACAGTATATGGTGATCCCAGGCAGTCTCCCATCCAAGTACTAACCAGGCCCAACCTTGCTTAGCTTTCGAGATCTGATGGGATCAGATGCCACAAGGCTGTGACTACAGGCTACTCAACATATTAGAAAAGCTTTATATATGTGTATATGTGTGTGTGTGTTTATTCATAAATACATATATGTGTGTATATACACATATGTGCATATACTTATATATTCACACTTATGATTATATGCACATTCATATGCACACTTATGATTACATACCGAGTGATCTTATATTTGAATACTCACACACACACACACACACACACACACACACACACACACACATATGCACTTAGGATTTTTTACAAGTGGCCTAGTCACTATTATAACCTCTCATATTTTAAATAAATGCAAACACTGGGAATTTAAAAAAATATGTGTGTATATGTGTGTATGTATATATAGCTTGTTTCTTGAGTGGAGAGCTCAATGGCTAGCAAGATTCTCATTGTAGTTATGCCACTGAATAACTGTGTGGCCTTGGACAATGCCTTCCTCTTCCTTTTCCTTATAAATTAACAAATGAGACAGTGGAGTGGAAAGCACACAGGACAGTAGAAGGATTGGAAACATGTAGCAAGGGGAAAGAGGCACTGTGTAATTGAGTGGGGAAAAGTTAAAAAACAAAACCTTCAGAGACAAAATTATTAAGAGGAAAATCAAGGGAACTAAGTTTATTTCAGGAGTTTATTCCAAAAATCAACAGAAGTGATGCAATTCCGTAAGGCTTTCCTAATCCATATTTATGCAGTGGTATGGTTATGATTATTACTCCAAATGAAAAATTATAATATCCTGATTAATCAAAGAAAAATTAAATAGTTTTTATTGTTTCCTGCAACACAGTATCTTATTTTTAAAAGAATTTTAGGAGATACTATGCCCCACTGTTAACTTTTTAAAAAATTATAAAGCCTCTAAATTTCCTAAGAATTCTTACTGATTATTTGCCATCTGAATGAAGCATATGGAAGTTTTCCTAATTAACTGACTGCTTCAGTTGAGTTTTACCCAGAGCAACATAGTAAGCCACAGGCTGACAGTAGGGTTTCTTCTATTGCTCTCTTGTGGGTTTTTTCTGAAAACTTTGATAACCTAATGTGAAAATTTAAATTTATCAAAACTGAATAACAAGGAGGATCACACTGTGGAAGAACAAATGAAATTGGTTTCATTAATCATCTAACTTATTATCTGCTGACAATGTTTGTGTATTTAGCTTTTTAAAGGAGGAAAAATAACAGAAAATATATATCTTAAAATATATTTGAATAAGTAAAATTTTGGCTGAAAATATAACTGACATTCTCACTTCTAATTTACTGATGTTACCATTACTTTTATGTGTGTCCCAATATAACTTTCAGATATATATGAATGGATTCTTTTTATTTAACTGGCTCAAATATGAATGTAAGTTTATGAAAAATGTGTTTGTATCTCTGAAAATAAGATGTGTTTTTAATAAACATATCCAATCTCTTTTCTGCTTTTCTTATTTTTTACTTAATAACTTTGATGTTATCTAAGTAAGTACCCTTGTATTATTGGTATTCATGAAGAACATAAAATTTATGTGGTGATGTGAAATAAAAAGAGCACTTGGAGGAGGAAATAACACATCCTTTAAAAATTTGATAGGTGGAGATGGTAAACCATTTTAAAACAAATAAATAATGAATTCTGTTCTTTATAATAACATTCAGAAAAACAGATTATGTTTATTTCTTTTAATAAAAGTCATCAGGAATATCCATATCTTTGTCTAAAGACATGTATTTATTCCTTATTTGCAATTGTGCCTTTTCCTCATCTCATTTAGTGAATTTTTTCTACAAATGATAAAAAGATAAATAGTACTTAGAGATATATATTTTATTACCTATGAGTTCAATTTCTTTTTTAAATTAGAAAATTATATATATTTTAAATTATGGATTTAAAAATTAGAACAACATAAACGTTGTTGTTAGGTGCTGTTGAGTCAGGTCCAACTCATAGTGACCCTACGTACAACAGAATGAAACACTCCCCAACACTGTGCCATGCCCAGCACTATCAGCATTGAAAAAGAGAGTAAGAGTTAACCAAATTGTAAAATACATTTAGTTTTCAAGCGTAATAACATTAAACCATCTGTAACTTTTAGATTAGTTACATTCAAACCCATGAAAATGTGAAGTTTATTTAATTTAGTATGGTACTAAAAGTCAACACTTTTTAAAAGAACTTATCTGGCAAAAGAAAATATAATCCAAAAGGGGGACATTGCCAATATATACCCGTATAAAGACATTAGGACTTATGATTTCCCATAGTATTTAACTTGGTATGCTGTACTAGCACTTGAAATTGACAGCACTGAATTCTTATTTCTAAACCTTATCTAAATGCTAACGGGAATGTATGAAAGTCATTTCTGTTGAATAATAGTTACAGTTCCTACTGGACTTTCTTTTGGCTAGAAGACTGAAAGAGGCCTCATGGAGAAGTCAGAGAGTTCCAGCTCACATACTTTAAATGATTTATTATTCTGGATTTATTACTCTGTGAAATGTGCAAAAAGAAAAAAAAAAAAACTCTCTTCCTCTAGATGGTGTCACTGATTGTTTTGTTTCCAAAGTTCTAACGATAAGAAAAACATTACATGATCTCAGAATTGTAAAATAAATAAATATGTAGGAAAACCCTGTCTAACAAAGTAATGATCAATACAAGTTTTTCTTCATACTATATGCATAATTTTGTAGTGCAAGGATATTTTTGTAATTAAAAGAAAGGATTTATTAATTCAGTATGAATATTTTACAGAGCATAACACATCACACAGAGCTAGCCTGGTTATTTCTACTGTGTGTGTGTGTGTGTGTGTGTGTGTATGTGTCCTTTTGCAGTACTAGGGGGTTGAACCCAGGGCCTCGTGCATGCTAGGCAAGTGCTCCACTACTGTCCTACACCCTAGTCCCTTTTATTATTTTTAGTTTGAGTCAGAGTTTCTCTAAATTGTACTGGCTATCTCTGGCCTAGAACTCACCATTCAACTGCCTGCACAGGCATTACAGATGTGTGCCACAGTGCCCAGCTCTAGTGTGTTTTAAGTGTACCCAAACAAAATGACCTTAAAAGAAAAAGTATGACTGTATCAATCTTTTGAATATGTTCAAAATTAACTCAATATGCCGGGTGTGGTGGCACATGCCTGTAATCCCAGTGGCTTGGGAGGCGGAGACAGGAGGATCACAAGTTCGAGACCAAGGCAGTCTGCATAACTTAGCTAGACCATGTCTCAAAAAATGAAAAAAATGGGCTTAGGTGCAGCTCAGTGGTCCAGCACTTGCAAAGCATGCAAGTGTGAGGTCCTGGGTTCAACCCCAGTAAGACAAAAAAAAAAAAAAAATTAACTCAATATTCGCTTACAAACATGTTTTAAAAAAAACAGCATAGAAAACCATTTAAATGGTTCTGGTTGCTTTGTTGTTGTTGTTGTTGTTAGGTGCTGTAGAGTCATCTGATTGCTAGGATTTAAGAAATATCCCATGTGAGGCAACACAAAATAACTTCTACAATGAACTAGTTAAAAGATAATTTTTTCAGCCATCTGATATTATGAGATAAGTTGACATATATGTCTTCCTCTCAAAATTTCTGTAATTGTAACAGGGTTCAAGCCAGGTGCAAAGGTGTCTACCTATAATCCCAGCATCTTCAGAGGCTGAGGCAGGAGGATCACAAGTTCGAGGCCAGACACAGCCTGCATAGTTTAGCAAGACCCTGACTCCAAATAAAAAATTTAAAAAAATGGGCCAGGGGGTGCAGTCCCAGTGATAGGGCACTTGTAAAGTATGTGAAGGCCCTGGGTTCAAGTACCCAGTACCAGGGGGAAAAAAGTAGTACATGCCTTAAAGTTGTAAAGAAAAAGTTTCTGCTTCCATTCTATTTGAGGAAATACTTGCTATGTAAGAGTTTATGGGACTGTTCCATACAGGGGACAGACACTCCCCCCTCCCCACATACTTGTTAATGTTTTTAACATTGTGATTTTCAATTTGAGTCTAGAATTGTAGTTACCAGGTTGTCTTTGGGATAAAATAGATTGATGACTATGAAAATACCTTTAGATGTTGAAAATCTCTTTAGACATTGGAAATGAACTGATTCTACTGACACTTCAAATAATTCCAAAAACTTAAAGCTAGACGTACAGGAATAGGATGGGTGATTAGAACTGACATTCCAACCTGTCCAATAAATGTCAGAATTATGGCTCATTCAATAATAATTGGATTGTAAATACTGTTGATTATAAAGATCATAAGAGATTTGAGGAAATGCATCTTAGATTTTAAAGTTTTACATGAACGAAAAGTTTTCAACAGAATAGCAAAGGAGTAAGAAATGTGCTTCAGATTCACTGATGAGTTAATAGTTTTTGATATAAAATGTAATTATCTCTAATCTTTCTTTAGTTTTCAATTAGAAAGTAACCTAGGGGAAAATGTAAGAAACTTCAAAATTATATATCTTAGTACTTTTGACACTCAGAGGGAAGGCTGTTCTGTTTATACTTATTGACTGATCTATAAATTGTGAACATTGTATATTGTTGTTAGGTGCCATGAAGTCAGGTCCAATTCATAGCGACCCTATGAACAACAGAAGAAAATCCTCCCTGACACTGTGCCAGGCACAGGATCATTTTTGTGTGTAAGCCCATTGATGGAGCCACTGTGTTAATCCATCTACTTGAGAGTCTTCCTTTTTTTCATTGACCCACCACTCTCCCAAACATGAGGTCCTTCTTCAGGGATTGGTCCCTCCTGACAACATGTGCACAATACGTAAGAGGCAGTCAAGCTGTCTATGCTTCCAAGGAGCACTCTGGTTGCACTTCTTCTAGGACAGATCTGTTGGGTCTTTTGGATGTCTATGGTATAGTCAAGGGGTTGGGATTTAGCTCAGTTGGTAGAGCGCTGCGCTGCAGTCTCTGAGGTCCCAAGTTCAATTCCCAGCACTGCAAAAATGGGAGAAGGACCTGGCAATCCACTCCCAAGGCAATCCCGAAACAGTCAGCCATTGAAAACCCCATGAGGGTCGCTGTGAGTCAGATACCGACTCGATGGCACCTAACAACAACATGGTATAGTCAGTACTCATCTCCAACACACTAATTCTAAAGCATAAGTTCTCCTATCTCCTTCATTCAATGTCCAGGTTTCACAACAATATGATGCAGCTGAAAATACCATGGCATGAGTCAGGTGCACCTTTATCTTCAATGTGACATCTTTACTTTTCAACACCTTAAGGTCTTTTGCAACAGCGTTTCCCAAGACAGTGCGTCTTTTGATTTCTTAACTGCTGCTTCCGTGGGTGTTGATTGTAGAACCAAGTAAAGCAAATCTTGGATAACCTCAATCTTTTCTCCACTTATGAAGTTGCTTACTGACCCAGTTGGAAGGATTTTTGTTTTCTTGATGTTCAGAAACAATCCATACTGAAGGCAGTGGTTTTTTTTGTTTGTTTGTTTGTTTTTTTTTTTTTTATCTTCATCAGTAAATGTTTCAAATACTCTTCAGTTTCAGCAGGTAAAGTTGTATCCTCTGCATAATGCAGGTTGTTAATGAGTCTTCCTCTAATCATGTAGAGTTCTTCTTCACAAAGTCCACCTTCTCGGATTATTTTCTCAGCATAGAGATTGAAGAGGTCTGGTGAAAGATACAGCCCTGATGTACCCCTTTCTTGACTTTAAATCAGGTAGTGTTTCCTCGTTCTGTTTGAAGGATTGCCTTCTGGTCCGTGTACATATTCCTCATGAATACAACTAAGTTCTCTGGTATACCCATTTTTTTTTCAGTTTTTGTCCATAATTTGTTGTGATCCACATTGTCAAATGCCTTTGCATAGTCAATAAAGCATAGATAGACATCTTTCTGGTATTCTCTGTTTTTGTCTAATATCTGTACGACATCAGCAATGATGTCCCTGTTTCCATGACCTCTTCTGAATCCAGCTTGATTTTCTGGCAGTTCTCTGTTAATATACTGCTGCAGTCACTTTTCAATGATCTTTAGCAAAATTTTACTTGTGCATGACATTAATGATATCTTTCAATAATTTCCACCTTTGGTTGGATCTCTTTTCTTAGGAATAGGCACAAATATGGATCTCTTTGTCAGTGGCCAGATAGCTGTTTTCTAAATCTCCTGGCAACTAGCAATTGAGCACCTCCAGTGCTACATCTCATTCCTGGAGCCTTGTGTTTTCACCAGCTCCTTCAAAGCAGCTTCCACCTCTTCCTTCAGTGCCACTGGTTCCTGATCATATGCAACCTCTTGAAATGGTTTGTCATCCATCAATACTTTTTGATGTAATGACTGTATATTCCTTCCATCTTCTTTTGATGTTTCCTGTATTCATATTTTTCCTGTAGAATTTTTCACTATTGCCACTCAAGGTTTGAAGTTTTTCTTCAATTCTTTAAGCCTTAGGAAAACAGCATGTTCTTCCCTTTTGGTTTTCTATTTCCAGCTCTTTGCACATGTTATAATATTTGATGTTATCTTCCTGAACTTCCCTTTGCAATCTTCTATTTAGTTCCTTAACTTCCTCATGTCTTCCTTTTACTTTAGCTGCTTAATGTTCAAGGGCAGGTTCCAGAGTCTATTTTGACATGTGATTTGGTCTTCCCTTTTTCTTCTGTCTTTTTAATAACCTTTTGTTTTCTTCATGAATGATGTCTTTAGTGTCATGTCATAACTCATATGATCTTTGATCGTTAGTGTCTAATGCATCAAATCTGTTCTTGAGGTGGTCTCTGTACTCAGGTGGGATATTCTCAAGATCAATTCTTGTCCCTCCAACACCTGTTCTAATTTTCTTCAGTTTCAGTTTGAACCTGCATATGAGCAGCTGATGGTCTGATCCACAATCAACACCTGGTCTTGTTCTGACTTTTGATATTGACTTTTCTCATCTTCTCTTTCCATAAATGTAGTCAGTTTCGTTCCTGTATGTTACATCTGGTGAATTCCATGTGTATAGTCTCTGTTTTCCCTGCAGCTGTAGCACTGTGGCCTCTGATCCCATCAGATCTCAGAAGCTAAGCAGGGTCAGGCCTGGTTAGTACTTGGATGGGAGACCACGTAGGAACACCAGTTGCTGGAGGCTTGGGAGGAGGACCTGCCAACCCACTCCTAAAAATCAATCCTCCATTGAAAGCTCTATGAACAGCAGAGAAACAGTAACGATCCTGTTTTCGCCTGTTGTAAGTAGGGTCTATATGAGTCAGATACCAACTCCACAGCACCTAAAGTCTCCATTTATGTTGGTAAAATAATGCATTTGCAATAAAAAGGTTATTTGTCCGACAAAATTCTACCATGTGATCTCCAGCATCATTTCTATAGTCATGGCCTTATTTTCCAACTACTGAACTTTGTTCTTTGTTTCTAATTATTGCATTCTAGGCAGCAGTAATTGTTAGTGGATCCTGATTGCATGTTTGATCAATTTCACACTGCAGAAGCTGTTAAAAATCTCCCCTTTATTTGTGGCCTTAGTGGTGGGTGCATATGTTTGAATAATAGTCATCCTTGCAGGGATATGGATATTATTCTATCACTGACAGCATTGTACTTCAGGATGGATCTTGAGATGTCATTTTTGATCATGAATATAACCCCATTTCTCTTTAAGTTATAATTCCTGGCATAGTAGACTATATGATTATCTGATTCAAAATCTGGAAGCTCAAGTGAAACCTGTGCACCATGGGTGACCCTGCCGGTATCTGTAATACTGGTGACATAGCTGTCAGCATCACAGCAACATGTAATCCCTGACAGTAGGGCAAACTCACAGAAAAGTGAGGGAAACATTGTATACATAATGAGAATACATATCCCAAATGTGGTTTGTAAATATAAAATTAAACACTGTATTAAGCAACTTCCTTTTTGGTTTAGAGAGTCTTTTCCCATCATGATCAACTATGTCTGAATTCAAAAACAGGCTTTCTGGTTTACATGGCAGTTAAGTGTATGAATTTTTAGTGGGTGTTTCTGACATGCACAAGGGAAGGAACAGACTATCATAAATATTAGGTATCCTCATCTCCCTAACAGCCTATCCTGAATGTACTCCCTAGAATGGTTTATTTTATTTCATGTAAATTTATGATCCAATCATTTCATCAACTAAAAATACGTTTTCTCTAATGGCAGCATGGCTAATAATCTGAGGCTAAAGCATAACAAATTGAAAAGGAAAAATTTTGTTTTCCTTCATTACATGGTTTAAATTGACTGAATAATAAACTTGCAACTTCTAGCCAGACTTTAATTTGCACCAAAATTGGCTTATTACATTAATCCATTGAATTAGTTAGTTGTTATGCCTTAGATTTGTGTTAACAACACAAAGAAAGTTGTTCTTAGAAACGGATATCAGTAGATGCCCTTGATTGGGGGTTTGGTTTCTTAAGAATTGTTTCAGGCTTGTGTTTTCTGTTAGTAATCTCTCTGTAGGTCCGGTGTGGTCTGGAGAAAGCCCCACTGTGTCTGCTGGGCTGGATCTGGATAGCATAGGAAAGCTGATAAAACTGTTTCCCAAGAGACCTTACTGCAAGGTCTTCCTCACCTTCCTGAATTGGAAGTTTGATTTGAAGCCTACTGTGAAAGTGGATACATGTATTAAAGGTAGATTCCTCTAAGCTAATACATTGGTTTATTTATGTGTGTTTATGAATTCTCAGGGCCACGCCTGGGCATTATGCTAGTCATTATCTTTGAAGGTGAAGTAGTAAATGAGGCATAGTCCCTATGCACATGGATCTCACCAAGAAGAGAGATGTTGATCAAATAAGTGCAAGTTCACTCACGTCAAAGGAGAGTACTAAAATCTTATAGTCAGAGCTGATACTCAGCTGCATTTAGTTCTTACAGGTTATTAAATATTTTAAATGTTACTCAGGTTTACATTATTGTGGTAGGGCTCTGTCTCTACAAGTTTTGGGAGCCAATTTGTTGATGTTGTTGTTGTTGTTAGGTGCCGTCGAGTCGGTATCTGACTCATAGCAACCCTCATAGGGTTTTCAATGGCTGACTGTTTCAGGATTGCCTTGGGATTGGGTTGCCAGCCCCTTCTCCCATTTTTGTGGTGCTGGGAATTGAACTCGGGGCCTCAGAGACTGCAGCGCAGCGCTCTACCCACTGAGCTAAATCCCAGCCCCAATTTGTTGATAGGTAATGAATATCTGTCAGAGGAACCAGAAGAATAGATGACCCCATCTATGCAGAAAGTTCAACAATAATCTAAGCATAAATTAGAAGATCATAAGGAACCTAGATTTTAATCTATAAAACCAAATGAGCCTTGTATATCCATCTGATGAAAGTCTTGATCTATCCATGGTATAAAAACAATGAGTCATTTACTGGGGTTTTCTTGTTGGCCCAGTACTGAACTTGGAAGGAAATTATATCGAGCTCTTCTGAAGACTTTCCTTACACTGTCCACAATCTATCTTTCCACATTCAATCTGATAACTGTCAAGTCTTAACTCTTCTCAGAAAGAGTCTCTCTTTTTAAGATGGCTATGTCTGTTGGTGTCAATGCAAAAGAGCTAAAATTTAACACTTTAAGGAGCAATTTGATTCCTAAATTCCTGGGGAACTCATCCTTACAGCTCCCAAATACTGGGAAGAGTTTCTAAGTCAAATCAAGTAGCTAAATACTCTCCTGGATCCTATGTTAGGTTCTTTCTTTTTCTTTTAAATCTAGACCAAACTGCCATGTTTTTTCTGGCCAACAGATTTAAAATCTAAACATAAAGGTTTATTTTTCATAAATATGTTTTGAACTTGACCTTCACAGGGAACATTTGCAGTGTTGTAATCAATGAGGTTTCAGGTACCTCTTTACAGAGAGCTACTGTGATCATGTTTTTTGTGGTTGGGTTTTTTTGAACCCATTAGCTACATGGTAATGGAGTGGTGGAATTAAGGTTTTGAGACTCATCATACCACTCGCTTACCAGAAATTCAGTAAAAAATAAACATGAGTGATAGGTTTATGTTCTAGTTCAGTATATTTTAAAATAGTGTTTGTGAAGCCCTCCGGGGACATACATCAAATGGAATATAAAAATCCAACTTTGATCAACTGAGCCTTCTTATAATTAAACCCAGCATCAAATGTAATAAGATCAGATGTAAGAAGCAAAAGTTAGGTACAGGTATGAGATAGGTAGTGTTTCCAGAGAGAACAATGTGTATGGCTAGATTAGTTAAGATATGTTAATAGGGAGATGTTATTTTCCAATTCCCTACGTTATTTGACAGTAGTCCTCCTCATTCATTCCTAACTTCACTTAAAAGCATTTACTTCTCCATTGTGAATACAAAGAATACTTCAGGAATGCAATAACTCCCTCTCCATCCTTCCAAAATAAATATTCATAGCAGTATTTGAACATGAGGTATTCTTTTAAGATATTTATACTTCTTAACAAAAAAAGAACTGGTTTCCTAAAAGTCACTCTAAATCCTAATGGGAATGCAGGAAATTTCATTTATTTGCAATCTACTTTGATTAGTATGCTACAATGAGTTAATGAATTACTACTTGGTAAGATTAATGTAGGGAATTTTTTCATGGCCTGATGGGAACCACCAGTATCATTGAGCCTAACGAAGTTTCCAGAATGAGGAAAGCTAAACATTGTGTCAAAGTTACAAATCTATCTCAATTTAAAGCATTAAAACTGAAGTATGAAATAAGTGGCCCAGCCTAGGTAGGTCGTGGCTAGAACCAGAACTCACATCTTCTGGCTCCCACTTCAGCATTTTTTCTGGTCCATCACTGCAGTTTGAGCAGAGAGTTCTTTGCTGAGCATCCTCCATGTCTGTTGTTTCAGTCATGCATAAGACCAGAAATAACCAGATGTTGCAGATCATGGTACTAGAATTCAAGACTCTGAGACAGAGATGAGAACACAGGAGGTTCACCAGGGATGAATCTTAGACTAACACTTTGGACAAGGGACTGGGCCTTGTACTCCCACTTTGAGCAGTTTCTGGATGGAAGCTACCCCAGGCAGAGGCCATGACTTTGGGTGAGGTGTCTTTTCTGTTCTCAGCCATCTTCTGAAGAAGACTCACCAGTGAGCTGTCAATGCCTAGATATCTCAGCAGCTAGGAGAGTCAGTACAGTTTGGAAGGGTGACCTGGCCAGTACTTCAGTGCATCCCCTGTCACCATTAGTTGAAAGGCTGTACTGTGTCAGCTACTCTACAAACCAGTCTATATAGCATTTCACTAATCCACTGTAACCACACCTAAGGAGGTGATGTCTTCTCCTTTCTAAGAAAAAACAGAGGTTTGGAGAGATTGAATAACTTGCTCAGAATCACATAAAAATGGCAAATCTTGCTGATGCAAAAGTTCAGAATCTTTTAATAAAGCTACTTCTTAAAGTAAGAGAGATGGTGGGGTATATTACTTCAACTCTAGATTCTTCAAATTCTTTGATTCTGGAGGAAGTTTGAAGATTGAATTAATTGTCATCATTAATGTTGTGACCACCATCAGTACCACCACTTGCAATAGATTTAGCATATAATGTTGACTAAACCACATTAGATGCCATCTCTCACTTTTAGAAGTTTACAGACTAGATTACAGAAGGAAAGTAATTTGTTAAAATGATATATGTATATATAAACCCTAGATTTTTCATTAAGAATTATAGCTCCACCTACTTTGTAAGGTGGTTATAAGAATTTAGCTTGAGGCATTTTAGATACTCTAAAATCTGTTTTCTATATTTAAATTCAGTATAAGCATAGAAATATTAGAGACTACTTACACTGGCCATAGTTGGGAAACAAATGATTCTCATTTTGATTTAAATGAACTATTTCTTCTTGGGCAAGTCAGTTGATTATTTCTGGACTGTAGCCTGCACATCTGTAAAAGGAGGGTTATAAGATGGATGAAATAGGTTTAGGCCAGCAGTAACATCCTACTAAATATTATTGATTGTAGAGGTCTAGATTGTTCAAGATGAAATAGTGCCTAAAGTTAACAGCTGGCCGTAAGTACAATGACCCTTCTATGGGGCGAAGTGTGTGACACCACACACTTGGCTTTGTGTATTCTCTGCAGTTATTTTCTTCTCTTTGATGTTTATAATCTGTGCCTTATACATGATATGTGCCGAATATGTATAAGGTGATTGGAGCAGGGCAAACATATATGAAAATCAAATATAATCTCATCCTTGAATGGAATTTTATTTAACTTCTATCAAGACAAGCAGAAGAAAGATACAAACAACTCAATCAATTCTCTACCAAGACAAAATCCTGGTTATTTTAAAAAATTTATCTTGTATATATTTAAACATATATATGCGTTCATATTATATACATATTTTGAAATACACAATTATTCTCAATTTCTGCTTATTTGAATGGTAAATCTGTGCTGCATATAATGCCGAGCACTGGAAATTTGGAAGTGAACCAGTTTGTAAGCTGTTTGATCCCAGGGGAATGTATGTGTGTGTATAAATGCCATATATATACTTCTAGAAAGCACACACATTATTTGTATGCATGTGAGTGTTCGCTCTTTTTATTTTTTACTTTTTTTAATAATGTGACTTCTTTTTATGTAATTGTGGTATTTAATCAAGGAAAGATATCTGACAAGGAAAGGAAGCAAATAAAAATAGGTGAAGCATGCCAAGGTAAATAGTCTTAAATTTCAGAGAATGTACCGGAGACTATTCAAATGTCCTCTTACCTCCCTCCTCCCATACTCCTCAATAGGACCCCAAGCCTTTCCTTATGTGGAATGAAGGAAATCTGTAACTTTGTGTACCAGCATTACACAATGTCACAGTGTGAACTCATGATAAGTGAGTCATCTTAGAGATAGCCACTTGCTGTTTTTTTTCTTTTCTCTCTACTTCCATTTTTATTGGATCAAACCCAAAGAATCAAAGAGAAAGCAGACAGCAAAGGTTTCCCAAACACCCAAGCTATTTGTAACATATGTTTTATTCTACTTCTTTATATTCTTTACCACAACTTACCAAAGGTGGTGAAGAAGAAAATGTGATATTTTAATCTACCATAATTCTATTGTAATTATATATAACAAGATGCCAAATGTCTCGTAATGATTTTTTTTTTTCCCAGTGCTGGGGGTTGAACCCAGGGCCTCACACTTGCATGCTTTAAAAGTGCTGGACCATTGAGCTGCACCTCCAGCCCACTTTTTAAAAAATTTTTGACACAGAGTCTCTCTAAATTACGCCGACTGCCTCTGATCTCGAACTTGTAATCCTCCTGCCTCTGCCTCCCGAGCCACTGGGATTACAGATTGCAGGCGTGCGCCACCACGCCCAGTTTGTCTCTTATTGATTTAATCATGATTTATATCAAACATTCTTATTATATAAAGTCTCCGTCTTGCCTTTCCCTGAAAGCTTAGGTCAAATCAACTGACCCTTGGCATTATCTTTTCTTTATTCTTTTTAATTTTGTTTTTTCTTTTTAATCCACCAAAGACAGCAAAGAATCAGTACATTAATGTTCCTTGGATAATATACCAAGTAGAGTGGAATTTATGTACTTTCTCTGTTAAAAATCTGATTAAGAGGTGGGTACCCCAGTGGTACATGCCTGTAATCCCAGGGACTTGGGAGGTGGAGGCAGGAGGATTGCATGTTTGAGGCCAGAGGTAGCCTGAGTAATTTAGTAAGACCCTATGTCAAGCTAACAAATAAAAAAGAGGTTGGGGTACAGCTCAGTGGTAGAGGGCTTGCAAAGTATGCATGAGGCCCTGGGTTCAACCTCATAGAGCAACAACAACAAAAAATAATAATAAATAAATCTCATTAAGAGTAAAATTGGCCTTTATTAATGGTTTGGTTACAAAAGTCAATCTAACTCATGAGATTTTCCAACTAAGCCTTTTTTATATATATTTCTGAAAAAATATGCCATGGGAGGAAGACATACATCTTTTTACGAGGCTTTTCCATCACTAGAAGTCATATAAAAAAATCACACTTCAAATGAAAAGGCAGCACCTAAAAATGACATCATGAAGCACATGGGTAGAACTAGATAGGATATAGTGGTGCCTTTGTCTTTGGCTTCAGCAACCTAAATTTAATTGTTGAATAATGTGCTTTGGAGGACAGTAGTGGCTTTCACTGGAATTTTGTGCAGAAAGTTCCAGCCAGGCAATGTGCTGTTTCCAGTCAAGTATACAATCCGAGAGCAGCTGTGAAGATGTTGGGATAAGAGCAACTGAGAAATCAGCTCAAATAGAAACTTAGATTTGTATTCAGAATGTTGTTGTTGTTAGATGCCATCGAGTCATGTCTGACTCATAGCGACCCTCATGGGGTTTTCAATGACTGATGGTTTTGGGGGGGATTGCTTCAAGAGTGGATTGCCAGGTCCTTCTCCAGTTTTTGTAATGCTGGGGATCAAACCTGGGTCCTCAGAGAGTGCAGAGCAGCACTCTACCAACTGAGCTAAACCTCAGCTAATATGAATTATAGGTGTTTAATTTTCACTTCTATGAGCAAATGCTTAAATATAGTAAACAAAAATTACAAGGCAGACTGCCCTTTAAGATTTTGTTTTTCTTATATTCTTCTATAAAAATGGACTTTGCTATATCTGAGTTGTTACTAAACCAAATATCTTCAGCTCGTCAGGTACACAATAACTCTTAAATGCAATCACTTGTGATATTCTCTTTTATGATTGGCCAGGGGCTTTGGCCTGAATTTTGACTTCAATGTGAAGCACTTCTTATTATGTTTGTTTTAAGAAAAATTACGACCAAGGAACTTCATCTGCATTGTTTGCTTTTGAATCATGACATAGTTTTGTAGAAATTTATAAAACGTAAAATAATATTCATTAAGTGGATTTATTAAATAAAAATATTTTTTCTTAATTAAGAAACTCTCCCTCAAGGAAAAATTATAAATATATTAGCTACTAGCATAAATTTATAAGCAAATGTTTTATTAAAATATTCATTTAACTTTGTTTTTTTATCCTGTTTTGCATAGAGAGGCTAAAAGTTCTTCCACTTAGAAAGTATGCCACATTGGCTGGATAACCCTTCAGGAAAATACCTAGTGTCTTGCTCATCCTAAAAACTCACAAGGCAGTTGATTATACTGGAAGTAGAAAATCATTTGATTTCCTTGGGTAGGGATTCAACCCAGATTATTTTAGCAACTGACTTTCTGAAAGATCTGTTATCCAAACATTTATTTTCATTCATTAGTAAAGAATCCAGAAGCTATGGTTTCTCTTTTTTTATTGAGATTTGGTGACATGTTCTTTCCATCCTAGAACCTTCCCTATGAAGACAAAATATGTATCTAAAGTCATGCTTTTGTATTGGAATCCCATATTGCCATTATTTGAAATATGCCTTTCAATTTTTCTGTAAGTTGGACCTCCCTATATAATTCCGGTAAATGCTGGGGCACTTTGTGCATCATTATCAGTGTTATTGTCGTGGAGACTGGGAAGACTAAATTGTGTTATAGTTTGTACTGACCCAGGATAATAATTTGCATATTTTAAAATAACTTCCTGAGATTACACCCTATCGAACTTTCCTACCTCATATTGTAAATAGGATCATGAGAGGAATGTCGGTATTAAAATAACATTACTCTTTCCTACAAACAACACCACAGACCTAACTGGTAATCCCCAGCATAGAAGCAGATTTGCAGGAATTGTGAATGATCCTTTAGCTCTTTCAGTAAAGAGGAAAGCAGAGGCCTAAAACTGACCCCTCCTACACTCTCCGGCAACAGTGAGGTTTGCCACAGTCCACACCTCCCCAGCACTGACAAGCTTCTGTTTTTAGCTCTGTGCCTCCTATTGGAAACATGCTACTCTGTTTGCTCTGTAGACCACCCAGCCCACCCACTTTTGGTGGTTTGGCCTTCTCTGGCTCGCCTGCAGGTGTGACCTTACTCACCTACCTAGAACAAGTCACTCTACCCTTTTTCTGAAGTTTAAAAATATGACTGGCTGAAAGAATACAGTAAGCAAGTAGGTTTTTATATTCTTCTGGAAACTTATAACGTTTGGTGAACTTCATGAACTTTTTCAAGGGTGTTTTTATGCAGCAGACTTGTGATTGATGTGGAGGATCCCTGGGGCATAGGAAAAGCAGTGGAAATGCAGGCAAGTTGAGTGGGTTTCCTCCATGTCTATAATATGCCAGGGGCTGTGCGAGGTTAGCACCTACGTGACCCATCCCCAACCCAGTGCAATCTGAACTTAGATAAACATCTTAGCAACAGTATGGAAACCCCAAATGGAGCCTGCTTCTTAATAGGTGCACTCACTTTATAAAAGTCATAAACTCTTTTCTTTGTGAAGTAAGCTGGTAGGCATCAAGAGCACAATAACAAGGCTATATTAAGTTGAAAGGAGGTGATTTTTTTTTCCTGATGTGACCACACTCTAAATCTTCACAATGTGTCACAGCTTGCTGTATAATTCTAAGCCAGCAATATTCAAAATAGCACAATAAGTACTGTTAGCAAGATGTGGAAATTTTCTTGAGCAGTAGGAATGTACTCCAGAAGCCAGGATGTTTGCTTACCATTAGCTCTACTTGCATTCAACCTGTATTGACTGTCCCTGAGGGACTCCGACTTATGGCCGCAAAGTGGACAAATGAACATAACCAGGCTCAGTCTCAGGAATACTCAAAAAAGACCCGATTGCCTCGTGGCCTGTGAACTACACATCATAACACTTTACCTTAGGGAGATATCAGATATCTTCATACTCTTTTAGAAGTTTCTTTGTAGTAAAAGAAAGAACTGAAGCTGTACTGTGTATGAGAACCTGAATTATCACACATACAAGAGTTTAAGAACCAAAAGACATTTTTTTTTTCCAGTTGTGGAAATGAAAGCCTCCATAGCTAGTGAGTAGCTCAAGGTCATGTGATTGGTTAATGGAAGAGTCAAGACCAGGAGCCACTGTGGGGCCAGTTGTAATATGGCCAGAAACTTAACAATAGATATGGATTATTTCAAGAGGAAGGTGATCTTATCTTTCTTCTCTCTTCTGGCAAAAATAATCACTCACTAAATGCTACTTGTTAGGTTGGTTTTCTAATTTTTATTTCTCTGCCTTTCCACATATTGTTGTGTTTCACAACAATGTTTTATGGGTTTATGTGGCTATATTCAATATTCAGTAAAGGCTATGCTTTGAAAAAGATAATTTTAGATCTGGAAAAAATCTTGAACAGAGCTTCTGGTTCAGATTCATAAGCACATCATCTTTAAAACATCATTTTTACCCAATAATAATAATAATAATAATAATAATAATAATAATAAAAAACATTTATCAGCTAGTTCTTAAGATTTAGTTAGAAGAAAGTTGTTGCATAGTGACCCTCATAGGATTTCAATGTGATTGTTTTGGAATTGCCTGGGGAGTGGATTGCCATATCCGTCTCCTGTAGAAGAAAGTTAGAGTAGAAGAAATGATTTTAACATTCAATTTCAAAGATGGCTGACAAAAATAAGTTACTCTGTTTCTCATTCTCTCTCGCATACACATCCATGTGCACACACACACTCTCCCCTTAACATATTACACTTGAGATGTATGTGAAAAGTTAACATTATATAAATATTATGAAAAGTAATTAATTCTTGTGATGAATTAAGGCAGATATTTAAACAAGATCTTATTTGCATATTTAAACAAGATCTTATTGCATAAAATGGAAAGTTTTACTCAAAAACACTTAAGAATCTATATTATGGATTTTTATATCAGCTTTTCCTTATTACTAAGATGTTTACATAAAAGACTATCCCATAAAGGCACAAAATCATGCCAGTTGCATCTATATTTGCTTTGCTCTAAACCTTGACTGTTTAGACTGCTTCCATTTATGTGCACAAACCTGAGTGGCTTTTCTATGCCCTCAAATTAAAGGGTTATTTGGAAAATTTGAGCTAACGTGCACACTTACCCTGCTACTACCATCTTCTTCCAGTATGTTCTCCTACCTTATTGGGAAGGTAAGTTTGTAAACCCCAAATTTGCTCTAGCTATTAATTTCAGGTTCTTCACCTGCACCACATTACATGGAATAAATAGGAGGCAATAACATTCACTTACTCTTAAAATTTGTTTTACTCCTGCCTTCCCTTTGACCATTCTCTGGTAACCATGTGTAAAGATGTCTAAAAGAAAATTGAATATGCATAAGAGTAGGGTCCCAGAAAATTGATCGATTGAATGAATGAATGAACAAATATGGCCTAGCAATTTGTGGTATTAAAGAACCACAATCTAAGCAAGACTTAAATATAACATTATTTGAGCATCCTGTGATGAGCCAAGTACATCCTAGTATGGATATCGTATTAGCTCCATTCATGTGCTTATGGAATTAATAATGTGTTATTTAGCCAGTAATGACATCATTGCCTTCATGGATATTAGAACTATAATTAGCGATTTTATGAGACCAAGACTGTGTCAATTTATATTGGTACTATTTAGCAATATTTTTCTGGGTAATGCCAACATAAACCAGTTTGGCCATGCAACACTGCCTAGATAATCCACATAGAAAGATTTTCTGTGACATAATAAACTGAGTGAACATTAGGGGAATGTTTGTTTTCTCTGACTTCCCCCATCTGCCTTTCGGGATATAAAACACACCCAAGATCAAAATAAGACAGATCTGTAATGAATGCTAGGGTGGTTACTTTGCTGCCTCTCAGTGATTAGGCTTTGCTTCAGAGACTGCAGACCTTGTGGATTTAATCTGCTCTGCCAATGTGACTCTGCTGGTCTTCCCACAAACACACTGTCAGGGTAGCTTGCTGCCTTTTGTCTTCCTTCTCGTTCTCTGTCAAGTTCATAGGGTTAGGATGCAGTGACTATGAAAAGAATCTTTGTCCACTTTTAGTTGTGTGGTGTTTATGTGTAAAGAGGCGAGGTTTTTAAAATTCTCTGCTAAACACAATCTGATTATGTTTACTTCCACATAGTTAAAATCATTTTATTTTCCTTATTGATCTTATTATAATGCAGAGGGGGGATTGCAAAATCCTGCAAATTCTAATCTCTGCCCTTCTGCACATTTTGTTTTCTTTATCTCTTTTTTCTTCCTGCTTTACACACAATACTTCAGCTGATCTAAATTTATGTTACTTGAACAATCCATCTTTTCTTACCCACAGGCCTTCATTCTTGCTGACCACACTGCCTCCCTATGTACTTGGCCTAATTCTAAGCTGCATATTTAGGTCTCATTTTCTTTCTCATCTCTTAGACATGACATCATTTCTTTCCCCTCCCTACCTCCCTTCTTTCCTTCCATTTTTGTTGTTGTTGTTGTTTTGTTTTGCTTTGTTTTTGAAATGTTAGGGATCAAGTCCATGCCTTTGCACATGCTAGGCCAGCTTTCTACCACCGGGCAACACCTCCAGCTCTATGGTACCAGTTCTACAAAATCTAAACATAAGCTATTGTACCTAGCTATTTGCACCATGAGAGTAATTATCACTTGTATTATCACGATTTACTTCTCTGTATTTTTAATATCCCATAAATTCCATAAAGTCAGGGTGATATCTTGTCCATGATTATATTCTTAGAACCTGGCACTGCACCAGGTACACAGATGCTTTAGAAGTATTTATTAAGTGAACAGATGTAGAGGGATGGAAATTGGTGTAGGGAAAACATGAAGTACTCTGTATGTGTTATTCAAAGAAGCTTTTCTTGTTGGATCCCAGAGAAGATTTGGCATTTCAGAAAATATTCTTTCATATTTGCAGTTGGGATTTGATAGTTCTCTACAGTAGTGATGTGGAGGATGAGTTGAAGGTAACCAGAGTTTTGATTAATTAGGAGACTAGTTACTGAGATTTGTCTAAGAGAGAAAAGATGGGAACTTTAAACTACATGGCTATGGAAATTAGATGAGGGGACAGATTTAATGAATAAATGAATGATAAGCTGTTTGAAATGGTGTGGAAGAACGAAAAGAGAATGGATATTCAGATTCCTAGCTTGGATGACTGTCATGCTACTTAGAATTATAAAGAGGGTAAAAGCACATTATTTGAGGATTGTGGTTTGGATTGATGAGCCTGTGGGATATCTCAGTGGAGATGTCCAGCAGACATTTGCAAACAGTGTGTGGTGCTCAGTAACACATCTGTGCCACAGCATTTTGACATGATGTAGGTCTTTGTTCTGGTGAGATCATCCAGAGAGAACCAATAGAGAGAGAGAATTGCTAAAGAGAACGGAGCTCCAGAGGGGATTAACTGGAGGGACTCTTGGTTCCAAGGACATGGACTATCTGGAATTAAAGTCTGTCTGTTCTTCAAAGGTATGGTTTGCTCTCCTCTCTCTGTTCTCTACATCCTCTCTCTTTCCGTCTTTTTTGTCAGCCTATCAGCTTCATTCTCTTAGTAAATGATCTGTGTCTCTAACTTCAAATTCTCAGACAGAGAAATCTGATCAATAAAGTCCATGATTATTTGATTTCCTTAAGATCAGGGGTCCACCCTTGGAGTCAAGTAGTACAGATATGATAGCAAGATCTGTGAGAGGGAACCGATCCTCTTCGGAGACACTCTGTGAATAATAGTAGTTGACCTGAAACATAGACCCCTAACTGGAAAGGAACAAAATCATGGACTTCACTAATCAGTCAGATTCTCTCTTTTCCAGAATTTGAAGTTAGAGATGCAGATCATTTACTCAGACAATGATGAGATGCCGGTTTGCCTTGGCTACCTGCAAACAAAGGAAGACTAATTCCAGACATTCCACGTCCAGTCATCAGTGGGAAGACCCTGCTCCTTGTGATATGTCCTTGGATTTTGTGATGAGAATTCTTATTATACCTCCTACCACACTATTTCACTTGGTCCAGCTTTAGTGGATTTCTGTTGCTTGCAGCAAAGATGCCTAGTGTTATTTAAAGGAACACTTAGACTCACTTGAAAATCTTCAACTGCAGATTTTGTTTAGTAGGTTTGGGTGATTCTTTATATTTAACAGGCTCTTGGGTGATGCTGCTGCTACTGTTGTAAGCACCACACTTTGAATACTAAGGATGGTCAGGGCAAGCAGAGCAGGGGAATGCTCAGAGAAGGCTGAGTGGGCAGGAGAAGAACAAAGGAATAATGGGTGGACAGACTCTGAAGGAGCAAGCTATGTGCAGAGGCATCAAATGTTGAGGAGGGTGAGTGAGATAAAAGCAGAGCCTCTTTTGTATGAATAATTGGCATGATTTTGTGAGTTATTTTCAGCAGTTCTCAGAAGCCTATGAATCAGAGAGTAAGAAGGTCCACATCTGGATTAATCTAGTTGGGGGTTTATAGGGCAGGCATGTAGAAGAGAAAAAGGGACTTATGAATATCTTAGCCAGGAAGTAGGATAAATGTTAGGCCATCCAGTTTAGGTTCTGTCAAATTATGTGTTGCTTTTGTTTTGTTTTGTTTTGTTTTTAAGAGCCAGAAAAACTCAACCACTGCTTTTAGGAAGAACAATTTCCCATGAAAATGTGTGCATGTGCCTCTGCCAGCACATGTGCGTGTGTGTCTAATCCTCTTACCTAAGGATAGACAGTACATCTATATAGCAAGCTGACTCTGAAGGATTTGTAACAGTTCACTTGTTTGGGTCTTTAGAAAGTATTATCTTTTGCAATTACATACAGAGTGTCCTCTTGCCAAGGTGATCTGGAAAGACAAGGCTTCAAGTTGAAACTGTAACAGTATTATAGAAGACCAAAATGTATTTGAGGGTGTGGTGTATGTGACTGTCTTTGAAGATTCAAAAAATTGTCGGGCTGAACTATGCCTCATGAGAGAACTTTTTAGTTTCCGCACTTATGTCAAACCTAACTGAACTGATCCAAGTAAATGGTAAACTTTTGAACTCCTACTTAAGTCACTGTGGTGGCTTCCTATTCATGGCACTTCCAGAGAACATTTGAAGTTGAACCATTACAGAAGGACATGGAACAATTATCTGGTCAACTCTGGGGAAACCACTATTTTAGAATCATGTGAGTGAATTGGTATCATTGCATGGCTTTTGGAAGTTCCTGTAGGAAATTGGAATGATCAGTGTGATCCTGGCTTACCAGTGACCCTCCCCAGTGTGGAAATGCTGTCTCTGATTGCAGAGCTTGAGGAGGAGTAGGGAGAGGGGGCTGGGATGCTTGCTGTCATATTAACACAATCACAAATGTCATAGCCAGGTTCCTTGTCATTCTGAAAATCTGCATAGTGGTCTCAAATCATGTAAATACATCCTTTGATTAAATCATCCATTTCTATATATTACATTACATGTATTCCATAATACATTCCAGCATCTAAAATGTTATTTACATTTTACATTTGTAATGGTATTACGTCTGATAGCAGTTGTCATGATACAGAAGAATCACATGTGGCTAGCCCAGCCCTTTAATGATTAGAACTGGTTCTAACATTCTTAATCTTGGCCCTTCAGTTTAATCTTTTGAAACCATTAAGGCTACTAAATATTCAACTTGGTATATTCACAGGGGCCTTGAATTCAAGGCCATTCAAGATGAAAACTACATGGGTGACTCAAGCTAAATTTTCTAGGGGTAATTTCTGCTAGCCAGCTTTTCCAACAAATTCATTAGCTACCATTCTACCCACATTCAAATAAAGAAAAAGGTTTAATTTACAAGGATTCATTTTGTTCACTAACATGGTAGAGAAAAAAATAGTTACTCAGTGCCATCCACAGATCTGTGTTGAAAGCAGCTAAAATTGACTTTTAATTTCATTTATCTGTTGGCATCTGAAATTCCTGTTTCAGAGATTTTAATTAACATTTTAAGAAAATTTTACAGTAAAGTATTCACAGCAAGAGTGGAGTAAGAATCCAAATTTTTGAGATGAAAATATCTTGTAAAATAATGGCTATTAAATCTGTACTTAAATATTGTTTGAGTTAGGCTTTGACACGAAGCTTTTCTGTGATAAATTTGAGTTTTGTTGAAGGATAAACTTTTGTGAAGATTCTTATTTTTGATAGGTGCCATTGAGTAGAGTCTGACCCACAGCAATCTTATGTGTGTCCACAGGGCTTTCAATGGCTAATAATTTGGAAAGTGGGCTGCCAGTTCCTTCTCCCATTTTTGCAGTGCTGGGGATAAAGCCCAGGGCATCAGAGCATGCAGAACAAGCACTCTATCAACTGAGCTAAACCCTAACCCCTTCGCAAAGATACTCACAAGTTACTGCTAAATATTTAGAAGCATAGGCAAGAGCTATGGCTTTGAGTTTATTGTTTGTTTACATTATCTGAAAACTTTGCTTTTATAAGTTAGAGTTGAGAATATGTTGCTTTATCTTTGTCAATACCTACTTTGGTGGCCATCTTTTAAAGTAGTCTTGCCTCTAACAGAGAACAAATTAATTTCTCAATGAACTAACTTATAATATAGGAGTCAATCAACAGTAATGTTTGATTATTCCAAATGGTCAAATCCAATGCTGCTTATTCTAAACTTTCTTACATTATTTACTAAAATATTTCCAAATTAATTTATTGAAACATACTAATATTAGGCCAGTGATACTGTGTTTAAGAACTTGCCCACTGCCAGATGGAGTGGCACATGTCTTTAGTCCCAGCAACTTGGAAGGTGGAGGCAGGAGGAGTATAGGTTCAAGGACAGAGACAGCCTGTGTAACTTAGCAAGATCCTACCTTAAAATTAAAAAAAAAAAAAAATGGGCTGGAGGTACAGTTCAGAGGTAGAGCATTTGCAAAGTATGTGCAAGGCCCTGTGTTTAACCCCCAAATACTACAAAACAACAACAACAACAACAATAAAAGCTTGCCCATTTAAAGATGCTGTCTAAAACAGTACTTTAGCTCACCATTTTGCTCTATGTCTTTGTTTAATGGTGGCAATATTTTTCCCTTAATAGATACTAGAATTACAACCAGAAGAATTGGTTTAATCTTGATGGTACTGTCCATTAGATCTGTATTTTTGAACCTGTTATATAATCTATGTTGTTGTTAGGTGCCATAAAGTTGTGTCTGAAATCATAGAAACCCTCATAAGGTTTTCTTCTTTTTTCCTCCTTTATTGGTAAACGTTGGTGGGGTACAGAGTAATACAGCATTTGTTTTTTCCATTAGGCAACCATTACATGACTTTTGGTTACACTTTTATCAACTTAAATTTATGGAACCTTTTGACTAATATGTAGTAAAAGACATATGCATATTTGGGTCATATTCCCCTATTTTTCCCATGTACCCATGATGTGGCATCATTTACATTAAGACTATGCTCTCCCCCTTTATCCATCTCCACTGGTTCTCTTCCCCATCCCACCTTTCACAATATTCACTTCCCTTTGCTAGTTCCCTCTCTCCTTCTTTCTCCTATTTATATTGTCCCTTCTTTGCTAAGTTTAACTGTGCATTTTTATATATCAACTTATGTATAGGATTTTTTCTTCTAATGGGGGATTGTTTTGGGAGTAGACTGCTATATCCTTCTCCCCTTTTTATGGTGCTGGGATCAAACCCAGGTCCTCAGAGAGTACAGAGCAGCACTCTACCAACTGAGCTAAACCCTAGCCCATATATAGTCTATAGTAGTCTTATTTGTTTTATCAATAGATGTAGGTGGTAATAAGTGCCAGGGTTGTTACAATATTAAATAAGATAATATATAGCAAAAGCACTTAACTGTTAGATGATTAATAAACACAAAGAATATCTTGATAGTGTATCTGACTCAGTTAAGATATCTCCAATTAAAATAACTACTATTTCACAGCACTATCTATACTGCCTAGCCACAGTAGATGAGAATCATATAGAAAAATGTTTTAAATGTTATTATGCACATTGCAGATGTCTTATACATCCTAGTGTCCTATCTCAGTGAGTGCATAGAGAAAAAAGAGATTCTACTGAGGTGAGTTACTGTTTTACCTCAGTCAAATTATTGATGCCCAGATTTTGTGTTATATTAATGACTAATAATGGCCAACATCTAAATATTAGCTCTGTTTGGCATGTACAACTCCTGGGACATTTCTATCTTAACTTACATAATCCTCCCAATAGCCCCAGGAGGTGAGTTATTACCCCTTGTGTAAATGTGGTAAAACTGAGGTACACAGAGATGAGCTGGTTCAGGATCACATAGGCAGTGTTACTAATCAGATTTTCATTTTGTTGGGCCCTCCAGCTTTTGGGAAAGAATTTGGAAGAAATAACATCAGGGTGAAGGAAATCATGAATATGACTTGGGCCTTAGACATGAATGATAGCATCACTTCTTGAAAAAATGATATAGCCTCTCTGCATGTTGGGATGACACAGCACTTGTTTCTTATTTTCCTTAATTTTTTTTTAATCTCAAGTTCCTCTGACCGGTTAAATTGACTGTGTTCAAATTATTGACTAGAATTACTTCTCTCTCCTTAATCTAAAGTATAGTAAAGGAGGCTTAAGTTGTCAGAGAGGCCCAGTCATTTCAGTCCTGTGCTAGGCATGAGATAATTGAAAGTCCCAAAACCTCATCCAAAGAGATGTCCCAGCGCTCATGTAACTTCACTCTTTCTTCAGTTTATTTGAGTTAGTTTTGTGTACTGCATGGAGTCATTCTTTTATTTAGGCACGTTTCCATTCATGTAAGCTACTCACTTATTCCTAAAGTTAACAAATTTGATTTACCGTCTCACGGGAATCTGGCAGGAACACGATGGGATATTGGAAATAGGGTGGTGCATATAACAGGTACGTACCCTTTGTTTGTGGAGTTTACAGACTAATGGGATAAGACAGCAAGAAACTAATCTCACAAACAGAAGTAACACAGCTTCTCTGGATAGTGCTATAAAGGCGTAGAACATGGCACTCCAGGGATCGATAAGAGAAGGCATCTTGGCAGATGCTTGATGATCAGAATTTGTTTTCCCCTTTCTGTCTTCAGCCCTGTACATGTCTGAGGTCTGGAAAGAGCCAAGGGGGGGGGGAAGTTAGAGTGGATAGTGAGCTGAGTTGGTGAGGCAAAAGAGCATAATGCTAGGTGACCACAGAGAAAAGAAAAAGGAAAGACCTAACTTTAGCAGCATAGTGCCTTTCAGCTGTTGAGTATGTCACTATATCATAGAAGAATAAGTAACATTTATAATAAGTGCCATTTTTAAGAAAAGTTATTACATAGTCATTCTCCTCAACTCAGTGAAAGAGGGGGGAACACAATAAATTTAACATGATTCTCACTAACGTGGCTAAAGTATTTTATTGTTTGAAAATTTGAGTCAGGGTCACAGCAGTTTATTAATGTAGAATATTGCATAAATTAGATTGTTGCTTCTCATCTTCCCTTTCCATTTTTCCCCCTTTGCTTTTGTCTTCTTTTTCTGGCGACCACATGCACCCCTCTCCCTTCTCTCAGGACGGCCATCTTCTCTATCTAAGGGTATTTTTCCTTCTAAAAGCTTGCTTAACTCTGTTCTCTTTGATTTTACCATTCTGTGGGAAATAGAAATATCTTTATGTACATTTACCCAGGGGACCCAGTTCATTTCAAGTTCCTTTCTACGTTTACCTAAAGCTTTTCTAGGTGCCTCAGTCTTCTCTGTTGTTGTTGTTGTTGTTGTTGTTGTTGTTAGGTGTTAATTGGTATCTGACTCATAGCCATCCTACATACAATAGGCAAAACACTATTGTCAGTGTTTCTCTGCTGTTCATAGGGTTTTCAATGGCAGATTGATTTTTGCAGATGGGTTGCCAGGTCTGTCTTCCAAGCCTACAGCACCTGGTGTTCCCAGAACGTCTCCCATCCAAGTATTAAACAGGCCCAACCCTGCTTAGCTTCCGAGATATCAAAGGATCAGATGCCACAGGGCTACGGCTGCAGGCCAGTGTTCACTTTAATTATTCCTTAATGATATATATTTTGGGGGCTGGGATTTAGCTCAGTTGATAGAACACTGTGCTGCAGTCTCTGAGGTCCAGAGTTCGATTCCCAGCACCGCAAAAATGGAAGAAGGACCTGGCAATCCACTCCCAAGGCAATCCCGAAACAGCCATTGAAAACCCTATGAGGGTGGTTATGAGTCGGACTCGACTCGACGGCACCTAACAACAACAACAATATATTTTAATGAACCTTATCTGTGCTCTCTACTGTAAAAAAACTAGATTATTGCCTTCATTTGCACAAATATTTAAAAATAGCATTGACACTAATTA
Organism: Pedetes capensis; assembly: GCA_007922755.1. Taxonomy (NCBI): domain Eukaryota; kingdom Metazoa; phylum Chordata; class Mammalia; order Rodentia; family Pedetidae; genus Pedetes; species Pedetes capensis. The sequence goes on from VMDO01000858.1 coordinate 146,123, forward strand.
TAGAAACACCTCAAGATAGGAAGACAGTGGAGCTTGTTTTCTGGTTCCAGGCTATGGGTAAAAAATAATTAAGAAGATCATAAATGTTCTTGTTAGTGAAAATGCAGTACTATCATTTCTTCTGTCTATGTCAGAAGATTCCCTTGCCTACATTCATTCAATTAATATTTATTGTGAGGCCCACTGTACACAGGGAAAGGAGACATGACTGTTGGCCTCATAGGACTTATATTTCAGTGGGAGAGACCAGCACTCATTTACAATGGGTCTTTATTTTTGCTGTTCACTTTGACTACAGTGCTATTCCCCTTGTGTGCTCTTGACATGCTCCCTCATTTCAGTCAGGTCCAATTAAAATGTTACCTCTTGGGAGAACTACCCAATGTCCAATTCATACCACACTCTATCTCTCCCTTGCTTTACTTTTCTTTCCACTTTCTACCACTATCTGTTGTATTCTATTATTGGTTTTCTTTAGATCCAAGACTGAAGTGTAAGAATCCTTCAGGCAGAGACTGTCTTTCCTGCTCATTGGTTTATACTATTTAGAATGGTGCTTGGCACATAACAGGCGCTCAATAAATATTTCCGAATGAATAAGTAAATGAGATCATCATACAAGTATATAATTAGCAACCACTGTAAACAAATGGGATGGTGAAAGTACCTACAAAACTATAAATATTCCATATATACAAGGTGCTAATATTTGAATTTGAGAAAAAAATAGTCTTCCAGAAGTAAAACTGCTTAATTTTACAAAATATTTTTAGCTTTCTATTCTGCCATTTAGTTCCTAAACATTTATCTTTCTTTATATTCATGCTTTGTAATATTGAGCTCTGCCTTGATGGTTTCATAACCCCTTGCACTCCAGTTCTCTACAGTGGAGATTCTTAACACAGCTCAGGGACCCTTTGTCAAACCCATCCATGACTCCTGGGACTTCCCATACTGCTTGAAATGATGCACCAAGTATAGTGGTCCTGGTGCATTTTTCTGGAGAGAGTCGCTGAATTCTGAGACTGTTTGACTCTCACTCCCCAAGTTTTTCTCTTTAAAATTGCTCTCTAAAGTTTTGTGATTCTCTTTCACTTTTTGTGGCACTCTTGGCATTTCTTTTTCTCCTCAAGATGGTTTCATTTTCCTTTTGATTTCCCTGATTATATTTTGGTATTTTTAAATGTTTTACTGCTTGATTGTCCCCAGTGTGTGGTATTCTTGGTTTATTGTACGCATCTGATGCCAGCCCTTCTCTCTGTCTCTCTTTTGTCTGGCCAACAGTGTGGGGATGTGCCAGTTGCAGAGCTGTCCTCTCCAACCCTTCTGGGACCTTCACGTCTCCGTGCTATCCTAACGATTACCCCAACAGCCAGTCCTGTTTGTGGACCCTCCGGGCACCCACTGGCTACATCATTCAGATAACTTTTAATGACTTCGACATCGAAGAAATTGCCAATTGCATGTATGACTCATTATCCATTGACAATGGAGAGAGCCAGACTAAATTTTGTGGAACAACTGCCAAAGGCCTATCATTTAACTCAAGTGCGAATGAGATGCATGTGTCCTTTTCAACTGACTTTAGTATCCAGAAGAAAGGTTTCAATGCCAGCTACACCAGAGGTATGTAAACTGAAGATGCCGCCAACTCTCTGCTTTTGTTTAACATGTGCTACAATAAACACCAGGACCAGAAGACAGAGTTATGTTCTTTTATGTGACTGTGAATGATTAGGATTAGGCTTTAAGGGCAAGAATCTGCTAATACTCTGAGCGTTCTCATTAGCAAACCATAATTACCAAAGCCAAAATCTGGTTTCAGTAGAGCTAAATCCTTCTATATTGTTTATATGCAAAACATTTAAAAGCTGCTTGGAAGACAGTGTAGGTATTCCACTGATAATAATTAAAATTTATAATTCTGACATCTCTCTACTGAAAATTTAAAACATCCCTATTTAGAATTTATTTTGATTTGAGCATTTAAAATGTTGCCTTTATAAAGAATTAACCCAAGAGACAAATATAGAAAGTTAGTGTGCACATTTAAAAAGAGCTATTAATAACTTAAGGCTAACAAACAACTTGGGGCTGGGATTTAGCTCAATTGGTAGAGTGCTGCGCTGCAGTCTCTGAGGTCCCAAGTTCAATTCCCAGCACTGCAAAAATGGGAGAAGGACCTGGCAATCCACTCCCAAGGCAATCCTGAAACAGTCAGCCATTGAAAACCCTATGAGGGTCGCTATGAGTTGGATACTGACCCAATGGCACCTAACAACAACAACAACAACAACAACAACAACCAACTTAACTGAGAAGAGCTCCCTAAAAGTGGCTAATTGAAGAACAGAAAACCTGTTATTATTAAATGTTTCCTATATTCTGGCACATTATAGCATTAGGATAATCTCATTATCTCTAAAAACCAGTCTTAAGGAATTCAAACTTTAAGACTGTGAAATGTAATTTTTTTTCCTCTGAGCTTCCTAAGTAGATATCATGTGCGAAAAACAAAAAATAAATTAAAAAGAAATACACAATTATAGAAATGACTGACCTTCATCATCATCATTTGTATGCTTTGACCCAGGAGTTATTTACTGTTTGTGATCAACCTTAGGTACATGGTTAAGTAAAACACATATGCTTTAATTTTTTAAAATACTGTATTAAAATTGATAGAATATAGGACATTTGGAAATAAAAATGAAGGAAATTAGAATTCTCTGTACCTATCACCCAGCCATGACCACCAATAAAATGTGGACCCACATATTTTCTTCCAGCTTTTTTAACAATGCATATAGAATATTGGGTTTGTGTTGCATAAGTATTCCTATGCATAAGTAAATCTACAAACCACTTTATTTTATATTTTATATATTTTATTTATATTTTATATTTTATATTTTAAAAGTATACAATGATTCACGATTCTCTTAAATTCTCTCATTGATGTTTACTAGACTATTTAGATTAAAATGATGTTTTATTGTAGAGCTATCCTTAGGGTATATTAAAATACATTCAAACTACCATGCATGTGAAATATTAAATAGCATTTTCAAGGAGAAATACTTCTCCCTCAAATCTTTACATTGTATGTTGCATTATTCTAGGGCTAAATCCACCAGATTATTTAAGAATTTCACACGTCACAGAAGTATCAGGCTAATGTATTTTTCTTTGAATTTATTATGTGTATGGTAATAGTAAGCACTTGCTATTTATTGCTGTGGTGCAGACACCGATCTATGATTTAATATATTAATTTATTCTCATTGACCATCTATGTATTATATATACCATTCATTTTACAAAAGAGGAGACTAAGGTAAAGAGAGGTGAAGTAACATGCCCTAGGTTATGAAAGAGCTGGCATAGGAAGCTCCATTGTCTGCCCTTTAAGCATTGCTCCTTAAGAGCCCTCAAAAATTACTTCATATGTCCAGACTTAAAGGAACCATATCTTAAAATTCCATTTTCATTTGAATTTTCATTAGACACCCTCCCTTGCATTTGATGAGGAGGAGGAAAGAAGAGCATATGGGGTGTCTGAAGGGAACAGAGTGTTTTGAGAATGTATAGAAAGAGTGAAAGAAAGAACTATTGGTAATGTTTAGAAAATATTTGAAAAATGACATATTTTCAAAAATATTAAAGTGTAAATAAAGCCTGTCTGAACCAGTTCTTTCTAATTAAGGAGTTGAGTTTCTTAAATATTTTAATGTTTTACTTCAGAGATTAAAAAATACCAACTTGGCTGGCTATAACTCAAAGTTTCAGGATAAGATGCAATCATGATTGGACTTAAAATGAGTAGGATTTCTTATTATTATTTGTATAAGACTGTAATTAAGAGATTGGTGATAAAGTGATGGACAGAGAAAGGGAGAGAGCAAGGGGGCCCAGGGTGTGTAAACAGTTAAGTAGTAGAAAGTGGTAGAAAGCTGGAATATATCAGGCATTTTTCATTTCAGTCTACATTGTGGAGTTACCATGCCTTATCTCTGGTATTCTTTTTTTCTAGTTGCTGTGTCCTTAAGGAATCAAAAGGTCATTTTACCCCAGACACTAGATGCTTACCAGGTATCTGTTGCAAAAAGTGTCTCCATTCCAGAGCTCAGTGCTTTCACACTTTGCTTTGAAGCAACCAAAGTTGGCAATGAAGACAATGACTGGACAGCTTTCTCCTACTCAAATACATCCTTTGCACAATTGCTTAGTTTTGGGAAGGACAACAATGGCTACTTCCTATCAATTTCTGGCTCAAAATGCTTGCTGAATGGTGCATTACCTGTGAAGGAAAAAGAAGACATTTTCACAGAAAACTTTGAGGAACTCTGCCTTGTTTGGAATAATACTTTGGGTTCCATTGGTGTAAATTTCAAAAGAAACTATGAAACAGTCCCATGTGATTCTACCATCAGTACAGTTATTCCTGGGAATGGGAAATTGCTATTGGGCTCCAATAGAAATGAAATTGCTTCTTTAAAAGGAGACATTTATAACTTTCGACTTTGGAATTTTACCATGAATTCAAAAATCCTCTCCAACCTCAGCTGTAGTGTGAAAGGGAATGTGGTTGACTGGCAAAATGACTTTTGGAATATCCCAAACCTGGCTCTGAGAGCTGAAAACAACCTGAGCTGTGGTGAGTCTATGGCACAAAGAATTGGTAGTCTTTATACTTTAACCATTGTTTGCTGAAAAATATTTGTCAATGAGAAATTATATACATACATGTATATACATACATTGTTGTTGTCAGGTGCTGTTGAGCTGGGTCCAACCTACAGTGACCCTATGTACAACAAAAAGAAACACTCCCACCATTGTGCCATGCCTGGCACTATGTTAGGGCCTCTCTGCTACTCATAGGGTTTTCAGTGGCAGATTGTTTTAGGATTGTTTTGGGAGTGGGTTGCCAGGTCCTTCTGTTTTTATGTTGCAAAGGATTGAACGCAGACCCTCAGAGAGTACAGAGCAGCATTCTACCCATTGAGCTAAACCCCAGCCCCATACACACACATATACTTAAATAATTATTATTAAAGAGCTCTTTTCATTTTTAAAATATTATCTGCTCAGCCATTCACAGCATACATTTGATTATAAGCCATGTTTATTCAAAGAATTTGGTCTTATCATTCTTAAGTTTTCTGTGGGTCATAAAATATCACACAGTTTATCACTATCAAAGCAGTTATAATTATCAAGTCTCAAATACAAATGTTAACACTAGGTTTGAAACAAAAGAAACGAATACGTAAGTTATTATTTTTAATCACAAAAGAGATACAATAATCTGATCTTTATCATCCTGGAGTGAAATTTCAATTGCATTACTTGAATAGTTACTGCCTAAGAGAACAGTATTTACTTAGCCAATATTAAATATCAAAATGTTCATTTTATGGAAAATCTTGATAATCAGGAATTAACCAATTTTTTTCTTTGAATTTTCATCTCTGTTCATGTGCAATGAACATTTTTAATTTGTTTCAAATACTCTTGTCTCTAGTTACTCCTTGTGAGACTTTAAATGTGATATTATTGGAAGTAACTGATTGCAAAATATCTAGGAAAATAAGCCTGTATGCAAAAAATATATTGAAATAGGCCTCCACCCAATATTTTGTATGTGTACAAGTTAATTCTGGAAATGTTTATTTTATTATAAGACCTATTCAAACACAAAAATTAGAACTTTCATTATCAATTTTTAAGTGCCATACAACTAAACGTAAGGTCTTAAAAACATTTACTTTCTAGTCACAGAGAAAACTATCAGAAAAGGACAAAAGAATGGACTAGTATGCAGTAGCAATCTGTGTGTGACTTTGGAGAGAAGCTTGTAGACCTGGGAGGGCTCATGGTAGGTGACTTACTTTCTAAATAAAGTTTTATTGGGCCTGGCACAGTGGCACATGCCTGTAATCCTAGTGACTTGGGAGGAGGAGCCAGGAGTATTGCAAGATTGAGGCCAGAGTCAGCCTGCGTAACATAAAGAGACCCTGACTCAGAATTGAAAAATAAAATATGGGCTGGGGTGGGGGTGTAGCTTACTGGTGGAACATTTGCAAAGCATGTGTGAGGCCCTGGGTTCAGTCCCCCAGTACTCAAAAAAAAAAAAAAAAAAAAGTTTTATGGAAACACAGCCATTCCCATTTGTTTATGTTTTGTCTATGGCTGTTAACTGTGCTGTAGGGGCCAAGATGACTGATTATCATAGGCATAGTCATGAACTATCCTAAAATATTTTTGTTCAATCCCTTTATGAGAAAATCTGCCACTTCTTCAAACTAATCCAGAGACTCCTAAGGTCCAATTTGCTGAAGCTCAGCCTTTGGATAACATTGTAGAAGACCTGCCAGATCTTCCCACTGAAAGATAAAGAACCAATCACCTACGAGCTCCTTTAGCCCTTAGACTTGAGTGGTGGTGATAGTATTTATTTGTTCCCATTTATTTGCATTTGTTCCAGATAATTCTTTTAAATGATGAGGTACTTCCAACATTAAAAAATTAGATTTCACATAAAATGAACTTTTTGGTTCTTCTGGCAGGTGAAACACTAATACTTGGCAAATATCACTACATGGTCAGCACAGCTAGAGTTGAATGGTGGCTGCTCCTTTTGAAGGACTCCAGCCTTCCCCACATCCTTTTTATTTCTGCCTCCTTTTTCATCCTTAGGTTGCCTTCTGACCCTTGTAGACAGTTAAGTTTGGAAATGTCTATTTAGGCCAGCTTCTTTCATTTTATGTTGTTATTGTTAGGTGCCATCTAGTCGTGTCCGACTCATAGCGACCCTCATAAGGTTTTCAATGGCTGATTGTTTTGGGCTTGCCTTGGGAGTGGATTGCCACATCCTTCTCCCATTTTCATTTTATAGAGGGCTGGAGAGTGAAGCTTAGAAAAAATTAGCAGTTGAGGTGGTTGGTGAATTAAGTTATCTCTTCTGTCTCCTTGTGTGGTTTGTATGTGAGAGTCCTCATTTTTTCTTTATTTTTTATTTGTTAATAGTTCCCCCAAAATTGTACGTATTTATGTTGTAAAATATGCCACCTTGATACTTCTACCTCGTAGAATGGCTAATTTGAGCTAATTAGCATATCTGTTAACTTATATTCATAATCACTTTTTTATAGTGAGAAAGATTTGGATCTACTTTCTTAGTAATTTCCTCTTTTATTTATTTATTTATTTATTTTATTTTATTTTTTTATTTTATTTTTTTTTTTGAGTGCTGGTGCTGGAACTCACCCAAGCCTGGCACAAGCCAGGCAATTGCTTTACTCCTGAGCTGTATCCCCAGCCTCCTCTCTTACCATTTCTAATACACAATATATTAGTTATAGCTGTAGTCACCATGTTATGTAATTAGAACTCCTGAATTTATTCCTCCTAACTGCAATTTTGTATCCTTTGACTGAGATCTCCCCAACGCTGTGCCCCACCCACCCCCTCCCTCCCCCTGTTAATCACCATTCTATTCTCTGTTCCTATGATTTCAACTTTCTGGGATTCCACGCATAAGTGAGATCATGCAGTCCTCACATTTCCTTAAATACTGCCTTTGAAACTCCTTTCCTAAGCCTTAAGTTGACTGGAATGTATCACACACATGCTGATGTACCTTAGTCATCTGTAGCTTTTCAAAATGACTTCATCAGAGGAACAACACAAGCTTACAGTGTCAGTATATTTGGGTCTCCTTAACTTTTATAGCAGTCTTCTTGACATTCCAAGATGATGCTGAAAACCCCCATTGGGCATACTCAGATGTCCTGGATTTTGTGTCAGGAGTAATGATGGGAGAGGGAATTTCCTGCTGATTAATCACCAGCTTTCAAAGTTGAAGAATCCAAGTCACTTATTAACTGACAGGAAATACCTATAACAGAGATTATATCTAGGCTTGTTAGTTAAGCAAAACTTCAATAAGTAAATAATAGTATGTTCTAGTAACATTTTAACCTTTTTTTCTGGAAAACATTGTGACTTGCTGTTTATTGTTATCATAATAGCTAGCAAAGTAATGGTTAGTACAGTAACCAATGGGAAAATAGAATCTCATTCCTAGCATTCCACTGGACTGACAATGTCTATCAAATCTGAGCTATTCCACGATCAACTTGTAATAGAATATGAGTAGATTTCCCAACTGTGTATTGCCAAATAAGTTTTAATATGAAAGTAAAATAGTAAAACCAAACAGAATACATTTAATAATTTAAATATCTTGTGATTTGTTTCACATATTAAATATCCTAGCCTTAATAAAATCCATTATTAATAAATGTTTCAGTAATTTTTTACTTAGGCTTTTTTATTTCTCTGTCCATTTCTAAGCATATCTGGATACTATGCCTGAATTAAGAAGTTTCAGCAATCTTTTTCTAAAAAATGTGATTAATCTTGTCAGTTTTTTTCCAGAAGTTAAATACTTTATTTAGCAATAATTCTTTTTCATGTTATAGCATCTTTATTTTTCTTAGAACACATTTTGAACATATTCAGTTTTAGGACCTTGAAGGACAAGTAATTTCCTTAGTTGACTAATTATAGGTGCAAATATTTCCCTGTGTTATGATTCAAGTTTAGGTACCGGCTAATGCCCACTAATTTTCATAAAGAACAGACAGTACTTTCTCTACCAGTTTTATTTATTTTACTGATTGCTGCTCTTTCCTGAGGAGTGGTACAGTATAATTCAATGAATAGTCCAAGTTCAAACAAACGACATTTATTTAATAAGCATTTCTTAAACACTTCCATTTATTAGTCATTGTTGATGTAGGGGTTGGACACAAATCATAAGTAATCAACTTCATTGTTCCTCTTTTCTAGAAATTTCTGGATGTTCTGTGGACTTTTATTTCCATCTCCAATAATTTTGCACATAGTTGCTAAGACTTCATCAACTCCAGGATTCCTTTAATAGTTATCACAATTCGTCCTGCACAGCTCTAAAATTCCAGTTCATTATTGGCTCCTTCCTTCTATTCCTAACATTTAGCATTTTAAATTACTAAATCATTTTTAAATAAATGTAAAACCAATTTCTGTTTATGAAAACTTTATTTTTGGAGGATGTGCAAACTATGAGCATAGATGATTTCCAAAAATAATCTGATTTTAGATATATTTATCTATGAAAAGTGATAAGTTCCATCTTAGTAACAACTGCAAAGAGAAAATGTGAAAGGATGGATTTTTTTTTCCTTTTTATGGCAATTTACTGTGAGGATTTACTCTATTATTTGAATCATTAAGTAGAGTGTAAGGTTAGCGATTGGGTGCATATCAATCTGTCTTACCACAACTTGTGTAAACATATAGTGACTCCTTCTGGGAGCATGATTTAAATGGGAAGAACAGCAACAGAGAAGAAAGATGGGAGCTTTATAGCTTTTCACCAGCTGTCTATTTCCATTAGTTACTTTTTTTTTTTTTCAGGAAAATTCGACTCTAAATTTTACCATTAAGTAAAAGTTTTAAATGCTTTTGGGTAGACTCAAAAATCAGAAAACAAACTCCAGATCACATTCTAAAAACAATTATGATAAACATCACTATCCCATACTGAGCTCTGCCTGTTCTTCCTTAGTTCCCCAGTTCATAAATACATCAGCTGAGGAAAATTGATTGTGACGTTCCACTATTTTTTGCCAATATGCTGAAAATGAAAATGGAACTGGGTGAAAATGAAAAGGTTGTGTATAACTTTTTTTTTTAATTGAAATGACATCTTGTATGTTGCCTAGGCTAGCCTCACTTTCTTGAGTTCAAGTGATATACCTGCCTCAGCCTCCCCAGGAGCTGGAACTACAGAGGCATGCCACCACACCCAGCTAGGTATACCTTTTATATTTCATGTATTTGTTTATAAAATTTGGTGCATTTATAATGTAAGGTTTCATGTGTCAATTTAACTTCCTCCTAATTAAGTTAAATTCATCACTTGTATTTGTACCAGTTTCACTAAAACAATCTTCACATTTATTTTCTATTGCTCTATGAGATCATCACAAAATTGAATTTATTTAGTATTTATAAAGCAATATCAATTTGTTAAACTAGAAGCTCCCCGGAAAGAACAACTAATATATCAAGAAGCAAACATTTACAATTCCCCATGAAAGCATGCTACATACTGAAATTGATACTTGGTGCCATACAATGAAACTGATAAAACATAGAGAAATTTCTTAAATGTCTTGCTCTAAATCATACTTCTGATTTTCTTTCCTTATTTCCACCTGTGAGGTCTTAAACATACAGTTGTGATAATGTAGCCAAAGAACCCCTTTCCCATAACCCTATCCCTTATCTTTCTTTGTCTTCCAGAGATATTGTATCAGTTCCAGAAGTGCCTAAGGAGCCTTTGACTGCCAACATTGTGTGTAATTTGAGAACCATGGGAAATCCATTCAAGGGTCTCCTCTGTGCCATGGCACAGTGGCTGAGATTTCATCAGTCACTTTGAGTGTGAAAGGCTTTTTAATTTTCAGAAGTCTCTTACTAAAATATAAAAGTGCTCGTAGGAGTGAGGTCCTGCAAAAAGGAGGCATACATTGTCATGGGAAGCAATGAAAGGGCAGGAACATTCAAGATAAAATTCCATTTCCTTCCTGCTTCAACTTCTGCCTCTTCAAACACTCCTTTTCCAGAGTACACTTGCTCTGGTTTTCAGTCTTTAAGATCCCCTTTCCTGTCTCTGCTTCTCTGCACAACCAAAGTTCCTCTTCGTTCCCACAGGACTGAAATTCATTTCTATACAGCTACTACCAAAATTCCAATGTAAAGTTAAAAGTCTTCTCAGTCTTTATCAGTCTTGACCTTTCAGAAATACTTGATATTGCCACACCCTTCATTAAATACTCTTCACTTAAATTCTGTGAAGACATCTGCAACAGCTGTTGTTACCTTCTTAAGGCTATGTGATACTTAAATATAGGAACACCTATGGTTCCACTCTGTTCTCAAATCAATACTGGCCCTGTGATCCCACACGCATGAGACGCTTCTGCTGAATATTTCCTAACTAGACCTCTTCCAGAAACACGCTAATTTCCCAGGTATGTAGGCATTGTACAAGCAGCTACTTTCCAATACCGGACTTATTGTTAATCCTTCTCCTTCTAACTTCGTGCTCCTGATATTTCCTATACCCTTTTATGAGATCATGACATACCAGTTTCTCAAGTTGGAAGCCAGTAAAATGCCCTCTGTTCTTCCCTTTCTCTTCCCCTTTCCAAATTAGCCATTAAATCTTGTGTATTCTACCTTCACATTTCTTGTGTTCATTTCTTTCTGTCCATCCTTATTATAGTCATGATATCAAACCTGAGCTCTTAATAGTTTTTCTGCTTCTTGTATCTCCCCTCTTTTGGCCCTAGAACCTCAACCATGATGACTATTTTTGAATACAAATCTGATTTTCCTCACTTCTAGCCTCTTCATTTTTTCCCTTGCCTTTAGGAAAGAGTTCATATTTTTAGCAGCATTCATAATGTGTTTAGCCATTTATTCAGTAAAGCTTGAACAACCACCTACTGTATGTGGGATTCTCCATTGGAGGAAAGCAGAATGTCATGGTGTTCACAGTGTTTATATTCTACAGGGCCCTCTAAGATACTGTTGACATCTGTATCTGATCATCTATTCAGTTTCCTATAATTACTCAACTGTAGTAATGCTGTTTCTTGGGTTCCCAGACCTCATCAGTGTCATCTTCGTTTATGTTTCAGAAATTCTGTGTAGAAGCCCCAAATGTTTTAAACCTTGTATGTCACCCAGGCTGCCTTCTTTGTACTGGATTTCCTGATTGTTCTTATCAAGCTGCTGTCACGTCTCCTTTTGGACCCCTCCCACCTTCGAATCACTTCCCTTAGCACTGAGAGCCAGGGGTGCTTGTTCTGGCCTCCGTGACTCACACATTGTAGCCGATGAGTACAGGCTTGTTGCATGACTATGAAAAGAGCTGTGACGTTTTGTCAATGTCACGTCATCCACCTGCCTGCAGGACTGGAGCCTTTTTGTGGTTTCACAGTTCCTGCCTGGCCCAGGAGCTTGAGGCAACTGAGAATGTAGAAACTGTGTCTCTTGAGATCCCGTTAAACTGTTGGAATGTTTTATGCTTATGGGCATCATTACCTAATTAAACGTCTTTTGTGAGCTCATGCACCTGCTCTGCTTTTCACTTGTCATTCCCACGGGAAAGCTAGGAAAATGTTTAAACATTAGAATGAAATAATTATCATGTAAATGTCCCTTAAAGCTGGATATATTGTATATGTTATATATGTATGTGTGTATGTATATATATTTATATATACTTACATACCTATATGGGGCTGGGGTTTAGCTCAGTTGGTACAGTGCTGCTCCACATTCTGTGAGGACTCGGATTCAATCCACAGCTCTGCGAAAATGGGAGAAGGAGATGGCAGCCCACTCCTGAAACAATGTTGAAAACAATCAACCATCAAAAACCCTATGAAGATTGCTATGAGTGAGACACGATTTGACAGCACCTAGCAACAACATATACATATACACATTGTTGTTGCCAGATGCTGACGAGTCAGTGTCTGACTCATAGCAACCCTCATTACAACAGATGAGACGCTATTGTCAGTGCTTCTCTGCTATTCATAGGGTTTTCAATGGCTGATTGTTTTTTGGGAGTGGATTGGCTGGTCCTTCTCCCAAGCCTACAGCAACTGGTGTTCCCAGGTGGTCTCCCATCCAAGTACTAACCAGGCCTGACCCTGCTCAGCTTCTGAGATCTGACAGGATCAGACACCACAGTGGTACAGCTGCAGGCATACAGGCATACACATCCATATACACACCCATATAGGTCACGTATATTTGCACTTATTTTTATTTCTGAATTCAATGAAATATTCTTTGTAATAAATTTAGCTCATCTTTCCCTGCCTCACCCTCTTGGTAAAAGTCTGTTAATTGTCACAAGAAGATTTAATGCAACAGAGATAATCTACTCCTTTTACTAGAAAATCCCCTCAAAATTTGTTTCCTGTTGAGGATGAGTCATTGAAAGCATGGAATAAAAAGAAAAAAAAAGACTGACTTGAAGTCACAGAGAAATATTTCTGGGATTGCAAACAGTGTAGACATGCTAGCGTCTCCAAACCAAGATTATGCATTTTATAAGTAATTTAAATTATCCAAGTTTACCTTAGAAACATCCTTGATGCTTATTTTCTTTGTATGAATTTCTATCAGAGCCTTATAATTTATCATGTGAAAAGGCCTCAAACTTTTTACATGAACTTTAAGGGACAGTATCATTTCTTTTCTTTTCATGTGTGGATGAATTGAGCTCAAGATTCTGAGGGCAGTGTCAATTCCCTGGTTTTATATTTGCGTAAAGGAAGGCACAGTGACCTTACATGACTTTCTTCATGTTGGAATATAGTTGGTGGGCTTTTCTAGGGCCGTGCCTGCAGAAATAACATGAATACGCCTCTATGTCAATCAAGGTTCCTACCTGGTCCCACTCCCGGCACCAGAACTGGCCAACTGCACAGACCTGGGGACCCTCTGCAAAGGTAGGGAGCCATCGTCATCATCTGCAGTCTGTTTTTGACTTGTTGTTTTAGATAACCTAGTGGTCATTGCTTTGATTTTTATCTCAGCAGTCACTTGGAAATCCAGAAACCAGCAAAACAGAAGAATTTCTGGATGTGTTTTAGTTGTGTGGGTGCATAGAACGCACAGTGTGAGAAAGAACGCATTTCACACATTGGATAGTCACATTTCTATAAAGCATGGCATTTGCTAAATGTGGATGACTATATGCTACTAAATGAGAATTGATTTCATTTTTTCCCAGTTCTTCTCAAGAATATCGCAAAGGTCTAGTATATACAGACATGGATTTTTTTTTTTTTTTTCAGTACTGGGGGTTGAACCCACGGCCTCATGCTTGCATGCTTTGCAAGTGCTGTACCACTGAGGTGCTCCCTCAGCCCGTTTTTTTTTTAGTTTTTGAGACAGGGTCTCACTAAATTACGCAGACTGCCTCTGGTCTAGAACTTGTGATCCTCCTGCCTCCGCCTCCCGAGCCGCTGGGATTACAGGCGTGTGCCACCGCACCTGCCTTAGACATACATTATTTTGATGAAGAATTTGGGGTAATAAAACGAGAGGAAGCTGAAAGTGGTGGCTCACACCTATAATCTCAGGGACTGGAGAGGTATAGGCAGGAGGATTGCAGGTTCGAGGTCAGATGCAGCCTACATAACTTAGCAAGACCCTGTCTCAAGATAAAAAAATAAGAAATGGGCTAGGGGTGCAGACCAGTGGTAGACTACTTACAATGTGTAAGGCCCTGTGTTCAACCCCCAAGTACTGCCAAAAAAATAATAATAATGAGAGGAAAAATTAAACTAATATTTAGATAAATTTAAGGCAAAGCCATGCTATAACTTATGATATTCAGTGCAACTTAAATCCTAAATAGTGAGTGAATGTTGCTATAACTGTGTTAATTATTATAATGCTTAATGACTATATCATGGTCAATGCTCAATTGTATTATAGACTCAATGGTTGCATGCTAAATAACATATGAAGTCATATAAGTGTTAAAATTATAATACACATGTTGCTTTAATATCACCATTGTATGTCCTAATTTCCCATGACTCTTTTTCATGCATTAATTCTGTTAAATCCTTCTGTATGAAGTAGCATAGTCTATGTACCACATGAGAATCATGGCCATGACTTTCATTAATGCTGGCTCTCTTACAAAGAGGACCATGGCACAAAGATGACAGGTTGGAAGTGATCAAGTGAGTAGAAACCTATGCTCTTTTCTATAATTCCAGTGTGGGAGTAGGTCAGAAAGAGGGAAAGGGAAACATTATTATATTTATTTTCCTAAGACTTTTCTCTTATGCCATTATGAAAATTAAAGTTTTAAATAGTTTATTTCCATGAACTCAGTGTGGTTTTAAAATAATTTATATGAAGTAGACCAGAGAACCTTAATTTTGTTTAGTTCAAATCTGAAGATTTTTTAAAAGACATTTTTATTATTTTTCTTTTATCTGGGATATCTGTTGGACATATTGAGTCAAAGGACCAGATACCCAGCTTTATCTTTACTTTTCCCCCTATGTCCTAAGTGATCAAAAAATATTTTTAAAACATAATGTATGTATGTATTACAGCACTAGGGAATGGAAACCAGGACACTCCACCACTGGGCTACATCCCCAGCCCTTATCTATCTATCTATCTATCTATCTATCTATCTATCTATTTATTTATTTATTTATATTTTATTTTAAGACAGAGTCTCTCTAAGTTATGCAGGCTGCCTCTGGCCTCGAATTTGTGGTCCTCCTGCCTCAGCCTCCCAAGTCACTGGAATTACAGGTGTGTGCAACTGTGCCCAGCTCAACTAAGCATAATTTCTTAAAGCCTTCAAAAATAAATCCCATTCTTAAGTATAATATGTTACTTTGTAATGGAAAATTATTTTATTTATAAATGCATATTTTCCATCAAGGAATTCAGTATTTTATAAAGAGCCTTTGGAAGTTAATTCTCTATAAAATCAATTAAATATTTTAGATTTAACTAGTTTTTAATAAGAAGTAGTACATAACAAAGGGTCATTGTATATATGATTATACATCTAATACGAATTTACTCATTAGATAAACCGAAGGTAAATTACGTGTGTAGTTTATTTTTGTTCTTATAGAACTTCTCCAATCCCTTAGAAAGATATTGTCAAAGCATTTCATAAAGGGTTAGTCTTTGAGAGTTTTAAAAATATCAGAATCATAGATATGACATAATGTTTTGAAAATCTCTCCCCTGTAAGAGTTGTCCTGGTGAAATACTTTTATCCATCAATGTTTGTAAAGTTGTTGGGATTTTTAAATAATCGATGGTATACACATGTCATTCTATTAATTTGCTTTGAATTTATCTTCTCAAGGAGAGATACATTTTCATCTGCGATTTTATTTCTTTAGTCTCAGCATATCAGACAGATAGATTCGGTTTAGATCATTTTTCAGGTGTAGGTCTGTACAGACTTCTTGCTATAACTTTTTCTTTTTACAAATTCAGGAAACTGAGTTCTGGAAAGATTTAGTAATTTTGCTGCTTGAGCGCCCACCTGTTAATGATCAACGTAGGTCTAGCATCTCAGTCCTCTCTCCAGTCCCTTTGTGCCAGTTCCAGACACGTGTGCAGTATAGCACCAAAAGCCACGTGAATTGATTCTTAATGTGCCATAGAAAGCTTTGCTTCATTTTATGCATTATAACTTTTTAGCTGTTGTTTTAGTAGCAAGAAATGGTTTCCATTCCCCCTCTATGTATTTTAATGCATTAGTTGTAGATTGCTTATTCATATTAACTGTCATGTGCTCCTTGCAAAATTACATCTTTCTCATCTTTATTACCAGCTATTGTAAACGCGACTAGTACTACACCACCCATTGTCACCACTAACATGCCTGTTACTAATAGAATCGATAAACAAAAGAATGGTAAGAAATCATTCCCTTTTCTATTTGTAGAGTGGTTGATCTAATAAAAAATACATTCTAAGTGTGGGAATAGCTAATGTTCTAACAAAGTTTCTGTTATTGGCAACAATTGGTACACTTGTACATTTGCAAATCTAGTAAAATAAATATCACTTGTGTCTCTAGTTCCTCATTGTTATAACCAGTGATTCCAGAATTCTTTTTCTGCGTTTTTGGCTCAAATTTCTTTCAAAGGAAATTCTAAGAGAAGGGCATTTAATTTAAAAGAATTAATTTGCATTATAATAGAGATTTGAGGGGAAATGCTATTCTTTCCATGTTATTTTGTCAAATTATTCTCTTCAGGAAACTGGGTTTTTTTTTTTTTATAGGACTTTATAAGTTCAAAAAACTAAGTAGTTTTTTGTGATTTAGTTTCTCATGAAAGTCAGCTTTATGTTCAAACATTTGTGACATTGAAATCGATTTCCGTGGTAATATTTTGGTCTCTGTTTTTGTTTCTTGACAAATAATAGTTAGAATGTGATTATATATCAACTAAATCACTAGTTACTTTTATCTCTATTGTTTTTGGGGTACTGGGGATCAAATCCAGGACTTCACACGTTACCAACTCAACTCCACTGCAAGTCCCAATTCTTGAATGACAAAAATTGAAATAACTTCTAATACTTCCTGCCTTTTTTTCTCCATGTATACTTTTCTATTAATATTAATTATAACTGAATAATATGGCACTTGTAGAAGTTAAGGAATGAACATATGTAAAGCCAGGTGAATTGAGTTTTCATTTAGTCTGCAAACAATATGGACCACATGCACAGCCTTTTGGTAACTTTTAGTTAGTGATTTCAGTTCCTTCTAATAAAGAGAAATCCCAATCAGGTGACCACACCCTTGCCTCAAATGCAGTAATATTCTCAAGTATGAGATATTAGAAACAAAGGGATTTTCTAAACCCCAGTCCTTTAGCTTGTAAGGCCAAGACATCTGTGATGTATCACCCTGGGCCCAAAACCCAGAGAAAAGAAACTCACATAGTTCATTTTTTCTTTTGACTTCAGAGGTTACATCAACTTCCTCTGTGAGGACATTTAAATTGGAAGTATAGAATATTTTACATGAAGCAGATATAAATTTCATTAGGGTTATAAAGACAGCGATTCAGGGAAGTGTTTATGGTTATTCTGCTAGTTACACCAAGGAGATTTATGATGGAGCAAAAATTCCAGCAACCCCCAAGAAAGCAGCAGCAGCTGAAGTTTCCAGTGCATATTTTACATGGGCTCCCGCCAGCAGATGGGAATATTATAATTCCAGCTAAGTATTTCACTCTTTGTACGGACATACAAAGAGCCTCTGTGGCGTTCTTCCTCCAGGACTGGCACATCCTCTACTGCCCAAGAACTTTCATATGGTGCTTCAGAGTCCTCGACTTGGTGGAGTGGAGCTGAATTCACTCAATCATGTCACTCCTGACATTCTTGAAGAGAGCCTTGTTCAGTCTATCTCTCTCTGCGTCATAGCCTTCACTGGAGTTTCAACAAAGCAAGCAAATGTTAGAATCAATTAAAATGGTTTTTCTTGAGTATGTGAATAGAAAAGACTGTAACTCCAACAGTCTTAAATATAATCTTAGCACTTAAAAATATTTAGAAGTCATGTGGTAGAAATAGTCTCAAAATTTTATATTCAAATTTGTGTACCATCTTATAATTTTTACCATACACTTGAAACACATATCCTGTTTACTTAGTGTGTCTTCCCTAAATGGACTTTTTTACTCAGACATTTCTATTGGCATGGGAAAATCAATTTCATTATTGTAAAATGATACCATAACTACTTTTTATAAAACAGAAGTCAAAACAGAAAATAAGTATAATGTAAACAATGTTTCTGAATTCTCCCTGTATTCTATTGGCTTCTCACATCTCAAGCTTGAGTCCATCAATATCTTTTTTAAAAGGGAGAGTAGCAAAGTATTAGAGGCAGTAGATATTCAAGTAAGACTTTTTTCTTTCTCTGATATAAGCAAATTTGAAATAATTGAAAAGAGAATTATTTTTTTCCTTATACATGTTGTTGTTGTCAGGTGCCAACTAGTCAGTATCCAACTCAGAGTGACCCTGTGTACAACAGGCAAAACGGTAGTGTTACTGCTGCTCTGCTATTCATAGGGTTTTCAATGACAGATTGTTTTTTGGGAGTGGGTTGCCAAGTCCTTCTCCCAAGCATACAGTACCTCGTGTTCCCACACGGTCTCCCACTCAAGTATTAACCAGGCCTGACCGTGCTTAGCTTCTGAGATCTGACAGGATCAGATGCCACAGTGGTACTGCTGCAGTCATCCTTATAAATAAGTGACATTTAATGTCACATCCTGAAGTATCTTAAAATCATTCACATGCTATCAACAGTTTATTATTCTTTGGGAATCTGGTATAGTAAACATTCTCAGGCTTATCATCTGATATATTAGGAAATCCCATTTTGTCCACTATAAAAAGGATTGGCACAACTGTCAAGTCTCTTATCTACCGTATTCACTCCTTTTAACTCTGGGTTATCAGAATTTTATTGAGTTCATCAATAATAATCTGCCAGTGTAGGGAGAGGAGAGGGACTGAGATTGTTTAATAATCAAATATATTGCCTCAGTATGTTGGTACAATAGGACTTTTATCTGATACTTCACGTTATGTACTAAGAACATTATCTTTTAAACTTCTGTTCAGAAACATATTTCAGGATGTCATGGATAATTTAGGTATTCCCACAAATGCTGACACTGTGTGCCTTCTCCATTACATTCCCCAGAAACTCCTGGAATAATTATTCTTTCCATTCTAGATCATATTTTCAGTACTTGAAACAATTCTCTAGTGTTATAGAATCAAACTTTGGTGAGGTTGGTGGAAGCAACCCAAATAAGGAATTTATTCTATTGGTCTTTATTATTATCAAAATCTAGTTTTCAAGTATAAACTGCAATGTTCCCTCCAGCTCCTCCCATATATGTTGCAATTCAGATAAAAAATTTACTCACATTTGTATGGATCCAGCAATCACTGTGGCATTACACGTCACATGTCTTAAAGAAGTTGTGTGTTTAGGTTCTCCCTGTTGCCAATTATACTGTAAACGCCACTGCTGTGTTATAACTGCCTCATCACCAGTTCAAAGAAATAATCTAAAATCTAAATTAATATTTGGTTTAGATTTTGACATCTGTCTTTTAAAAGATGTACATGCAAACCCTAACCCATCTCGTTTTTATTTTGTAGTACTTGGGTGTTGAACCCAGGGCCTTCAAATAACTTTCCAAGTGCTTTACCACTAGGTTGGACCCACCATGAGTCCTTTTTTTTTTTTTTTTTTTTTTTTTTTTTTTTTTTTTTTTTTTTTTTTTTTTTTTTTTTTTTTTTTTTTTTTTTTTTTTTTACGTTTTTCTTTGGAGTCAGGGTCTTACTAAGTTACACAGGCTGCCTCTGGACTTAAACTCATGATTCTCCTGCTTCAGCCTTTCAAGTTACTGGGATTGCAGGCATGTGCTGCCACACTTGCCTCAAACCTATATTTCATACCCACATCTGCCATGGCAGGCAGTGATTTGCACTTTGAAGTTCTATGTGGCTGGAAGAGTTATATTATTGGAAAGGGAATATATTTCTTTAAATTTTTAGAAAGGAAATGTCTATCAGGAGTTATTCTGGCCTGCATGCCATCATTAGGATAATATATCCATCGTTTGAAGTCTGTGGAATGCATGAAGACCTGCAAATGGTTTCTACACTGGTATACCATGCAAGTTTTATATCGATAGGAGATGATGACATACCTGCTAAGACAACACGGAAAAGCCTGCATCTGTGTGTCTTAAAGGTGCACTTCCTCCAACAGCAATGTTTAAGCCAATTAGTTTGCTGCAATTCAAAACCCTTCTTTACTGCCCTTCAGTGGACATTTATCTTGTTTGATGGTTTTCCCCCTTAAATGGATCTCATGATTACTTTTGACTACACTATTCAAAATTTTTAAATAAGTAGCAAGTAGTCTCTGCTTAGTAGTATTTATCTAAGTTTATGGAATATGCAATTCTGTGGCTTCTGAGGAGAGACTATTTTATAATTATCCACAGCACAAGAGAATCTGTAATATAACATGCTAGGTTATTTGAGATATTAACCTATTTTAACCTGCTATAAACAATATAGCACTAGAGAGTACTCTCTAGGCTGTCTCTGATACTGGATGTTGCTCTCATTTACACAAACAACTGGAAAAAATTGGAACAAGAGACACTTAAAATTTAAAGAAACTGTCTTAAATATTTGGATGCTTCCATACAATTTTAGAGATATCAGTGGTTAAAATGCTGATTGTTGGCATTTTGCAGTCTTTTCCTGAAGGAAGTTGTTGTTGTGTGCCGTCGAGTCGGTATCCGACTCTGCGACCCTCTGTACAACAGGAGAAACACTGTCAGTGCTTCTCTGATGTTCATTGGGTTTTCAATGGCAGATTGATTTTTGGGAGGGGTTTGCCAGGTCCTTCTCCCAAGCCTACAGCTTCTGGTGTTCCCAGGCGGTCTCCCATCCAGGTACTAACCAGGCCCGACCCTGCTTAGCTTCCGAGATCTGATGCCACAGAGCTAGGGCTGCAGGCACCTGAGGAAAGGAATAGTACTAAAACAAAATGTATGCTTTATTGCTCCATCTAGTGGTAGGTTTTGGATGCTGTACTAGCGTTGGCGACTATTCACAGAGTATCTCTAGAATCCTGAAGGAACTCCTGGGCCTTGCAACTTGCACTTCCTCTCATTCATTCAGGATATCCATGATTTGATCTGATAAGATATACAGGGTGAAACTCTTTTTGGTCTGTATTATTACAATTTGTCTTATATTTTCTTAGTATTTTTCATCCAGAGCACATTTTAAAGGAAGATGAATCAAGATCACTGAAATGCTTGAAGAATTTCAGAAGTCAAAATAACCTAGTCTTTAAAAATCAACTCACCTGTCCCTGGACTTATACCAGTTTTATATATTTATACTATTATATCCTGGGGTGACAATTTCTATCATTTGGCATGAGACTGACTCCCTTATTGGGAAGACATTCCTTTGGTCGTAGGACTGGAATTTGCATTTTGGTAGATTTGGGAGTTTCCAGAGGCATGCTTTTCTATTTCTCTCTACTGCCTGTCCACAATTTTCATTAAATGTATTCCTCAACATTATTTTAATCACATTTTCTGTATTTTCTAAGTATATTTTATTTAACTTGCCAAAAAAGCATGAAGAAAGATGACTGACAATAATACATAGTAAAACTTTTCTTCTCTCTTTAGCATACCATGTTTTCAAAGGGTTTAAGTAGCTCCATAGCACACAGCTAGAGGAATATTTAGCAAACCTGTCCTGGTGAGTTCAATTTTTATGGAGACAAAAAAATCAGACTACTTTAAAGATTGCTCCCAAAAGAAAAGAACATGATTTGTCACAACATGGTTTTCTTTGTAAAACAACAGCTCTGATTAAACTTCTATCTGTAAATATTGTCTACTTTTTTTCTACTTTGTTATAAATGAACATTTTAAATTTAAGTGAAAAATCTGGTAAAATCTAATCCAATTAGTAGATGTAAGTATTTTTGGGGGGAAAAAGGGAGGAGAAGAAATGGAGAAAGGATTGAGGACAAAAAATATGTGTATGCCTGGTCATTTTCAGGTTAATTTTTGCCCAGCATCCCATTCAACAGTTTATACCCCAAGTGCTTTATAATTCATTGTAATGTACAGAAAAGAAAATTTTTTGTTAAAAGAAATCAAATTGTACATGGAAAAACTGTCATATTGTGGCACTATGTTTCAGAAATCTATAGAATTAAAAAATAGCATGCAAGTATAATAAGGTTGTATGCAAGTGATAATTCAGAAGGAATGAATTATCTATAAATGAATTATCTATAAGTAAACTGGTTGGTATCTATGTCTAAGGTTGTAAAGGTCAGTAATTTTATAATAATATCTCCAAAACGTCCATGACCATGTTTCTTTTAACTTGTTTGAAATTATGTGATTATAAATTTACATTGTTTGCTATGACTATAATACATAATTAATGGATTAATTCTATTTCCAATGGGCAGATGGAATTATGTATAGAATATCTATAGTGATCCAAAATATCTTTAATCACCCGGAAGGAAAAGTACAGAGCAAGGTGGCTGAATGGGTAAGTAAACTTAGAAAATTTCTTTTTTGTCCTAAACCCTTAATTTCCTGAAATCTAAAAAAGATTCTGAGGGAATCCACAAATCTTACTAAAACATGGATGTTTTTCATTATAAATATATGAACAGATATGGTAAGGAAGGCCTCGTGTTTGTGCATGGGAAGAGAGGTCCTTTTGAACATAGGGTACAAAACTGAGCCTAAAGGACTATCAATGTCTCACATAAGGAAATATCACACAAATGGAAATTACTTTTGGTAGATATCTTTACTTACAATTAGATCCACACATTTTCAGCTATGTTTTAAAAATAGAATTATTCTTATTTGTTTGAATATTGGATCAAAAAGAAAAAGCATAAAACGAATCATGAAATCTTCCACACATCTTTGCCACTCACCTGTCATGAGACCAGCCCATTTGCTTGGAAATGACTCTCAGTTTTCTTTCTTTTTTTTTCTCCAGACTTCTTTGTGCACATAACAGAAAATAATACAAGGGATTCTTTTTTCCCTTTCTTTTTATATTAAAAGCATATTTTACATATTGTACATAGTACTTATTTTTATTGTTGCCAGACAACATTAGTATAGGGGAATATCATTTTTTAACAATGCTTAGTGTTTCATTTTGTGATTGCCTTGTCATTTATTAAACAAGTTATCTGTTGATGGGCATTTAGGTTATGATTGAGTTAGGCCAGTATTTTATTGATGAATGTTTTTATAGCTTCCAATTTAAAAGATATAACCATTTGTTTTCTTCTTTTCCTTACAAATACAACCTGTGGATTTTTTTGTTTGCTTTCTTTTCTGTACCAATCTCAATTTTTTTCATTTTCCATAGGTTTCTAATTTTTCTATTATTTCATTTGCTACATACAACATGCTGTGAGACTTGGTACTTCTCTTTGTATATAATACAATATGGTTCATACTTTAGATTTTTGTATAAATAGAGTTATTAGTGTATAATTTCAGAAGAAAAATGATAGCAAAAGATAATTAAACCACATATTGAGATATATATCTACTTCATATATATACATATATATCTACTTCATATATATATACATATATATGATGAATATATGATAGGAAAACATAGTCATATTTGAAGGCACTATCCTTTAAAACAAGTTGACCACGTAAATTACACAGTATGTAATTAACAACTCTGTTACCAAATTGATGAAGAAAGTGAAATTCTTAAATAGAAGTTAAAGAAAAATACTACCATTGACCTTTTGGAGTAATGTTGTTGTTGTTGTTGTTAGGTGCCATCAAGTCGGTATCCGACTCATAGCGACCCTCTGTACAACAAGGGAAACACTATTGTCAGTGCTTCTCTGCTGTTCATAGGGTTTTCAATGGCAGATTAATTTTTGGGAGGGGGTTGCCAGGTCCTTCTCCCAAGCCTACAGCTTCTGGTGTTCCCAGGCGTTCTCCCATCCAGGTACTAACCAGGCCTGACCCTGCTTAGCTTCAGAGATCTGATGGTGTCGGATGCCACAGGGCTACAGCTGCAGGCTTAGAGTAACGTATAAGTGCCTTATTCAAACGGTATGAAATGTGTTTAATTTCCAGATGGAGCAGGGCCTTTGCACATAAAGTACATTCTTGCATCCCATTTTTCTTTCGTGCATTTTTATTTTTTTATTAGAATGATTTCAAAATATAAAAGTATTTTTATTTTCAAGCCACTGATAATACCATTAATCCTGAAGATTAGTGTTCACTACAAAATTTGTGTTGAAGAACATATAATTTTACACATATTTACTTCATGCGTGATTTTCAACATAGATTTGTTTTCATCTGAAGCTAAATTTTATTAGACACTTTTCATTTGAGAAACAAGTACCAAAGCAGATACTTGAAAGTAGAGATAAAATAAGTGGTGTCCTTTGTTCATATTACAGGTTGAACAACTCTAACCTGAAAATTCAAAATTTAAAGCATTTCTTTGGCATTTTTGGACTAGACATGTTCAACCAGTAAAGTTTTTGCATATATTCC
The DNA here is from genome assembly GCA_007922755.1 of Pedetes capensis. Classification (NCBI taxonomy): domain Eukaryota; kingdom Metazoa; phylum Chordata; class Mammalia; order Rodentia; family Pedetidae; genus Pedetes; species Pedetes capensis. The sequence goes on from VMDO01000858.1 coordinate 170,938, forward strand.
AAAATCAGGAAAAAAAAATCAGATATCTGAAATACTTCTGATCCCAGGCACTTCTGATAAAACATACTCAACCTATATTACTATTTAAAAAAAAAATTAGTACTATTTTGCTAATATTTCCTAAAATTTACATTGAGTTTTAGTAATGCTTATAAGGAAAGCTAAATGTGTGAATGAAGCAAGACCTAAGGAACCCTGTGGAAGTAATGTAATCAGTGAAGAAATCTTGTTTTGCAGCATTACATTTGAACACTGCCCCGTGGATACTTACTGTTTGTATTGAGAACCTGTTGCTTCATTAAAAAATCTGGTGCTGAGACTCATGACCGCTAAATAACCACACAAAAATTAACATAGCCCCAATAAAGTTGAAGTTACTTTTTAATGTTTTAAAAATATTTATATTGCGAATGTATAATTTTTCTTATTAATGTACTTATGAGATGGTGATTACTAGAATACATGCTTAAATGAAGAATAGGGAAGATGTTTATTGTAGGAATCTTCTTATTCTAGTATGAGATAGAGACGAAATGAGAGTGTTTCCAGACAGACTTGGGTTCCCCTGTGGGATTTACCCTAGTTATTTGCACAACATGGGCAAGGTATTTCATCTCTGCAAAGCTCAATTTTTCTCATAAATAAGATGGTGGAGTGAGGAGAATGATATCTAACTCTTTCATTATTGTGAGGATTAAAAGAGATAACATTTATCAATTTCTTGGCTAACAGTGACCCAGCAATGACCTAACAACTGTAACCTTTATCTTTCACTCCTTCAGCTTTCCAGGGTTTTCCCAGGGTCTTATCCCAATGACAACTTATCTTTTCAGAGGGAAGAAAACTTTGTTTCATTAAAAAAAAAAAAAGTCTCACCAAAACTTGCCCTTTTCCATTATTTTTCAGCTCAATTCAACCTTCCAGAATTGGAACTACACTGTTTATGTGGTTAATATAAGGTAAATAACAAAGAATTATTTGAAAAATTAAGCATAGTATCTAATGCTTCTCTGTGTGTGCTTGAAATAAACTGTGTATAAGTATGTATAAATAGTATGTATGTATAAATAAACTGTATATATGTACCTGAATCAATCTAGATTCCAATATCAAAAATTAAGAGGATAATTAAATATAAGCAGAATTTCTGTTACTTTTTCCTCATATTGTCAGAAGGATCATCTAGAGCACCCTTAGGGTTGCATGCACCCCAGTTTGGAGACCACTTTCTCAATAAGACAAAACACCAACAGTTTAATTGCAACCTAGCATTTCAAAATGACCTTTCACTATGTTTCTGTTTAAATTCTCTGCTAAATCCCCGGCAAATAATATTGTCCAAATACCTTCCTGCTTACCTCATTTTCACAGTTTCATACTTTAAAGTAGTTTCCTGAAAAGTATTTTATGACCCTTGAATGTGGGTTCTGTGAACCTAAGGGATGTAATAACACAGACAAGGCGGCAAGTTGTTCAATAAGTTCAGGAAATACCTTATTCAACAGACGGAAGCAGGTGGTTTCTCAGAACATCACAGGTTCTTTGGTCTACTAATATACACTGGCAATCTTCAAAACAAAGCAAGAGCACATGGTGGTCCAGCTTTATGAAAGAATTGAGCACCTCAGAAAACATCTGGAAATGTTGGCTTAGAATGTCCTTTCACCTCTCTCACTTTTGTTATTGATGATGCAGTGGTTGAGGCTGACAATGAGTATCTGTATTTACAGTGTTCACCTGATCACAGGAGAGGACAAGATTAAAGTCAAGAGAAGCATCGAGAATGATCAAAGGTAACACAGAGTCTTTTGTGATAGTCTTTCTCTTGGTCACTGCTGAGACTGTCTGGTAGAGCAACTAAATGTGATGAGACAAAATCACCTAGCACATTTAAATTATTTCTTTAGCATGAATGCACATTATTTTTTCTTTTATTTAAAATGATAATAGGCTGGGGAGAATGTAACTCTAATGAAAAATAATTCAGAAGTAGAACATTTAACATGGATAGAGTATTATTTTGTGTTTTTAGTTTATTTTTGGCAACTCATGACCTCTTATTTGAAACTTCAGAGACCTTCAAAGAAAATATCTTTAAGGCTGAGGGTATAGCTCAGTAGTACAGAATTTGCCTAGCATGCCCCATCGTAGAACTCCCCAAAATATTTTAAGTGCTTATTATATATATGATGCCTGCAGCTGTACCACTGTGGCTTCTGATCCCTTTAGATCTCAGAAGCTAAGCAGGATTGGGCTACTGGTTAGTATTTGGGTGGGAGATTGCCTGGGAACACCAGGTGCTGTAGGCTTGAGAGAAGAACCTGGAAATCCACTCCTAAAAAACAGTCAGCCATTGAAAACCCTGTGAATAACAAAGAAGCTCTGACAATAGTGTTTTGTCTGTTGTACACAGGGCTGCTATGAGTCAGACACTGACTGGACAGCACCTAACAACAATAACAATATATATGATAGCATGTAATAATATAGATAATATGTGCCAAAACATTTTTAGTATTCACAACTATCAACAAATTTTCTGTAATCTCCATTTTTAAATTAACTTCAGGATCATGACTTTACTACACAGATAATTTAATGCATGTGTCCAGCATACATAGCCAACTGGCATATAAGGATCAGCTATTCAGATTACTAGAAAATGAGAAACATCTTAAACTCCCAAGTGAAAAAGAAATTAATTGTATTCAGATATTAAGTATATTATGTCTCCATAGAATTTTTTAAAAAATCAGTTGAAATGCAAAAGTTATTGTAAGTCTTGCTGAGTTTCTACTGGCTGAATTGATGTTATGGATATCCAACCATGAAGATTAGCCTGTAGTTCTTTGCAGGTGATACATTCTTACTATGAAAAGTTAAAAATAAAATTCTGAGAATTGACCAGAGAGCTTTCTTCTTATTTTTTCTTTTTCTATTTAACATTAGAAAAAAAAATTTAAGTTATATTGAGACCCCTCCTTTCTGTATATTTTCAATAGATTGAACTGAGTGATCTGATTGGAGAAAGTTGTTTTTATTTTCTCTCATTGTTCCTTCTCCTTTCTATCCAATGGATATTTCAGTATAGTAAGTGACCCGACTTTTCTCCTCTTCTTAACCAAATAATCTTTTCCAGCCCTTACTACTAGATCATTTTGACCCTTCAATAAAGGAGCCACAAGAGCAATTTGGGTGCCTTTGTTGGGCACTTAGTCTAAAAATCAGGACGGCCCTAGTTTGGAGTGTGGCATGTTTTCAGGAAATCAGTATTCCCTTCTTAGCTTACTCACTCTGGTCCTTCTCCTACCTGATAATACTAAAATCAACTATCACTGTTATATATAAGCACCTCAGAAACTCTTGCTTGAAAGGCATTCAAATTCACAGAATCTTGATTTCCTTCTGTCAAAGCAATGAATAATTTCACAGAATATTATTGTTGTTAGGTGCCATCGAGTTGAATCCAACTCATAATGACCCTGTGAACAACAGAACACACTCCCAGACACTGTACCATGGCCTGCACTGTGTCAGTACTTCCCTGCTATTCATAGGGTTTTGGATGGCTGATTGTTTTGCAAATGTGATGCCAAGTCCTACTCCCATTTTTTGCAGTGCTAGGGATCAAACCCATGGCCTCAGAGAGTGCAGAGCCACACTCTACCAACTGAGCTAAACCCCATGTTGTTGTGGTTGTTGTTAGGTGCCATCGAGTCGGTATGCGACTCATAGCGACCCTATGTACAACAGGCGAAACACTATTGTCAGTGCTTCTCTGCTGTTCATAGGGTTTTCAATGGTGGATTGAATTTGGGGAGTCGGTTGCTGGGTCCCTCTTCCAAGCCTACAGTATCTGGTGTTCCTAGGTGGTCTGTCATCCAAGTACCAACCAGGCCTGACCCTGCTTAGCTTCTGAGATCTGACAGGATTGAATGCCACAGTGCTATGGCTGCAGGCTAAACCCCATAGAGAGAATAAATATGGAAAAATTCATATATTTAGTTTTCCTTTGGAATGAATTCTTGGCATTGTCTTAATTAGTTATATAGCTGCCTCTCACTTTTTTTTCCTATTCTCTGCTGCTCTTATGCTCATTGATGAGTCTTTCTAGTTTCTCATACTTTTCCTCCAAACTGCAATCTACTAGTGTTACACACATTGTTTTTTCCAAACTTTCCCTTTTATTTCAGTTGTATACCTCTAGCTTCACAGAATGCTGTCATAAAAATCTAGAAAGGCAGGAAGCCAAAGCTACAGAGGCTGGCTTATTCAAATAAAGAATGGCTGATGATAACAACAGATAGAACTGGACTTTGTAGAACCATAAAGAAGTTTTAGTTTTCAGGATGAGAGAGGAAACAACACAGATAAGACCTGTGAAAATGCATGGTTTTTCTTAAATGGCTGAGTTTATGTGTTCAATACCTTTCACAATAGACCATGCCAACAATGTCCTTAACATTCAAGAGAAGTAAACTATCACATTGCAAATGGAAGTTCTCAGTAACTGGAGTTCAGAACTTATCTTCAAACAGTAAACTAATCAAGATACTTTTTGATAAGACACTTCAAAAATTGTTAAGATTTCATTGTCCGCCATTATATTCACAACTATGTTTGCCTTGTCTTAAAATATAGTTATGTATGAGCATTAAGTGGAAGATCATTTTTAGAGATAAATAGCTTTCCAGAGTGAATTATGAGAACAGTCCAGCACTGTCCTTGAGATTAGCATAGCTATTTAAGAGGGAAGAACTGAGCTACTTTACCTAGCCTTGAAGAGCAAATATTTAACTTATTCCTTGCTTTTGAGCCCCTACAAATATACTAGCACTGTATTTAATCTCTGACCATCTTCGCAGAATTTTATAAATAAAATGTGCAACTGCCTCTCTACAGACTACTCCATGGTTACCTGCTTCCTCTCTGTTATGTGGACAATAACTGATCTTGATAATATAATAATGTGTCATTCACTTCTCCTCAGAATATGAATAAAATGCAAAGTTTGTTGCAAATACAGAACTTTCACACATAGGGGAAATTTTTCTTTTCCACCTGACAAGACAATGTCATTTAACTTACTCAGGGTTGAATTGTTTTGATTTTTGCTGTTGATTATAACTATGATTTTATTTGAATAGAAAATCAATTTAAATGATAAAATCAAAAGTTTTGACAGGGCTTTTAGAATCCATCTCTTTGCTTCCCATAGACATATTTTCTTTTTAAAGATCTTGGAGATCAGACATTTTTAACCCATTTTTAACAATATGCTGGCCAATCACAGTCTATTTTGAGTATTTATTTTATAAATTTTCACCATGCAAAGTACTTTCAAATGTTTTATGGAAATGAAAACTTATTTTTACTCATCTGGAGAAATTGTTAACCATATTTGTAAATCAAAATACGTAATAATTTAAAAATCGGATTATCAGTTGAAATTTGAATTTTTCTTTAAAAGCTTAGTTTTTACCCATAAAGAAATAACTACAATATGGTCCTTTCTTGTATGTATATTATAAAATATTATTATATGATACATAAAAATTGATTATCAACATTAAATATTAAAATATTTCTGGAAAGGAGTGAAATGGTATGATAAAATTATCATGAAAAATTTTATAAAATCTATTCATGATGAAATATTTTTAACATTATAATTTAAGTGGCACCAGAAAGAGTCTAAAAGCACCTTGGCTAATCTTTTCAGTCTCAACACCTCACGGTCAACTCTCCATATCCAAGTGTTCTGTTTTTCCCATCAAAAGACAACCAACCAGACAATGATCCCAACACCAATTCTATCTGAAATGTTTTCTTAGGATGGCGATTTCAGCCCTTCTAGTTTACAATGATACCAACAATACAAACTTAGATGAAAAAACCATTCAGCAGAAGCTTTTAAAAAATAACGAATCCCTGGATGAGGGCTTGAAGCTATATACGGTAAATGTGAGGCAACTGGGTAAGTGACTTTTTTCTAATTTGATATGACTATATATTCAGATTTGAATGAAATAACACCAGAAATATTCTTCCTTTATGTTCTTATTTATCTATGTAAAATATTTTTTCTAATGATGAAATGTATTGGAGACTAAAAATTCATGACAGCCAAAAAAAAAAAAAAAGAAATCACTCATAGATACTAAGGGAATGAAGGAGACAGACGAGTTCCTTTTTTACCTTTTTAAAAAAAATCTCCCTTTATTAGTAAATGATGATGGGGTACAGAGTAATACAGCATTGGGTTTTTCCATTATTCATCCTTTACGTCGCTTCTGGCAGCACTTTCATCAACCCACAAGGTTTATGGAACCTTATGGCTAATATGTAGTAAAACTCAAATGCGTATTTGGGTTATATTCCCCTATTTTTCCAATGTACTCATAAAGTGGCATTGTTTGCATCGAGATTACCCTCTCCCCTTTATCCCTCTACACTGACTCTTCTCCCCATCCTGCCTTCTGCAATCTTTGCTACCTTCTGCTAGCACCCTCCATCCTTCTTTCTATTATTTATATTGTCCCTTCTTCACTAAGTTTAAGTGTGCGTTTTTTATATATCAGTTTAGGTATAGGGATTGTTTTCTTCCTTTAAGTAAGATTCAGCTCCCACATATGAGTGAGAACATGTGGTATTTCTCTTTTTGAGCTTGTGTTCATTTGCTTAAGAGGATGTTCTCCAGTTCCATCCATTTTCCTGCAAATGACATTATTTCATTTTTTATTACTGAGTAGTATTCCATTGTGTATATGTACCATAATTTCCTTACCCATTGGACATATGAAAATACTAAGAATCTGAGCAAAATGCCACCATAGGCTTTATGGATAAAAAGGACTATCCTTATAAGCATATGGGAGCACTAAGGAGGTAACACATAAAGAGAACTCCCTTAGTTTAAAGCATCTCTTTCACTTGTGTTCTCTGTCTCCATTAATGATACCACTATCTTTGCAGGAATAAGCCAGGAATCTGGGAGTTATCTTAGACCTAGAGTCAGTTCTCACCTTTCATGTCCTAAGCTCCAGTCACACGTGGTACTACCTGCACTTCCCCAGGCACATCTTGCTCCTGTGTAGCTAGCTCCTCTCTGTCCTTGTCCCACAGCTCTTTTCTACTATTTCAACTCAGTAATCACCTACATATCTTCAACAATAAATGCAAAGTCACCTCTTCTTTGAAGCTTTTTCTGGCATCATCACACATAAACACACATCACTTCCTTTGAGCCTCCACTTCTTGCTGTCCAGATACCTAGAGCATCATACACAGTGGAAGACTATAGTCTTTTACTGGATTTGTTTGTGCTTTTATAGGCAATAGCTTTCTATTAAGCTTATTAATGTGCTTATATTTTTTTATTCAAATAGTCATCTCTTGTAGCATGAGACCATGTGTTATTTTTTAATATCCTTAATCCAGCACATTCCCTAACACTTCAACATTTGTTGAAGGAATGAATGTTGATGGGAATATTTTTTTTAAATGTTCAAAAATATGGACAACAAAAGTAATTGTTGTAATGTTTTTATATGAACACAATTGTGTTATGAATAAGTACTTTAGCCCAAGTCAGGAGAAAAGGAAACTTTGGTACTTTATCTCATGTACACTTAGAAGGCTGAGGTACAGGAAGCAGGTGCTTCTAAGTCTCTAAGCGATGCTTAAAACTGAGGCTAGATCTCAGTGGGGTCAAAGAGCAGACATCTTCACTTCTGTGAGCAACTGCCCATTGCTACTTTGTCAGCATATGCAACGACAGAAAACTCAGAGAGGTACACAAATACAAGTAACAATAATAGTGGGAATGATAATCTAACCAATTTCTGAGACCTTGTGGGAAAGGACTTGTTTCCTAACGAACAGGGGCTTCTTTGTGGGGTGGAGGGAACACAACTGGTGCTCTTTCAGAAAGTCTCCAGAAAGTAAAGCAACAAATGGCAGGTAAGTTGTGACCAAGGAACCCTAGAAGAACCAGCCACATGTCTTCAAAAGCCTAAGAATCCCAGGTCCACTCTCTGTGTGCATACCTGGACATTTAATAGATGCCACTTCATTTAAATTCTGTACTTTATTATTTTTCTGCAAATGAGTCTAGGGAGAAAAGTTTCTCCCATTTGAAAATAAAAGACCCAAACCTGGTAATGACAGCTGAGACTATAGATGAAAAAGTAGTTTGAACTTTGAGTTGATGACTACACTACTGATTCCCAGAAGTCCGATATAACTTGGCTGTTTTTCAGTACCAAAACTCAAGCTTTTATTGTGGGTGTTGATGTAGTGCTTTTCCTCTGAACATGTCCAAAATATAAAGTCTGAATCATTTATGTCATAACAATAATCCAGTGTGTTTTCAGGCAAAAAGTGGGATGGTTTGAGAATGAAGGAGTGAGGGTAAGACAGGTGGAGCTGGCTCATGATAGCCTGTTTGCAGTTTTCTAGGCAGTAGATTCTATTAGAGCAGCTAGAAAGTTTTCCACAAATTTATACTTGACTCAGCACTGACAGTATTGACACACCATTTTATAGACTTTCTCATTTTAAAAAAATTCAAATTACATTTTGAATTTTTCAGATCTGTTTTCATTTTCTATAGTGTTGATTTCTTTAAATAAAATAAAATAAAATTTTACTAATATCTATCTGGTAATGATTTACATGGATGATCATGTATGTTTTATATTTATGTATGCATAATGATTTATGTTTTTTATAGGATGGTTTTATAAAATATCTGAAATATATTAAATGTTTATTCTTCCTAATTTCTAAATTTTTACAAATTCTGAATATATAACCATAGGATTTTAATATTAATGTCAAAGAAAGGACTGATATTTCCCATGTTGATTTTTCTTTGCTTACAGGTGTATGTCGTGCCATGGAGGATCCCAAAGGCTTTCACTGGCCAGCCATCCTGCCTTCTGAATACAGCCAGCCATGTCCAGACAAACCTGGCTTTTTCATTTCACGGACATGGTAATATTCCAGTGACTCTTGCCAGACCCGCTCCACAGTATCCACCTTGCCAGGGTTGCATTTGCTGTGCAGTTCTCACACATCATGCTGAGTGGGAGGCAGGGATGGAATCTCCATATACGCCTCGCTCATACACTTCTGGGGAGTAGAGAGAATCTAAGTAGGCTACCCAGAAAGGCAGTGTTTTCCTCCCAGCAACATGCTACTTGAGCCCTCTCCAAAGGGGAATTTGGAAACCAAAGGGTGGTGTCAGAGGAAAGCATGTTCTATACAGACAAACCTAGCCAGTTGATGCTCTGGAAACATGCACCTAAAATCTCAAGACTGCTCAACCATTTGTACAGGAGAGTAGCAGCAAAGAGGGCCTAAAGATAAGATTCAGGTTGGGGCAGCAGGTATGCTGATAGAGACTTTCAGGATGTAGAAGGCTTTCCCTGAATGTCTAACAGAAACTTAGGACAAGATCATTGCAAGAATTCACCAAACAACTGGTCAAATCTAGCTCTTCCCTCTCCACCTCACTTCCACGTAGAATTTTCTCAGGGAACTCAGACATGGAAACTGCCTAAGTGTAAATGCTTTGCATCCAGGGCTGAGTGTGATACTTGGGAGGGAGAGAGAAGAGGGCTTCAGGGATTTATGGACTGGAGTTTGAAATGTGGCCCTACTTCTTCCTGCTAAAGACCTTGGAAAATTCGTTGGCTTATCTAAATGCATTTCCTCATCTGTAAAATGAGGGCTGTAATCTGCTTTCCAGAATTATGCGAAGTCAAAATAAGATTTTTACCTGTAGAGTCCTCAGAGCAGTGCTTGACTGGTGTAGCCTAGGTTAGGATGCAGGATGTGGCTGAGGTTTTCTTTCTATAATATAAGCTACTGAGGTTTTTTCCAATAGGGATTTCTAGTACAAGTTTTATTTCAAAGTGTCACAACTTTGTTTTCAAACAGAACCTACCTAGGAATCAAGGAAAATTCTGAAACTTATTTACTGATTTTGTCAGTTACAATCTCATTTATGCCAAATATTTGAAATAGCTTTTCTGTGTCTTTTGTAGCTATCACAGCTCTTTCAACACATCGTTAGCTTACTGGGGGCCTGTTGACATCTCCAACTGTTCAAGTAAGTGAGCAACTTCTCTTCAGTTCCCAAAGACAAAGTGAAATGATCTCAGGCTTCATGGTTCATGTACTTTTCAGACATGTTCTTCTGCTATGTGATACTATTTTAACATAGAAAGTTAGGCAAATGGTTGTTTCACTTAAGGTAGAACAGACCTTTCTGTTCTATTCATTCTTAGGAAATTAAAAATAGTAAGAAAATTCTAGAGAAGTCTTGAAACGATATATAAACTTCTATTTGTATCAATGTTTTATAGTTTTATACTGTTTTTGAATGGCCAACATATACTTAGTGATTCTAGGGGCATTCTCTTAGAATGATAGAGGAACACTGGTCTTTCCAAGTTACTTGTGTCTTGCTAAAGAGAGAAGTTATTCTCTCCATATAAAGAAATATTATTACCCTGTAAAGATGGTGATAAGGGGATTAGACACAGGAACTCCAAGGGGAGTTCCTGCTACAGCTATAGAGTGAAATATATTATACTATGCTTTGGATTCCGGGAAATGCTCCAAAGGCACAGATAAAACTTTGTCTGTTGTTTCTTCTGCCTTTTTTTAGGAGAAGCAAACGAAGTTGCCAATCAGATTTTAAGTTTAACTGCTGATGGGCAGAACTTAACCTCAGCCAATATTAACAGGATTGTGGGACAGGTCAAAAAACTTGTGAGTGAGGAAGAAAATATTGATATAACACTCGGCTCAACTCTGATGAATATATTTTCTAATATCTTGAGCAGTTCAGATAATGACTTGCTTGAGTCTTCTTCTGAGTAAGTATTTCTTCTTCTTTTCTGGAGCATAAAATTTATTGGATACATGTATTGTTATATGACTTCTCACTTTCTGGATGCTTTGTGCCCAGACTTCATGGCTCACATCTGTAAATAAGCTATAGATAATTCCCAAGGTAATTCCCACAGTGAACTTCAAAATTTCTTTATTTTTATGAAAATTAAAATTGTCAAAATGACTAGGGTTGTCATCTGGTAAGATGTATAAATAGCCACCCAAAGCATAATCAGTATGTCATAAACAGTAAGATTTTCATTTGAAATATTCTAAAAGTTTAATTAACCAAAATCCTATAAAACTTAGCCTGTAGCCATCACACTGTGGCATCAGATCCCATCAGATCTCCGAAGCTAAGCAGGGTCAGGCCTGGTTAGTACTTGGATGGGAGACTGCCCAGGAACATGAGGTGCTGTAGGCTTGGGAGAAGGACCTGGCAGCCCACTCCCAAAAAACAATCAGCCATTGGAAACACTATGAATAGCAGAGAAGCACTAACAACAGTGTTTGACCTGTTGTACATAGGGGCTCTATGAGTTGGACCCTGACTTGAGGGCACCTAACAACAACATGTAAAACTTGGTCACTGTAAGTCCACATCCTCTGATCTATGCCAGAGACTACTGCAGTTGTATGTACTTCTAAAATGAAAATACCCAAGGCAGGTGAAAAAGCACCTATTTTTATAGAATACAGCTTGTATCCAGTTACTTCACTTAATATAGATATTAAGGTGTTTATTTTCTTTCTACTTCCTTACCTTCAATCACATTTCCTGATGAAAATTTTATATTTGTTAAAATGTATTCACTAAGTTAATTTATCGCCTTCGAGAAAATTACATGCACTTTCACAGCGTCTTTCAGTTCCTAAAACACTTCAATCATGTTATTTTCCTTTGAGGAAAGAAAGGCTAAGACAAATGAGAAACAATATTTGTTCCACATGATCTAGTTGTTGATTTCCCTAAAAAGCAGTTATTTCTCTTGAGTGTGCATTCATCACTGGGATTGTGTATTTTAACTGAGATTGTTGTGATTTGGGGTAATTTTGTGAACATTTGCATTAAGATCAGAGAATGGTAATTTTATTTGGTTTGTGTTTTGCTATGCAGCAAAATGTGTGCTCAAGTACTGGAAATATTATGTGGCCTAACAGGGGCGTTATTGTCATTTCTTTAGAGCTTTAAAAACAATTGATGAATTGGCCTTCAAGATAGACCTAAATAGCACACCACGTGTGAATATTACAACTCGGAATTTGGCTCTTGGAGTTTCCTCCCTGACCCCAGGGACGAACACAGTTTTGAATTTTAGCATTGGTCTTCCAAGCGATAATGAATCGTATTTCCAGGTAATGAGCCATGGGTAGCTTTAATTGTAATTAATTAATTAGACAAATACAAACTTGCTGATCACTTACAATTGCTACTTCAAGGAAATCTTGGTTGAAAAGGTGGCAAGCGGGTCTGAACATTGGCTAAGTTTAATTATATCAGCAGCCATAAAGTAATGTAGAAGCACAGATAGACTGTATTTTCATAGCCTGGATGATGCCTTCTGTAGAGGTGATATGGAATTAAGTATTAAAGTTTGAATGGAGTTATCATATTGGAACTGGGGATGAGGATCAGTTCTATGAGAAGAAAAAGCCTCACTAAGAGCCCATAGGTGGGAAGAAACAGAGGGCCTTCTCCTGGCCAGTTTTTCTCAAAATAGGCATTAGAGTCTCCTGGAGGACATGTTAAAACCAATTACTGAGTCTTGCCCCCAGAGCTTCTAATTTCAAAGGTCCACATTAGGGCCCTGAAATTTGCACTTTTACCAAGTTCCCGGATATTGCTGGTGCTGTTGGCCTACAGATTACACTCTGAGAACCAATGCTGTAGAAGTCTGGGAATGGCAGGCAACAGCAAGGCTGGACAAGTAAGCTAGGAACAGATTAATGAAGAGCCTCTTGGACATGTTAAAGTAACACTACAGCAAATAATTCTCAAGGGCTTACCATGTGCCAGGCAATACTAGCCACCAGGACAAACAAAAATGCACGCAGCATCCTTTCTGACCTGGGAGATTCTCTATATGGAACGTTATTGTTATGTGCCATCAAGTCCATGTCCGACTCATAGCGACCCTATGTATAACAGGTGAAATACTACTGTCAGTGCTTCTCTGCTTTTCATGGGGTTTTCAATGGCTGATTGGTTTTTGGGAGTGGGCTGCCAGGTCCTTCTCCCAAATCTATAGCACCTGGTGTTCCCAAGCAGTCTCCCGTCCAAGTACTAACCAGGCCCAACCCTGCTTAGCTTCCAAAATCTGACAGGATCGGATGTCACAGTGGTACAACTGCAGGCATGTGGAGCATAGTATTTCTTTAACCATGGTGATAGAGCACACTGAAAAATAGAAAAAGTCTGGAACAAGGATACAGGGAAGACCTTTTCTGTCTTTTAGACCAAGGCTCTTTGGGGGCAATTCTCTTTTTACATTTTCAAGGTGAAAATTTGGTCAGCCTCTGTCTCATTCCAAGAGTAGTACCAGAAAGTGCTTTGTGGCCCAAGCCATGGTTTCAGGGAAAATGGCATCTGAGAGTTCATAAAACTTCAGCTGTTGCTTCTTTACAGAGGCTACTCAATCTCTGTAATCAAACAAGCTAACTTCATTCTCATTCATTATCTCTCTCTCCCTTTCTCTTTCTCTTTCTCGTAGTTATTATTTTTCACTAAGTGTTTTGAGAAAACCTCAAAATCTAATTCTCACACTTGAAACCATTGACTGATCTGTAGGTTTTTCTGTCTGCCTTAGAATCAGTGCAGTTTCTCCTTTGCCACATATGCAAACCTGAATGAGGTCTCTGGATCTGATGGTCTGCCTGTAGGGGATTTATCTAGGAGTTACATGGATAGCTGTACCATCAAGGGCAACCCTAGTCTTAGCTAACTTGGTAGTTGCAGTTGTGCTGTGCCTTACTCAGCGTGTGGAATAAGTTATTATTACCATTTCACCCTAATTAATCTCCTAGTATGTCTTTATGTAACAGATGGATTTTGAGAGTGGACAAGTGGATCCGTTGGCTTCTGTAATTTTGCCTCCAAACTTACTTGAGAATTTAAGTCAAGAGGATTCTGTATTAGTTTCAAGAGCACAGTTTACTTTCTTTAGCAAAACTGGACTTTTCCAGGTAAGCCTACATTAAATTATTATTTTTCAGTTTAGAATGAAATTTCTTTGTTCAAAGGTAAAAATAAAAGTTCAGATTCCTTCAAAATATATCAGAAGGTATAGAAAAAGTAATTTACTATATTTTCAAAAACACTTTAATATTATTTAGATATTTTATGTCAGATATTATGCTTATTAATGTTGTTAGGTGCCATCGGATCATGTCCAAGTGAGTCATAGCAACCCTCACAGGGTTTTCAATGACTGATCGTTTCGGGATTGCTTTGGGAGTGGATTGCCATATCCTTTTCCCATTTTTGCAGTGCTGGAGATTGAACCAAGGTCGTCACCCTGCCAACTGATATTAATAGAATATATTTACTCCGGTGGGGCTAGAGGATAGCTCAGTTGGTAGTGTGCTGTTCTATGCTCTCTGAGGCCCTGGTTTGATCCCCAGCACCATAAAAATTGGAGAAAGGCCTGGCATCTCACTCCCAAAACAATCTGCCATTAAAAACCCTATGAATAACAGAGAAGCACTGACATAGTGCCCAATATGGCACAGTGTCCAGGACTGTTTCATTTTGTTGTACATAGAATCACTATGAGTAGGACCTGACTACAGCACCTAACAACAATTTATTCACATTTTTAAAATAAACCAAATATTAGGCTAAGACTTACATAATCCAATTAGAAACTGAGTTAGCAAGATGTTACTATTTATTATTCCTTTTGTTAAATATTTTATGTTATCCAGTCCTTTAGGCTTTTAGAGTTAAAGCATTTGCACACCAAAGGAAAAGATTTTTTTTTTAATTAAGCAGGAAGCACTGTTTACATAATGAGCAACATTCTTGGCTTTAATCAGTTTTCCCATTAGTACTTCAAGTGATCTTTGGCTTTCACACATCCGCAGAATAGGGTGGCATTGTGCTGAGCACATATTATCATTTTTATTGGCATTAAATCTAGATACTAGAAGATCCACTGCCAGCAAACACTGGTAACCTCTATTTGCCTTGATGAGTCCAGCCCCCTTTAGGGCAGTGTTGCTGAGCTCTTTCTTAAAAGTTTTCTGTTAAATTCAAGATAACAGCATGTATCAGTTTCTTAAAAGTCATCCATTAAATTCAAGATAACAGCCTGTATCAAACAACATGGCCTGTGTAAGAGAAAATTGTATACTTCAAAGCCAGTAGAGTTGCTTCTAATGCGTCCACACTATACATCATCTATGGCCAAGGAGGTCATAGCTAAAGAGAAGGGCCAGGTGTGTTGGTGCACTCCTGTAATTACAGCACTTGGGAGGCTGAGGCAGGTGGATTGCAAGTTTGAGGCCAGTCTGGGCTATGTAGGGAGACCCTGTTTCATAACTACCAACCAGTCAAATAAGCATGACAGCATAGATAGTAATTCCAAAATCTTTAAATTTTATCTTCAAATACCTTAGGAACAGACTATATACTGTAATTCACATAAATATAATATTTTTATATAATAAAAACAATTGTCATGAAGCATTTTATAGCTATGAACACATACAAGTGCATTTTTTAGAATTATTGGAATTCAAGGCTTATGGAAGTATTACCTTTAAAAACAATATTAAAATATATAGAGAGAGTCACAATGTGAATGATAAAGGGTGTCTGGTTCAGAGGAAAAGCCTTGCCTTGTGGGAAGAGTATAGGACAACTCATAGAGTGGTGAGGCTGTATCATTTTTTTATTTCAAATCTTGTCCATATCAGTTTTCCTTCTCATTTGGCATGTTCCAATCAAAGTTGGTATTAGGAAGCATGTTTAAGTGTTTTTAAAGTAAATTTATGACTCAATGAAAAAAATCAAAGGTTTTATAGTACTTTCCTAACAGAGAAGGCAAGACATGTTGTTGTTAGATGCCCTCAAGTCGAGTCTAACTCCTACTGACCCTATGTACAACAGGATGAAACACTACCCAATACTATCCCATGCACACAATCTTTTTATTGCACACAATCTTTTTATGTTTGAGCCCAATTTTGCAGCCACTATGATTCTTATCATTTTATGTCCTGCCACATGAGCAAAAGGAGGTCCCACAGGCTTTACTCCATTCCCATCATTAAGGTTGACTCTACTTTGAGGAGGCAACTCTTCCCCAGCCATTTCTTGAATGCCTCCCAGCCTGGGCAGCTTATTTTCTGGCACTATATTTGACAGTGCTTCTCTGCTATTCATAGGGTTTTCTGTGGCTAATTGTTCCAGGAGTGTGCTTCTCCATAGTCTGTTTTAATCTGGCAGCCCAGCTGAAACCTGTCCATCATGGATGGCCCTAGTGGTATCTAAGATACTGGTGGCGTAGCTTTTGGCATCACAGCAACACATAAGCCCTCACATCATGACAAGTTGACAGACATAAATGGGAGGCAAGATATGAGGGTTTTTTTATTTTTTATTTTTTGTGGTGCTAGAGATTGAACTCAGGTCCTCACACATGCTAGGCAAGTGTTCCACCTCTGAGCTACACCCCTGTCCCCTTTCTTATTATTTATTTTGAGACAGTGTCTCACCAGGTTGCATAAACTGCCTCTGATCTCAAACTCGTGATCTTCCTGCCTTGGCCTCCCAAGTCACTGGGATTACAGGCCTGCACTGTAGTGCCCTACCTCTAGATATGGGTATTTTAAGAGTCTGAGTATTACCAACTCATAGCCAACCTTTTTTATAGCAACTGGCATATAAAATTAATAAAAAGCTGCATCTTGGATGCTGAGTTTTATTTGGAATTTAAGAAATTTTACAGTAATTCCAAAAAGAGCTGATTTATAAGCTGTGATACAGAGAGAAATTCAGGAGGTTTGACAAGAAACACACAGGGGAAAGAAAAAAAAATAGAGACCTTACTAGAGAGTCAGCCTGTTTTGCCAATCATTTTGCAGCCCATATTCCCTGATTTGATTTCCTGACCTCCTGTTGCTGTGTGGAATCTGCAGGTGCTGGCCATTAGACAATCAGAGATGACAGAAGTTCCATATGAGACTTTGATCCTGTAGAATTACATTTAGGTATAAGTTAATAAACATGTCAGGCTGTTGGCATGGATATAATAGATTAATTGGTTTTTATTTTTTACACCACATTTTCTTCATATCCCTCTAAGGGAAAACAACTTCATCTGTTTTCTAGAGTAGGGAAATGATCTAATTGCTTCACAGCTTTTTATGAGTTTATATTATTTATGGGTTTGCATTGTTTCATATGTTAACTGGCTGACATCCATCACCACACTTAAGAATGGAGTTTTCTGAACATTGCCTTATAACATTGGCTCATAATGTTCCCTCAATGTATTTATTATAATAAGGGAAATAGCACAGCTCCTTCAGGAAAGCCGGCAATTAGATGTTGTAAACAGGATGTTCAAGAATTGAAGATCTTAATTGTAAAAATTGCTGACGGTTTGCTTATTTTGGAGCAACAAAGCAAAACAAGAGTATGTACTTCTCCCTAATGTCCATGATTTATTGTTTCTTTAAAAGGATGTAGGACCCCAGAGAAAAACCTTAGTGAGTTATGTGATGGCATGCAGTATTGGAAACATCACTATCCAGGATCTGAAGGATCCTGTTCAAATTAAAATCAAACACACGAGAACTCAGGTAAGAAAATGCAATTGAGCAATGCAATTATTTCAGAGAATTGTGAGACTTTTATTTTTGCACATGCTAAACAGTAACTGGCAGTGTTTATGAGGCAGAAATTGATCCTTTAGAAGGGAGAACAGCTAGTCGGGCAACATTCTGTAATCACAGTAAGTGGCAGAAGTTGAGCTTGGGTATGGAAGTGGGTGGGGGAGTCTTACCTGGGACTCAGTTATAAGGAAGCCAAAGGGAGAGAAGAAGATGGCTACTATTTTAAGAAACAGTATATATCGTTTCAAATTCATTGGACACAGATGCAGTTGCACTCTTCTGCCATTAGAGGTTTTGATTGTCACTGTGTTATCAAAAGATAACTGCAGCTGGGAAGGCCAAGGAAGAAGCAGGGGAGGGTGGCTAGACTTATTCTTTAAGAGGTTAGCAGTTAGTTAAAATCTTGGCACATGTTGGAGTTCTTGCTTCATGACCCTAGTCATCTGTTTATTTGGTACAATTAGATGTCACCTCTTATTGTCCCCGATGGTCCAGAAACAAGTTTTTCTCACTTTTGTAGAGGATCCCAGCCTTAACGCTGCCATCTGTTAGCCAGGCAGGAAGACAGGCAGGAAGCAAGCAAGCTGATAAGGGCTAAGGACTGGAGTTGATTCATCAAAGAACCCGCCCTCCCTTGTCACAAACCCTTGGCGATCTCCTTGTCCTGCCCTTTGGCCTCTTTTGTTTCAGCTCCTTCATCCATAAAGGAAGATTGTTTTTCCCTGTAGTGAAACATAATGCAATAGTGTTAACTGTACAGTTCAGTAGCATTAAGTAAGTTCACATTGTTCACTACCCATCTCCATAACTTTCCTGTTCTCCAACTGAAACTCTGTCCCAATTAAACATTAATTCCCTATTCTCCCATGACGATAGCCTCAGGATACCTCCATTTGACTTTCCTTCATTATTAACTTGATTCCTCTAAGTTACCCATGAAGTAGAATCATACAGTATTTGTCCTTAGGAGACAAGCTTATTTCACTTAGCGTAATGTCTTCAAGACTCATGAGTGTTGTAGCATGTGTCAGAAATTCCTTTCTTTTTTAAGACTGGGTAATATTTCATTGTGTACCAGATTTTGTTTATCCATCAATGCATGGATGGACGCTTGGGTTGCTTTCATTTTGGGGCTACTTTCTGTGAATAACACTGCTTTGAGATGGGTGTATAGCTATCTCTTTGAGTCTTTGTTTTTGTTTTGTTTATGTAAACATGTACATAAAGGAGAATTTTGAAGATGATGTGAAGCTATAGTTTACAGAGCTTTGCTACATGGTAAGAATGATAGTGGATTCAGTATTTAATGATAGAACATCCATAATAATATGCAGAAAAATACATAATGTGATTCTTCATGAGATTATAGTTGATCTTCACTTGAAATCTCTACAGGAGAGAAAATTCCCCCTAGATGACCTGACATTTTCAGGTGGTACTGGCATGTCTAATGCTGATCTGTTTCTTTGTGAAGCCATTGGCATTTTCATTCCTTTGCTACATTTCACTTCATATGATTTTTAAGTTATTTTAAATACAACTTCACATGTTTATTCTTATATTAATATAGGAAGTACATCATCCCATCTGTGCCTTCTGGGATATGAACAAAAACAGTAAGTTTTAAAATATCGATTGTCTTAATATAGATCACAACTGAATTTTAAAAAGTGTCAGACATTCCTATTCCCTTTCATTCCACCCCAAACCAGAGTGAGTCACAATATAAGGGCAACAGAGCTGCAAACTCTAACTTTAGATAATTAACTTGGAAAACAAGTCAATTTCTGTAACTTGTTAATCAGTAATAGAAGAAATAGGCATACTTGACATTTTTTTAAATGAAACAGCCTCTTTGATTTCAGTTATTTGTGAAAACAACTGAAATGTACATTTTATTGTCACTTTTAGCTGAACATAGACACACATGTGATCTCATTTTTCTGGATGTATCTGAGCAGATTATTTGATGGGCACAGGGTATACAATTTGAAATCCACCTTCCAGACCTCAAATTATGAGATGGATAGGGAAGCATACTAAAGGAACATAAGCATAGGAATAGTTATGAGGGACAGGGATTACTTGAAAGAAATGGACAGCTTTCCAAATGGCACTGACCAATCAAGACAGAAAGGCAAAAATTAAGAAATAAACAAATCATAAGGCATAAGGTATGGAAATGTCTGAGGGGAAGGATGAGTGATAAAACCTCATGTGTCCTCCTCCTGATCTTCCTCCTCCTCCTCTAACTCCTCTTCCTGTACCTTCTCCTCCTCCATTTCTTCCTCCAGCTTCTCCTTCCTGGGCCTTGCTCATACTTTGCAAGTGTTCTATCAAAGAACTGTACATCTTCACCAAACTATAGACTGAGCCAAGGGAAAACAATGTGTTGATCTGTAGAGAGTTCATCAGCATGTGACCCATTTGAAAAGGAGTACTCTTTTTATGGAAGTTTATTTTTAAATATGTTAAAAGTTAAACTTGAATCAAACGTTTGCAGAACCCCTGAGCATTTCAAAGAACACAGTTTGAAACCATTCACTAAGTAATCTTGAACTGCTGGCCCCTCACTGACACTGGATGACTTCAGGAATCTAAATTATTCTACATATTGGTAGCTTCAAGAATGATACCCATTTTACAGATCCCCTCTGTAAGGCAAATTTCCCTAAAGAAGAGTTCATGGAGAAGACACAGACCTGCTGTTTCTTTTCTCAATCTTTGTTGATTCCTCCTACAGAAAGTTTTGGAGGATGGAACACGTCAGGATGTGTTGCGCACAGAGATTCAGATGCAAGTGAGACAATCTGCCTATGTAACCACTTCACACACTTTGGAGTTCTGATGGTAAGGAAAACTTCTAAATTCATTTTGAAATGATATAATTTCAAAAGGCATACTTATTTTTTGTGAGTCCACCTTTTTAGATTATGTGTTTTGGGAATTATTTCCTAACAATGTCCATCTGTTACCCTGAATCTTGATTCATAAAAAGGCATCTAATTAGCAGAGATCTCACAAGTGTGCACAGAAGAAACAATGAATGTATAAACAAAAAATATTACAATAAAAAACAGATTACCATTAATCCTCAGAGTATTCCCCCTGGCTTCAGACACACTTATCCCATTGTTCTTGCCCCTTTCTCAAGCAGTTCTTGAAGTCCTCTTTCATGAATTTCTTTGGTTTCATCCTCCATCACCATGACACTGTATATCCTCCATCATCTCTGATGTGGCAATGTCTGTCAAAAACACTACAGTGTGTCCTCATCCACCTTATTCACCTGATCTTGTACCATGTGACTTCTGGCTCTTCCCCAACGTCAAAATGACTGTGAAAGCAAACATTTTAAATCGATTCAGGACATTGAGACAACCATGACAGTGCAAGTAAAGACATGAAAGAGGACATGCAGGATTCTGCAGAAAGTGGCAAGAACTATGGGATAAGTGTTTTCAAAGAGAGGGGAGGTATTTTGAGGGGGATTCATGGCAATGTGTCTTTTACTGTAATAATTTTTTTTAAATCTAAATATTCACTATAGTTTTGATCACTCCATATAGATTAAAATATGTGAAATTAATCATGAAAAAGAACTTTACCTTTTACATTTTATTAATAGTGGTGATAAATAATTCCAGAAATAAGAAAATGTCTATGAAACTCTTTAGTTCAGAGAGAAAGAGACAAGGAGACAGGGAGAAAAAGAAGGAAAGAAGGAGGAAAAGTTAAAAGAAGAAAATGATGGGTGTTGCTAACTGTAAATAGTTTAATCAAAAATTTTCATCCTTCCATTATGACTCAATGCTTGACTGTCACTTTGTCCAGGTCCTGTGCCAGGTGATTTCTCTTGTGAAGACTGAAGCCTGCAGAGAGAGATGAGGGACTGGGGATAGAAGGGAGACTTAGTCCTGTTAGAGAGATGATGGATATGCTGTTTCTGTCACTCTTGGAACTTCATATTATTCTTTCTTTCCTCCTTTCCCATGGCATTGCTTTTTCTTTACTGGCCAACATACTTAAGAGTTTAAATTAAAAAAAAATTAGGTCACATCAAAGTGTTTCTTCATCTTACCACATTTTGAAGACCCACCTTGTGTCCAAGGACTTGTTTGAAATCATCCAGAGACCGACGCCTTTACTTTTTACCTAGTACACTTGTTTTTTGCAAACACCTTTCTGGTATTCAGAGCACCCTCCACGGGCCAACAAAGCCATTGTTTCCATGAAGGGACTAGCCACTTTGTTTTTTCACAGGAGATGGGATTGACGTGAGTGGAGGCAATAAAGCTTTTCCATGTGGAATCACAGACATGAGGTTGTGTTTATCCCCTCCCTTAAATCTTACACCCTTCTTCCTGTGGGGACTGGGAGGAAGCAGTGAGGAACCGTGGGATGTAGTATTTGGCTCCTGAATTACTTGGCTGATGTAAATGCCCAATGTCACACGGCAACTCTGCAAGCTTAATTTTCCTGATGACCCAGGACATAAATGCTCTTGAGGGATAAGAGCAAGTCACTGAGAAAGGTGATTAATCTCAGAAAGTACCTCAAAATATAAATATTTTCCTTTACTGGCAGAGCTTAAAAATGCATGATTAAACTGTAATGTATTTTCCCTGGGCACTTTAAAAAGAAATTTACTTTTCCCTCCATCTTTTCCATCTTTAAAAGTGACAGCAGGTATTCATGCAGAAAATATTTATTTTGTATGATGACCTACTCAGGTATATACACTTTGGGTTACTTCTATATTCATTTTCACTGTGTATGCATTTTTGAACATGATTATTATTAGTCTAATAGTAGTTAGATATAGTAACTATACTATATATATACTATACTATGTTGTTGTTGTTGTTAGGTGCCGTCGAGTTGGTATCTGACTCATAGCGACCCTCATAGGGTTTTTAATGGCAGACTGTTTTGGGATTGCATTGGGAGTGGATTACCAGGTCCTTCTCCCATTTTTGCGGTGCTGAGAATTGAACTCGGGACCTCAGAGACTGCAGAGCAGAGCTCTACCAACTGAGCTAAATCCCAGCCCATACTATACTATACTATATACTATACTATAATACAGTAATAGATAATAGTAACAAAATCAAGTACTCAAAACCAGATCTTGACTGTCCATTTATTTATTTATTTATTTATTTTACAGTACTTAAGGGTTGAACCCATGGCCTCACACATACTTTTACAAGTACTCTAACTCTGGGCTATACCCCTGTTGTTGTTGTTGTTAGGTGCCATCAAGTCGGTATCCGACTCATAGCGACCCTCTGTACAACAGGTGAAACACTATTGTCAGTGCTTCTCTGCTGTTCATAGGGTTTTCAATGGCAGATTGATTTTTGGTAGGGGGTTGCCAGGTCCTTCTCCCAAGCCTACAGCTTCTGGTGTTCCCACGCAGTCTCCCATACAGGTACTAACCAGGCCTGACCCTGCTTAGCTTCCAAGATCTGATGGGATCGGATGCCACAGGGCTACAGCTGCAGGCGGCTATACCCCTAGTGGTTTTTTTTTTTTTTTTTAATCTTGAGATGGGGTCTCACTAAGTTACTCAGGTTGCCTCTGGCCTCAAACTTGCTATTCTCTTGCCTCTGCTTCCCAAGTCACTGGAATTATAGTCATGAGCCACCACACCTGGCTGCCCATTACTTTAAATGGTCAGTTCCTATGTATGTTATTTAAATTTTGTTATGGATTTGCAAATACATACTACTTTTTCTGTTTCCATCTGATTGAAGTTAATTTTGTAAACTAAGTTGCTGGGAGGCTGCAGCAGGAGGATCTCAGGCTTGAGGCCAGAGGCAGCCTGGTATCTTAGTGAGACTCTGTCTCAAGATTAAAAAATAAAAACTGGGCTGGGGATGCACCCCAGTGGTAAGCACTTGCACAACTATGTGCGAGGCCCCGCATTCAACCCCTAAGAACCACAAAAATAAAGTTAATTTTACACATATATGGAGATAAGAATTTTTGTTGCTATCTTTCCATTTTCCCTTTTGGCTGCTTTTGCAAGATTATAAACTGCTGGAAGAAAAACTTTCCAAAATTCATTCTTTCTGGCAATATGTCTATACTCTTTCAGTTCTTCCAGACCACCAAGGCTTTGTTGTGAATTTCACATATTCATGATGAATTTCACATAAAAGTTTTTATTGATTTACAACCTCTTTATTCACTAATATAAGATATTCCCAGAGTCTAAATTTTCCCATGACAAATTCACCTATAATTATATCTTCTGTTATGTAAATGTGTGAAAGTTTTAATATTGCCTAATATGGTTCTCTGTAGTAAAATTTTCATATTTTCACATTAGTGTGTTTTCATGTTGGCTAGTTCAGAGGGATACATCTTTTCATCTTTTCATTGTCTGAAAGTGCGAAACAAGATGGGAATTGTGCATAAATATGTACCAGCAAACCTTATTAAATTGTTATCTTAAATTCTGGATTTAATTGTGGTTTACAAGTCAATGCCTTACCAAGATAAAAGCAGGTTTTTCAAGAGGTAGTGACATGCCCCTTGGAGTTCCCACAAAACCATTATTCATTTCTGTGACCTGTAAAATCTTAGAGTGACTGAACTATAGGCAGATATAACCTATCTGGAATCAAATGGCACTGATTTGTGCCCCAGGTCCTCCCAGCATTTTGAGAGCTTCCTGGGATAATGAGAGAGGAAGATTCCCTTCTGACTATGAAACCCTGTTTCTGCTGATTTCTATCACGTTGAGCGTTTTTCAATGTCACAAAGGAACTCTACTTGTTTCTTACTGCATCAAACATAACCTGAAATTAACTTCCATTTCTTCATTTCACACACATGGTGAAAATGAAAGGAAATTAATGTGAAGGAAATATTTAAAACTTTTTCCATAAGATCTAAAAGTTTAAACTGAATGTTCACTAAATCTCTTCTCCAAGAAGGCTGTGTTTTTGAAAATCTGTGTAATGGAAGTGAATTCTTCTCCCACCAGGATTAGGTGGTTGGTCTTACTTCAAGATTTATCCCTACTCAAGTCCCCCTTTTAAGGAAGAAAAGAAAGCTTTCCCTACCTGGTGTAGAATTTGCAAGTCTGCCTCAGCACATTGGAATTAATGATTCATATCAGTACACTGAAAGTGTCACTTCTTTCCACTTCACAACAACCTCTAAAGCTTTCAGACCTATAAAGACAAAAATATGAAACCTAAAAACTCCTCATGGCTTCTCCTTTATGAAAAAACAAATAAACAAAATAACTACTCCCACCTTACACATACCAAGCTCTGAAATGACTGTAGTTAGGAGCCTCAGCTATGCCTTTAGAGCCAGACAGTTATGGCACCAACCGCTGGTGGTGCCTCAGCGGTGCCTTTAGACCACACAGTCATAGCACCAGACTCTGGTGGTCCTCTGGCTGAGCACTTCCCACCTAGCAAGAAATCTCAGGGTCTGAGGGTTTGACCATGTGGGCCATGATAGCCTCCATTTGTACTTATGCCCCAGTCCTATAAATATTAGAAATGGACCTGACTTATAACATGCAAGGCAATTACCTCTTCTCCAGTTTCTGTTGGGGAACCCAGTGCTTTCACTCTGCAAGTTATACTGTAGTATAGAGAGCTTAGATAAAAAGGTAACCAAAAAAAAAAAAAAAAACAAATGACGACAACAGCAACAACAACAACAAAAAAAAAACTGTACACCTCCTTTCCGGTACTAATGTTGCTTTTTCTCTCATGGATTGACCCGCAAAAGTTCAATAAGTGGCAATTTCAGTGTTTAACTACATTATTGTTTTTGTAGCCCCTGAGATTGAGTTGTTCTAATGTTAGTGGTGAACTTTCTAGTGGACACAAAGCAATATTTTCATGGAAGAGGAATTCTTATATCTGCTTCCCGTGCTTTGTCAGGACCTTCCAAGAAGTGCCTCCCAGATAGATGCAAGAAACACTAAAATCCTCACTTTTATCACCTATATTGGGTGTGGAATATCTGCTATTTTTTCAGCAGCAACTCTTCTGACATATGTTGCTTTTGAGTAAGTATTTTTCCATCTGCCAAGACCAGTGCTAACTATTCCAAATGTGAATAAGAAAATTACCTTGGCTTAAAAACAAATACACACTTTGTGAATCATGTTAAGTGATCCAGTTTTAATGCACAGGTTTCTCATAAGATCATATAACATGAATTTTCCAACTCTAGGATCTTAATTTATAATCACCATATTTCTATTTATAAAATGAATTCATATCTGTTCACAATTATTAACAGTTCATTAAATAAAAATTGCATGAATTACTTTCTGCACTGTAGAAGGTGAAGATATTTGTTTGACAAATCTTATGAATCAGTCGTGAGACAGGAAATTTTTATAAAGAATATCTTTAACTGATTAAAAAAATCAAGAAACTTCAAACACTTTTAGGGAAATTGCTTTTTAATTTAATTGGCATTCTTAAAATGCTAGAATTTTTCCTGGATTAAAGAAAATCTGTGGAAGCCAGTTGAGAATTTTGTAAGCAGTTGCAAACAGTATTGAAAATAAAATTAATATTTAAAAAGTCTTTGTAACCTGCCACCTATTCGCAAATATCTTCAGCCCTCTGTCTAGTGGAACCATCTCGTAAAGATGGCGCTACTAACCTATTGCAGCATTGTGGAAAATATGTATTGATTTGTGTGCTTTAAAAATGTATTGACAATATTAGCGCTCATATGTATTTTCTCCCTGTTCAGGAAATTGAGAAGGGATTATCCCTCCAAAATTTTGATGAACCTGAGTTCAGCCCTGCTCTTCCTGAATCTCATCTTCCTCCTGGACGGCTGGATCACTTCCTTTGACGTGGCTGGGCTGTGCACAGCTGTGGCTGCTTTGCTGCACTTCTTCCTTCTGGCCACCTTCACCTGGATGGGGCTGGAAGCAATCCACATGTACATCGCTCTGGTGAAAGTATTTAACACTTATATCCGCCGGTATATTCTAAAATTCTGCATCATTGGCTGGGGTAAGCCTCCTAAAATGTTTTGCTCGAGTGTTCTTTATATCATGCAAATTATCACATTCTCATAGGAAAACCCTTATTTCTAAAGCATACTCTGTTAAAAATACTGTAACATTGTGAATGATGTGCATTAAATATGCATATCCTGACGAAGGGGCATCCCCAGCACTGTATTTTTAAAACCTCTTCCATAGCACTCACAAGACTCAGGAGTAAAGGAAAAACCTTTGCTCCTGAGTCATCACAAACTAATTTCCTCAGCCCAGAGCCAGCCCACCCAAGTCTGAAGAAGCAACTGGCAGAGCATCATGCTTCCAAATATAAAGGCCAACTGAGACTTCCAGCTCTGCTCATCCCTAAACACATGCCCAGGTTGTGGAAACCAGAAAAGGAATGTTATTTTTGTGTGTGCAACCAAGATATTTGCAGAATTCTTGCCTTGAACTTTTTTTTTTTTAACCATGAGTCCTCAGTGAGACATGGAATGGCCTCATTAGCCTGTATGGAATCTTCTCGTTGAGGTCCTTTGAGCTCCTTTATCTGGATTTCATGTCAGGCCAATTTAGAGCCTCCTCACAGATCTTTTGCAGATGGCAAAGTAGAAGGCTTAGGCATTCCCAAGATGTTCGGTGTCCCCTTAGGAGGCCATAAAAGCATCTTTCAGGGAATCGAGGTGGCATACGTTTCCACACTGGAGTGCACATGGGAGTACTTTATTCTCTGGAGAGAAAAGAGAAGACATAAAGACTTTATGCCCCCTTGTTCCCCTCCCCCTCCCCACCACACTTTTTCTAAAGACATTGCTTTACATGAAAAGGGGCAAAATAAGCTGCAATTACTTCATCTGCCAGAACTCTGGGAGTCTAAGGAAACATTGCTAATGAAACCACATTTGCTGGCGCTGAATTTAACAGAATCAGGTTCTGGGGTATAGATGATACCAATCAGCAAACAGAATATTTAAGTATCTGTCATAGGAGAGTAGATTTTGACTATTGCCAATTATATTTGGGTGTTCCACACCAAGGAGGGGATGTTGTTGTTGGTTTTAACTAGGATGACAGTTCGAAGAAGTTTGAGTCTATGATATAGAGGGTTTTCATTCTTTTCTCATTCCTTGCCTTCGTCAGATGATAAGGTAATCCCAGATGCCAATGTCCTGGTCTTTTTGTAACAGGTTTGCCTGCCTTGGTGGTGTCTGTTGTTCTAGCAAGCAGAAAACAAGATGAAGTCTATGGAAAAGAAAGCTATGGGAAAGAACAAGGTGATGAATTGTAAGTAATAAAAATCTGGGAGGGATTTACTTGTGATAGACACATGACATTTGTTCCTAAAGTTTAGTGAATTTCCATGCCAGTCATTAGGCTCTTATTTTAAAAGATTTCAGCTCATTTTCACGACTTTGCCAAAGTCTCTGCTACCACATATGGATCATTTGAATGCCCTGACATGTTTGAGTGGCTTTTCTCTATTAACATTATACTCTGTCATCTGGGGGGTGGGGAATTCAGAAGATGCCTAAGATATTCTCTTCTAGCCTCAGAAGACCCATTTTATTTGAGGAAATTCCATCACACTCCCACCTCCTCAGGCCCACACACATCTTCAAGGAAGTTAAATAGCAATATCAGCCAGTGAATGACTCAGTGCCAGTATGAGTGTTGGTTAGCAATGGAAGGAATGGGGGGATCAGTGAGTTTTTCAATCATTGGGAAAGATCCCTTTGGACCATGAGATCATTGAGATTAGGTGTTTTTATTGCAGCTCAAGCAGTTCTTTCATATCTTGTCAAGGACACTGTAGATATTAAATATCTATAGCCTGGAAGAATTACTGAATGAATGAAGAGCTTGTTCCTGACATGAGACCTGAAGTACCACATGTCTATGTACATCTCATGGATGAATAACACTCCTATATCCAATCACTTGACTATCATGACCCCTTCCCTGATGGTCTTCCCTTCTTATGTTTCTAAAGTAGCACAGAAAAGACCAAACAAAAACTAAAGGGAGATGTTGGACCTGATTCAAGACAAGGAAAAGTGTTATTTGGGCATTCTTTTTAAGATTTACTAAACTTGAATTCAATGAATAAGTTTAAATAAGGGAGCATAAAAAATATCTTAGTTGATTCTTAAAGGACTTTAAAGTTCATTTAGTAAATTATTGTGCCAACAACAATTCATTTCTTGAGCATTTATTAGGTACCAGTAATCATGTTAGATTTTAAGATCCAATGATTTTTCAAGACAGTGTTTGCCTCTGTGAAAAGTTACACAGTAGTGTGGAATACTCCAGAATGATGACAACTTACGCTAGAATTTTAAGGTAAATTTTGTTGCTTTAGATTAGGGGTTCAAACCCATGAAAAATTGGGTTCAAGTTCAGGTTGCAGGTTCAATAGAGGATTTGGTCTAGGTTTGGGTTTAAATCCTATGTGTAGATAGCATGGGTTCAGGTTTAACTCAGTTAGTAGAGTGCTGCACTGCACTCTCTGGGGACCCTGGTTTGATCTCCAGTACCACAGAAGTGGGAGAAGGACGTGGCAATCCACTAGCGAAGCAATCCTGAAACAATCAGCCATTGAAAACTCTATGTGGATTGCTATGAATTAGACCCGACTCGAGAACACCAAAAAACAACTGTGTTGATAGCAGGCCTTCAAATCAAACCTGAACCCAAATCCTGAACCCATTCTGGTTCAAACATTTAAAAACAAATTTCTGAACCTGAACCTAAAAAATTGAATTTGAGTTCAGCTTTTAATGGTTGATTTTTTGTATCATTAGCTATTTAAAATTTTGAAAAAAAAAATATCTGCACCTAGAATTAAAATTTTAAAGCCCAACCCAAACTGAACCCAAACCCTCTAAATTTTACCATGTTGAACCTGCATCCAACCTTGAACCAATTTTTCATGGGTATGAAGTCCTATTTTAAACTGTCTTGAGATACCTAGGATTTAGCATAATATAAATTTGGCACGAAGGCATTTTCAAATTACCGTACTTATCAGTCCTAACCATAGTATATTTTGCAATAGTATAGTTTTAAAATTTCTTTCATCTGTTTTCAGATCTAGATATCATTCTGAGTATCAAATATATCCTCATTCATCTCAATGAAGGTGTTTAATAATTAGTGTAAGCTTGGTAATCATGCAAGGGAAGTGTCCATATATGAATATCACAACTCTACGATAAGGTCCTACCTCAACTAAACCAACAATATTTAGGAATTACTTTGTTTGCTACAGTGAACCCATAGTTTGGTGTGACTTAAACAAGTAAGAATTAACTCTTTGCACATAACAAGAAACATGGATATTGGCAACCACTGCCATTGATTTTGTGGCTAAAAATATCAGGGCCAACATCTCTACAGTTCTTGTGAGCTCTCTTCCATGGAGAGAAGATGACGGCTATAATTGCATAGCCTGTTTCATGTTTGAAGCAGGGAGAAGAAATAAGGGCTTTACTAGTGAGTGGGCTGGGAGAAGGACCTGGCAACCCCCTCCCAAAAATCAATCTGCCATTGAAAACCCTATGAACAGCAGAGAAGCACTGACAATAGTGTTTCCCCTGTTGTACAGAGGGTTGCTATGAGTCGGTATGACGGCACCTAACAACAACAACAACAAGTGAGTGGGCTAAGAATAGCCCTCCCCAAAATCTCTCAGCAGACCTCTCCTTCCATATCATTTATAGAACAGTGTCATGCAGCCACCCCTCAAATACAAAGGA
The DNA here is from genome assembly GCA_007922755.1 of Pedetes capensis. Taxonomy (NCBI): domain Eukaryota; kingdom Metazoa; phylum Chordata; class Mammalia; order Rodentia; family Pedetidae; genus Pedetes; species Pedetes capensis. The sequence goes on from VMDO01000858.1 coordinate 201,439, forward strand.
GAGTGAAATGAATGCTTAAAATTTCCATTCTTAGAGTACAAGTCTATAAGAGAGAAGGATTTTAGACATAGTTTAGGGTGAGCTAACCAAGAGTGTTCTCATATCAGTCGGATTTCAAGAAGCCACATTGTTTTCTTTTTAATGTTGACTTAAATAACTAGATATTAAGATGGTGATTATCCAGAACCAAATAAAAATCCACCTATGAAAAGATCACAGAAAAAGATGAGGTCCAAGAAAGCAAACTGACTTTCTAAAGGTGTTTGAGAGAGAAATCTGCAGTGATGTGAACTGAGCAAAGGAAAGTCTTAAGTAAATACAGCAATAAATCTCTTTCTCTTTCTTGTTTCTTCTTCTCTTTTCAGCTGTTGGATTCAGGATCCCGTGATATTTTATGTGACCTGTGCTGGGTATTTCGGAGTCATGTTCTTCCTGAACATTGCCATGTTCATCGTGGTGATGGTGCAGATCTGTGGGAGGAATGGCAAGAGAAGCAACCAGTCCTTCAGAGAAGAGGTTTTAAGGAACCTGCGCAGTGTGGTTAGCCTGACCTTCCTGCTGGGCATGACATGGGGTTTTGCTTTCTTTGCCTGGGGACCCTTAAATATCCCTTTCATGTACCTCTTCTCCATCTTCAATTCATTACAAGGTAAGATAAATAGTACCTGAGCAATTTCTGCCTTATAACTTTATCATATTGCAAATAGCTTCATTTTGGACAGATGCTAGATCAAGTTTTGTTTCTTTGTTTATTGCTTAAAGTACTGGGATTTGTACCCAGGGCCTTGACTTGCACTTGCTAGTCAAGTGCTTCATTAGGCTGCACCGTGAGTCCTTCTTCTACTATTTTCAGACAGGGTCTTACTAATTATACAGGCTGCTTCTGGCCCAGAACTCACAATCCTCCTGCCCCAGCCTCCCAAGTTGTTGGGATTGTAGGTATGTGCCATGGTACCCAGCATTAAGTTTCCTTGTCCGTATTCCAAGTACTTAGCATCATTCCAGGCACAAAGTGTTTGTCCATTAAAAGATCTGAAACAGATAAAAGAGGTAGAGTGTCACTTGGCTTATTTTTTTCCATTAATGTATCCCAAGCACCTAGAACAGTGCCTGGTAATCAACAAATATATGTTATTACATGAATGAGTATGGAATAGCAGGAGATATCTAGCTCAGAGCCCAATGAGCAGTTTAAAGGGAGCCACAGACAACTTCTGTCTTCCTTACAGCTTAACTGAGTGCTGTTGTTCTTCATGACTAGGTAGATTTACCATGCATGACCAGGAGAATGTGTATATTCTGTGCATGGACAGAAGCAGTTCACCTTGACTCCTTGGCTCCTTGGATTTCAAAGTGAATACCGGCTCTCTAATTCAGAAACTCTTGTCTATTATGAGATGTTGTTGTTAGGTGCCATCAAGTCATGTCCAACTCACAGTGACCCTCATAAGGCTTTCAATGGCTGATTGTTTCAGATTGCTTCAGGAATGGATTGCCATGTCCTTCTCCCATTTTTGCAGTGCTGGGAATCAAACTCGGATCCTCAGAGAGTGCAGCACAGCACCCTACCAACTGAGCTAAACCTCAGCCCTGTCATGAGATATGACAATTAATTTAATTTAGCAAACATTTGCCAGTGGCCTCCTTTAGACAAGAATATAAGGCTCCCTTAAAGGAGTTTACAATTATACTTTGATCCCATAGTATGTACCCTTGTGTTCTCAATGATGGATTTAACTTTTTGTGTGCATGTGTGTGTATGCTGCTTGAGACCTCACGCATGTTAGGCAAGTATTCTACCACTGAGATGCACCCCCCGCCCTTTGTTATTTATTATTTTGAGACAGGGTCTTGAACTCATAATACTCCGGTCTCAGCCTCCCAAGTCGCTAGGATTACAGGGATGCACTATGGTACCCAGCAATTATGGATTTAACTTTTAAACTTAAGTGAATATCAATTATTTTTTGAAAATTAAATGCTTTTTTGTGTGTGGTTCAGGGGATTAAACTGAGTGCTTTGAACATAGTAGGCAGGTCCTCTGATTTAGCGCAAGTGGGTAGAGCACTGCTCCATACTGTCTGAGGGCCCAGATTTGATCCCCAGCACCACAAAAACTGGAGAAAGATGAGGCAGTCCACTCTGAAAGCAATCTTGAAACAATCAGCCATTGAAAACCCTGTGAGAGTCACTATGATTGTGACCCAACTCCATGGCACCTAACGAAAACAGGCAGGTCCTCTCCTGCTGAGGTACACCCCCAGCCTTTGCATGACATTCTTTAGAATATTAGATACATCCTGTGTTGTTGACACACAGGTGCTTCTGATGTTCAGAAGCACCATGAGGCCAACACCTCAAGAGAAATTAGATGACAGTGTCTGAAATACTTTCAAGCAGAGCAGTATGAGTGTCCCATGCAGTTGCAGGTATGTGGAATGGGAAGACCTAACTAAAGCTGAACAAGCCCGAGTAGGGAGGAAAGCAGGTTTGTGCTTCTCAAAAATGAGGTGGCTGCTAGGATGCTTCCCCCAGGGGCATTCTAAGGAAAGTCTGTGCTTCTCTGCAGGAAAATATCATTCCTGGCTTATCCTCCTCATCCTCTACTAGCTTTAAACTGAAAAAAAAAGTCACAAAGTAAATGTTCAACAATAGATTTTAAATGAAGGGATCGCTGGATGAATAAAGGGAGAGGCCTTGGGCATGATACATATCCAATCTAGATTCCTCTGGCATCAATACACATTAATTAGTTCAGGAAATTGTATTCAGGTTCACTCTTCCATAACAGACAAAATATGCAGGCTTCTTATCATTAATAAATAGAATTGTTGTTGTTGTTGTTAGGTGCCGTGGAGTCGGTATCCGACTCATAGCGACCCTCAGGGTTTTCAATGGCAGGCTGTTTCGGGATTGCCTTGGGAGTGGATTGCCAGGCCCTTCTCCCATTTTTGTGGTGCTGGGAATTGAACTTGGGACCTCAGAGACTGCAATGCAGCGCTCTACCAACTGAGCTAAATCCCAGAATAATGAACCTCAAGTGCATCTCCAAAAGTTGGAAACTGAGCATATACTATGTGACTACATCTCCATTAGTTACATAAAATGAATACTTATATATTTATTTATAGTATAGGGGGAGGGTTTGAACCCAGAGCCTCACACATTCTGTAAATGCTTCACCACTAAGCTGTATCTCTAGTCCATTTTTTTATTTTGAGAAAAGATCTCACTAAGTTGCACAGGTTGCCTCCAGCCTCAAACTCGCCATCCTCCTGCCTCAGCCTCCCGAGTTGCTGGGATTACAGGCATGTGCCATGGCACCCAGCCCTCTATTTAATTTCTTAAGACCCTATGAGGGTCACCATGAGTAGGGCATAACTCGACAGTACCTAACAATAACAACAGCATAATATACTATATAATTGTGCCTAAATAAATACTGACAGAAGTGTCTGCTAGCATTAGAAATTCCACGGTTTTATATTTCAGAATTGTACATGAAAGGCACAGTAATGTGCCAGCACATCCTTGGTTTTGCTTTGAGAATTTCCTGGCAGTGTCGGTAACCTTCGGCAGCTACAGTTGTCTGTGCAGTTCTGTTTCCATTAATGAGAATTGGGATATTTTATTTTTCCCAGCATGGGTCTCCTGTCAGGAGAGGAAAATGTTGTAAACCATCATCAAGTAGTGTTCTTCATAAATCACTGACTTTTAAGACTGATTTTAAATAATATAAATTCAGAACAGATTTCTGCACATCCAATGATATGAAAAACACCTTCTAAAAAAGAAATTTAAATTAAAAGGCAGTGGTGCAGAGCACATGAGCCTACCAACAATTGCTTAACTGGCCAGGCTGTACAAAAACTTCTTGGGATGCTATGGAAAGTTACTTAATAGTTTTTATTGGTGAATCGTTTTCTGAACCTTCCATGAAAGGCTCAGCTGTTAGAAATTTGTGCTTTATCAAAAGATACATGTAGGATTTAGACAGTTTAAAAAAATCTATGTGATTCTAAGATTAATTTAGGTAGTACTTGGAAAAATTACATTGTATCTTTTTTCTTTCTGATCCTTTTCATTCCAGGAAAAAAATTTTTTTTACTTAGTCCCTTTGCCTCATAAAGTTTATGTTATCCTGAGGTGGTTGTTGTTGTTAGGTGTTGTTGAGTCATGTCCGACTCATAGCAATAGGGTTTTTAGTGGCTAATAGTTTTTCAGGATTGCCTTGGGAGTGGATTGCCACGTCCTTCTCCCATTTTTTGTGGTGCTGGGAATCAAACTCAGGACCTCAGAGACTGCAGAGCAGCGCTCTACCAACTGAGCTAAATCCCAACCCATTATACTGAGGAAACTGATGTTAATTAAATATTATCGCTATACAAAAAGCGGCTCATGGTGTTGGGAACATATAACAGATGACATGCTGTCTAAACTGAAATCTGAAGCATCAGTGGGAAATAACAAAGAGAAAGATGGGAATGGAAGTAGACGAAAGAATGTTTCAGGTAGAGGGCACTTGATAAGATCAGTGGGGAGGGTTGGAAAGGTGTTAGGTATGTAGTGTTATGTAATCACATATGCATTTTGTAAAGATGAGGCTGAATATAATGTGGAGACTGGAAGAGAATAGTTCAGTAGTGTGAGGAGGTAGTGCAGAGCGAGGCCCTTGTAGTGATCTGGGATAAAGGGGTCCAGTATTTTAGAATGTGGTGGGATGAAGAGCTGGAAAGAAGTGAAGAGGAAGTATGCTGCTACAAAACACTCAGCACTGATTTGGCCATTAAACTCTAACTTTTCTAGAATGATTAGGGTAGGGAGTTTTCTTGTTAATGTATTGTTGTTAATGGATGCCTGTTATTATAAGATTTAATGATAGCTTGAAAACCCTATGAATAGCAGAGAAGCACTGACATAGTGCTGGGAATGGCACAGTGGGAAGGGAACAGTGTTGGGGAGTATTTCATTCTGTTTTATATAGGGTTGCTATGAGTCAGATTCAACTTGACAGCACCTAACAACAACAACAAAGGAGTTGGGGTTTAGCTCAGTTGGTAAAGTGCTTCTCTGTACACTATGAAGCCCTAGGTTCCAACCCCAGCACTGCAAAAATGGGAGGACCTGGCAGCCCACTCCTGAAACAATCCTGAAAAACAATCAGCCATAAAAACCGTATGAATAGCAGAGGAGCACTGACATAGTGCGGGACATGGCACCCTGTTGGGGAATGTTTCGTTCTATTGCATACAGGATCACTATGAGTCAGACCCCACTCAAAGGCACTTAACAACAACAACAATAGCTAAAGATTTTGAATGTAACACAATATTCTGAAAACTAAAACTATACTATAGATTTAAGTTGCAGTTGAACTTCTGAAATTCAGCAAGTTGTTCATTACGAATGCCATGGGGCTCCGTGTAGTATTTTGAAGTGGGTCCTATGGTAGCAGGGAGTGTTTGAATCAAGTTCACTTGGTGACAGGATACATCTTTTGGAGGAATGGCTTTTGTTAGGTTTATTTTCACATTTATTTCTTCAAACTTTGGTTTAAGCATGTTAAAAATCCTTTATATCTTTCCAGATTATTGTATGCAAATGGGTATATACAAACACACATACATGTATAATTAGTATTCACATAACCCTGAATAGCCTGCCTATATATTAAAATTTTATATATGATTTACTTTTATATATCTTTATATGTTTAGGTTTTGTATGTTTATTTTTAGCAGGAACTTTTATTTATTTATTTATTTATTTATTGCAATACTGGTGGACTGAACTCAGGGCTTTGTACATACTTTGAACATACTTTGCAAGTTCTCATACCACTGAGCTGCAATCCCGGCCCCTTTTATATTCTTTATCTTAAGACAAGGTCTCACTAACTTACATAGGCTGTTTCTGGCCTCAAACTTGCAATCCTTCTGTCTCTGCCACCTGACTTGCTGGGATTACAGGCTCTGTCACCAGGCTCAGCTTTTTATATTCTTTTAATGTACATATATAACTCTATACTTACAAAAATCATATTAAATGAATATTAGAAAATTGTTATAATCTATATGGCCATGACTGAAATTTTACCTAGTTGAATAAGCAAATGAAGTCATTAATTGAATCAAAGCTAAAACCAAGTTTATTAGTTTCTAATTTGCTCTTCTTATTTTACCTACTACACTTTATAATAACCATTTCATTGATTTTTTTCTAAGATTGAGAGATAAATAAGCTCTCTTGTAACATGGTGGAATTACATGTCTACCTGCTTTCGCTTTTTTCCTAGTATAAAACTAATTAAACTTATTAAGATTTTTAATTTTTTCTAATGTATGTGACTTAAGAAATTGTTTACAAATTACTATGCAAAAAGTAACAGTGATTGACATAAGCACATCATAATTTACATGCCTGAGGACATTAGTTTATACTTCAATCATTCATCCTAAAGAAATAAAAGTCAATTCCCTGGTGGCTAAGAACTTGGACAAGGTCCTGTTGGACATCTGTCTCTTGATGAGGTCATTGCTGCACTTGCAGGATTGAATTATTGCCCTGAGATGCAGCATGGGTACATGGCTACTTGTTATACGAGTGATGAACTGCATCCCAGACTGTATATTTTGTTCATTAGCTGTACATAAGTATCTGACATATATTAATTAGGTTAGACTTCTCCAACAGATAGGATAGTTTAAGTTTCCTGACAAGTTTGTCAGAATGTAAAATCTAGCCCCATACAAAGAGCTCGATCTTCAATTTGTGTTTTCCAGAAATGGAAAACAATATTGATTAATAGCTCAGGCACAAGCAGGCCTCTTCTGTATGGATATAAGAGAGCATAATAAGCTGTGATACACAATTCTGCAAATGGAGCTTTTGTGGAGAACACAGATGGATGCCATCAGTCTATTAAGAGATAATGTTTGTCATTAATTACTTTGATAACATTAAGATACTTAGAGCAAGAGAAATCGTGTCTATTTGTATAATGTATGGTAGTTGGCAAAGCTTTTTTGTCTAACATTGGTGATTTTATTATCATTCTTGTAAGCCTGAAACATAGGTAACTTAGAGAAAATTTTCTTCATTTTGAACATAAACTGGGGCTAAGAAGATTTAGTGACTTTCCCAAGATCAGTTTGATCATGAAATATTTATAGCACATATGAAAATTAAAAAGCACATTATCAGAGAACAAAGTACAAGCAGAAAACTAAAACAAAGCACCTAACATACCTTCAGTTTCTTATTTCAAGCCTTTTAGGAAGTAAATATCTACTCCCCTTAAAAATTATTAATAGATATGCATTTAGTGAATAAGTAAAGCTGGGCATGGTGGTGCATGTCTGTAATTCCAGCAACTTGGGAGGCTGAGGCATGAGAATTGTGGGTTCAAGGCCAGAGGCAGCTTGTGAAACTTAACGAGACCTTGTCTCAAAATAGAAATGGGCCTGGAGGCGTAGTTCAGTGGTAGAGAACTCGCCCAGCATGTGCAAGGCCCTGGGTCCAAAGCCCACTACTGAAAAGAAAGAAGAAGGAGAAAAAGAAGAGAAAGAGGAGGAGGAGGAGAAAGAAGAAGGAGAAAGAGAAAAAGGGGGGGAAGGAAGGAAGAAAGGAGGGAGGGAAGGAAGGGAAGGGAAGGGAGAGAAAGGAAAGAAAAGAGAGAGAGAGGGGAAAGAGAAAGAAAGAAAGAAAGATAGACGGACAAACAGACAGACAGACAGACAGATAGATAGATTCAGGAAAAATAATTTAGGGAAATACCATTAATATTATTATCCTATTGGTATACTAAGAAAATTAAGTCAAATGATGAAATAAAATAAATGTCAGCTAAGTCTCCCTTTCCCTGGAGGTTGAAGTTAGGAATCTCATGGAAGTTAAAGCTGTTATATAATCACGCCTGGTGCATATATTGAATGGCTGCCAAGGTAAAGATGACCCACCTCTCATCCCCAAACACCTGAAATGACACCATGTTGGCTGAAACGTTACAAGCTGCAAGGAAAAAAATTACTCATCTTTTGGCAGGGCATTTTGTGCCATAGAGAAATAATTTTCTAAAGGGCACCTTCATAGTATGAAAGGAAGATTCAAGAAGTTTCCAAAGACATCCATAAACTCTTAAATATCCCCAGCCCAACAGCCAGCTGGCTTTGTCTGAGTGACAACAGAACCCAGGGGCTGGTCAAAGATGAGGATGCAATCTTGCTAATGACCCAGAGGCCTCCTAGACCGATCTTATCAACTTAGTCAAAATGAGACCACTCACCTTTGTCATTTAAGTCAGTTACCTGGAGCACATGGCTTCCTTTGTCCAAATACCTGGTTTGATTAATTCTTGACCAGCTTTCCCATCAGAACCCCAGAAATGCACATGGCCTGATTAAGATGCCTGTCACTCATTACTACTCATTCTTATTCTATCCTACATCAGGCACTTACTTCTCTTTGAAGCTTTCCCTTTGTATTTCTAAATCTCTACCATTCAGAATAAGAAAAAGTGAACTTAGGCTCTTTGTCTAAATTTATGTATTATGTATATATGTATTTATGTGTGTGTATGTGTGTATGTATGTGTGTATGTATGTGTGTATGTGTGTATGTGTGTATGTATGTATGTATGTGTGTATGTATGTGTGTGTATGTATGTGTGTATGTGTGTATGTGTGTATGTATGTGTGTATGTATGTGTGTATGTATGTGTGTATGTATGTGTATGTATGTATGTGTGTATGTGTGTGTATGTATATATGTGTATGTATGTATGTGTGTATGTATGTGTGTATGTATGTGTATGTATGTGTGTATGTATGTGTGTATGTATGTGTATATGTATGTATGTGTGTATGTATGTATGTATGTGTATGTGTGTGTGTATGTGTGTATGTATGTGTGTATGTATGTATGTATGTATGTGTGTGTGTGTATGTATGTATTGTGGTACTTCAACCTTGAAGTTGAACCCAGGGCTTTGTGCTTACATCCTTTGCCAGTGTTCTACCACTGAGCTGCACCCCTAGCCTTTTTTTTTTTTTTTTTTTTTACTTTTTAGAGACAGGGTCTCCCTAAATTACGCAGACTGCCTCTGGTCTCAAACTTGCGATCCTCCTGCCTTCGCCTCCCGAGTCGCTGGGATTACAGGCGTGCACCACCATGCCCAGCTTGCCTTTATTTGTTAAGTGATGCTAAGAGATGAGTACTCAAAGTAGTTGGCTATTTTTCCCTCCACCTGCATTGTTCAAAGTGACCTTGTAGAGTAGTAAAATAATGATAGCAGGTGCTGCCATGAAATTTACTGTGCAATAATATCTGTAGGAACTACTCCTGGAACCCTTAAAAAAACTTTTGACAGTCAGGATAAAAGTTGGCTGCTACTTTTATATTTACACCAGAAAGCCACATGTTATGGTCCAAATCAAACAACAGGAATGATTTCTATATAAGAGCCAAACTTTTAGTCAGAATATCTAAGTGTATCTTTTGAACCTCTAACTAGTTAAATCACTCTACAAAGGCCAAAATTAAAGATAGGTTAGTACAACCCACAGTGAATATCATGCCAATATTTAGAAATAGGCTTATATATTTATCTAGCATGTCAGTAGCATATGCAGTTGTTACATGCCATCAAGTCGGATTCAACTCATAGCGACCCTATGTACAACAGAATAAAATACTCCCTGATTCTGTGTCAGGCACACAATCTTTTTTGTGTTTAAGCCCATTTTTGTAGCCATTGTGTCAATCCATCTAGTTGAAGGTCCTCCTTTTCTTTTTGTTGTTGACCTGCCACTCTCCCAAACATGATGTCCTTCTGCAGGGATGGGTTGCTCCTCACTACATATCCAAAATACATCAGACTCAGTCTAGCCATCCTTACTTCCAAGGAGCACTGTGGTTACACTTCTTCTAGGATAGATCTGTTGGTTCTTTTGACAGTCCATAATATATTCAACATTTATCTCCAGCACCATACTTCAAAAGCATCAGTTTTTCTCCTGTCTCCCTTATTTAATATCCAGTTTTCACAACCCTACGATGCAACCGAAAATACCATAGCATGAGTCAGGCACACTTTCATATTCAAAGTGACATCTTTACTTTTCAGCATTTTAAGAAACTATTTTACAACAGTTTTTTCCAATGCAATACATCCTTTGATTTCTTGACTACTACTTCCGTGGGTGTTGAGTGTAGAACCAAGTAAAGCAAAATCTTGGACAACCTCAATCTTTCTTCTATTTATTATGAAGTTGCTTACTGGCCAGTTGTAAGGATTTTTGTGCTGATAATGAGGCACATCCATACTGAAGGCTGTGTTCTCTGATCTTCATCAGTAAATGTTTCAAATCCTCTTCACTTTCAGCAAGCAGAGTTGTGTTATCTGCATAATACAGGTTGTTAATGAGTCTTTCTCCAATCAAGATGCTGTGTTCTTCATAAAGTGCAGCTTCTCAGATTACTTACTCAGCATAGAGATTGAAGAGGTATGGTGAAAAGACATACGGCTCTGACACACACCTTTTTCGACTTCAAACCAGGCAGTGTTTCCTAGTTCTGGTCCATGTATAGATTCCTCATGAGTACAATTAAGTGCTCTAATATTCCCATTCTTTATAATGTTATCCATAATTTGTTATGATCCATACAGTCAAATGCCTTTGCATAGTGGATAAAACATAGATAGACATCTTTCTTGGGGCTGGGATTTAGCTCAGTTGGTAGAGTGCTGCGCTGCAGTCTCTGAGGTCCCGAGTTCGATTCCCAGCACCGCAAAAATGGAAGAAGGGCCTGGCAATCCACTCCCAAGGCAATCCCGAAACAGTCAGCCATTGAAAACCCTATGAGGGTTGCTATGAGTCAGACACGAATCGATGGCACCTAACAATAACAGACATCTTTCTTATATTCTCTGCTTTCAGCTAAGAACCATCTCACATCAGCAGTGATGTCCCTGGTTCCATACCTTCTTCTGAATCCAGCTTGATTTTCTGGCCATTCCCTGTCTATATAATGCCGTAGTTATTTTTGAATGATCCTTCATAAAATGTTACTTATATATGATATTGTTTGATAATTTCCACATTTGGTTAGATACCCTTTCGTGAGAATAGACACAAATATGGATCTCTTCCAGTCAGCTGGCCAAGTATCTGTTTTCCAGATCTCTTGGCATAAACAAGAGAGCACCTCCAATGCTGTATCTGTTTCATGAGACATCTCTATTGGTATTCCAGGAATTTCTAGAGCCTTGTGTTTCACCAATTCTTTCAAGGCAGCTTCCACTTCCTCCGTCAGTACCACTGGCTCCTAATCATGTACAACCTCTTGAAATGGTTGGTCATCTACTAATTCTTTTTGGTATAATGACTCTGTATATTCCTTTCATCTTTTTGGATGTTTCCTGCATTGTTTAATATTTTCCCTATAGAATGCTTCACTATTTACACTTGAGGCTTGAATTTTTTCTTCAATTACTTATGCTTAAGAAAAACAGAACTTGTTATTCCCTTTTGATTTTCTTTTACATTTTCTTTCTTTCTTTTTTTTTTTTTTTTTTTTTTTTTTTTTTTTTGGTGGTACTGGGGGTTGAACCCAGTGCCTTACACTGGCATGCCATGCTTTGCAATAGCTGTACCACTGAGCTGCACCCTCAACCCATTCTTTTACATTTTGAGACAAAGTCTCACTAAATTATGCAGACTGTCTCTGGTCTTGAACTTGCAATCCTCTTGCCTCCACCTCCTGGGTCACTGGAATTGCAGACATGCACCACCATGTCTGGTTCCCTTTTGATTTTCTATCTCCAGCTCTTTGCACATGTCCTTATGTTTGATTTTGTCTTCTCAAGCTGCCTTTTGAAATCTTCTGTCTAGTTCTTTAACCTTCATCATGTCTTCCTTTTACTTTAGCTACTTGACATTCAAGGCCAGATGTCAAAGTCTCTTTTGACATGTAATTCGGTCTTTTTTTTTTTTCTTGTCTTTTTAATAAGCTTTTGCCTTCCTCATAAATGTTTTATCTTTGATGTCCTGCCACAATTCATCTGGTCTTCTGTCAGTAGTGTCTAACACATCAAACCTTTTCTTGAGATGGTCTCTAAACTCAGGTAGGATATACTCAAGGTCATGCCTTGGCTCTCATACACTTTTTCTAATTTTCTTCAGTTTCAGTTTGAACCTGCATATGAATGGTTGATGGTCTGATCCACAATCAGCACTGGTCTTGTTCTGACTTTCAGTGTTGAGATTTTTCCATCATCTCTTTCCACCAGTGTAGTCAATTTGGTCCCTATGCATTCTGTCTGGTGACTTCCATGTGTATTGTCACCATTCATGTTGGTGAGAAAAATGTATTTGCAATGGAAAGATTATTGGTCTGACAAAATTCTATCATGGGATCTCCAGCATCATTTCTGTCACCAAGTTCATATTTCCAACTACTGAGCCTTCTTTGTTTTCAACTTTTGTATTTCAGTCACCAGTAATTATCAGTAAGAATTCCTGATTACATGTTCGATCTATTTCAGATTGCAGAAGCTGATAAAAATCTTCCCTGTCTTCATTTGTAGCTCTAGTGGCGGGTGCATAACCTTGAATAATTTTCATATTAACTGGCCTTCCATGTAGGCATATGGATAGTATTCTATCACCAACAGCATTGTACTTCAGGACAGATCTTGAGATTTTTTTTTAGGTGATGAGTGCAACCCCATTTCTCTTTAATATATCATTCCTGGCATAGTAGACCATATGATTAATTCAAAATGTCACATTCCAGTCCATTTTAGCTCTCTGATGGCTAGAAAATCGATGTTTATGTGTTCCATTTCCCTTTTGATGATTTCTCATTTTCCTAGATAAAATACAAGTGTTAACTCTGAATTCAATCTTTTCCATCATTTTTTGTTGTTGCTTCCAACTTTTACAAGCAATATCCCTTACTCTTTAGCTAAATAAACCTAAGATACCATGAAGAATAAAGCCTGATTATCATGTTCTCTAATCACTGCAGACTTCTCTCTAGAAAGGCAGAAAATCGTGTTTCCTAGGTAGGATCAGTATTCTCAAAAAGAAAAAAGAAAATGATGGGAGACCAGAGAGTAGGATGAAAAAACTCAAACAGATTCCTTTGGATGTCAACACAGAACTCTATTAAAGTTTAGTGATTTTATTTCTGCTCCTGGCACCAAGTTCTATAAGTACATGGGGTGAGAAAAAAAAAATCAGAATTTCAGAGGAGCTGGTCCTCTGTTTTCTCACTTTAGCCTCCAAGTGCCCTTGGCTCTCTTGCTCCATTTTCACCCCTCCTTCCCAAAGTGTTTAGAATCCACACATGGATTCTGCCACATTTCCAAGGGTTGAACTCTAAAAGGGATATTTTCTCCAGAGGGAATTTTACTGTAACATTTATTGCCAGGCTAACTTAAATTCACATGAAAAGATCTTATTAATACAAATAGTAAAATAAAGTTTTAGGAGAAGTTTATTCTGATTTAAAAAAGAATTATCTCAAGACTGAAGCATTTGTACCTTGGAATTTAAAATATAGTCATTCCTAAGAATTCTAATTTCTGCTGCTTATGTTTATTATCTAATTTTGTCCCAGGGCATCACCATTCATAGTGGAAGTTGGAGTTTTTATGTGACTCCTCTCTATCAACATGATTTTAGAGGAGATTACCAGATTCCTAATTGAATTTACATGCCAATTTCTCTGAAACTTACTTGATGCCTGAATATTTACAGCAATCATGGTTGGTTAAACATATGCATTATCATGTCATGTTAGATAATGATGATTTAAAATAGCATTATATAATCTAAAAAAATGTTTTACTAAGTCAGTTTATCTTATCTTTAACCTCATCCTCTCTGACTCTGGTCAGCATCTGATTCTCAAAGTAACTTATTAATTTACATTCTAGTCCCCCAAAAGGCCAGAACAAAACAAAACAAAAAGCAAATCTGCAACCTAGTTCTTTTCCTTTCCAATGTCTTCAAAACACCTGATGCAGCCTTTGAAGTTTTATTCCTCATTTATATAGAGCATATATTTAAAAATTCTGAGGCTACAAAAGCATATTCAGAGAGAATGAAGAGAAGCAATATCTAGCAAAGTTTACCTTTTGCTCTCAACTGAAAGAAAATCATTTGCTCATATGAGGCCCTATAGGGAATAACACTTGGATTAATGCCTGGGTTTGGAAGGCCTTAAGTGAAGTTTATAATTTCTTCCATCTCCAACACGTGATTCTGATATACAGTTGTTTAAGAATATACAGCTGCTGGGCGTGGTGGTGCAAACCTGTAATCCCAGTGGCTTGGGAGGCGGAGCCAGGAGGATCGTAAATTGGAGACCAGAGGCAGTCTGCATAATTTATCGAAACCCTATCTCAAAAAGAAAAAAAAAAAAAAAAAAGGGTGGCTGGAGGCAGCAGCTCAGTGGTCCAGCACTTGCAAAGCATGCAAGTGTGAGGCCCTGGGTTCAACCCCCAGTACCAAAAAAAAAAAAAAAAGAAGAATATACAGTTGCCTATATTTTTAGCTGTGTGACCTAATACCTCTAAGAACCAACTCAGCAAATCCTGATCCAGTTAAAGGAAAATAAAGTAAACCTGAGGCAGCAAGTGTCCTCTAAACCACAGTCACCTCCCTTATCTGTAGCTGCCTCCATCTGCCAACCCTGGAGACCTCCCCTCAGGCCGCCTTCCCCTCCACTGTCTACTCCACAGCTGCTGCCAGCAACTCAAAACTTGGAAAGACTCTTAACCAATTCAGATTATTCATACACCTTTGCTTTTTCACCCAACTGGGGAGGCACAGTGCATTTGCTCACTTACAAGGGCTACCTATAGCAGCAAACTGGTTAGGGAATCCAGAGGTAGAGAAGGCTTTGGATAGCCCTCTGGTCCAGTCATGTGGAGTGTGAAGATGAAGTGTGGACTCAATGATGCCTCCTGGCAAGGAGGACCAGCCCCAGGGGTCTGCGTCTGAGGGTGTCTTCCAGTGCAAGAACATCCTTCCTCCCTCTGAGACCTGTCATGCTCTTGCATAAGCCAGGCCCATCTGCGAGCAGATGCCCTCTTTCCAACCCTTTCTCCCCAACCTACAGAACAGGGAGCCTCTGAGCAATGCTGTGCTTTCTTTTCTTCTGAATAACTGAAATTAATTTCAGACTTACTAGATCTTTTTGTTAAAGTAGAACTTCCCTACCTACCTGATTTAATGTTTCAGACAAGAAGTAGGTCACTAGGATATATTTACTTCACTAATTTTGGCTCAGTGGGTAGAGCGCTGTGCTGCAGTCTCTGAGGTCCCAAGTTCAATTCCCAGCACCGCAAAAATGGGAGAAGGGCCTGGCAATCCACTCCCAAGGCAATCCCGAAACAGTCAGCCATTGAAAACCCTGTGAGGGTCGCTATGAGTTGGATACCGACTCGATGGCACCTAACAACAACAAAATTACTATTAATCAAATACTGGTAGTAAATGATACAGGAATAAGCGAAACAATGTAAATTTATATGTCTATAAAATGATTTAACAGTAATAATAAATATGATAATAGTATTATTTCACTATATCATTGAATGCTGTATTTATACTTTTCTGAGATAAATATATTTGAATTTCCCAGGAAAGCTTTTAATAGTTTGTTAATCTATTTGAAATCAGTGGCAAAAATATAACCAATATTTTATAGTGGCATTCCTCCACAAGTCAAATAGGTAATTATTGTTTAGTAATTTTTGTGGGAATTTATAGCCAGCAGCTCAAGTATCAGGAACTATGCTGGAGGCTCCCTGGTAGCCAAACAAGATCACCCTAGGGGAGAATCAGCCCACAGCCATTTCATTAGGTCATGGCTTATTGTGTAGAAATCCAGCAAGTTCTGTTTCAAATGTTTCACCATAATGTAATTTATTCTGAAAGAAAATTATGAACCTTTTTGACTTAAGATATTAAAAATCATGTAAGTATAACTTTGGATATACTTTGCAAATTTAAGTACACTGTATCAAAAGAATACTGTCAATACTTTCTCCTACTTTTTCTGTTGTACAAACTATAGTGTAACTTAGTTTTCTTATTGAATATTCCATATATTATTTGTTTTTTATTTGTTTTTAACTTTTTTGTTAGTAATTTTTATTGTACAATTTAATGAGTTTCATTATGGCATTTCCATGTATGCATTTCATTGTACATTGCTCACATAACTTGCCCCTTACCCTCTCATGACCCTCTTCCCCCACCTCCACCCTCCCCACCAATGGTCTCCTTTCTACTTGCAGGTCTTTTTGTGAGAATATTCATCTACATATGTGCAACCTGATTCTGATTTAAGTCCAAACTTTTTTCTATAGTGATCTATCTTTTTACATTCTCAGCAGTATTACATGAGTGATCCAGTCTGTATGCATTATTGCCAGCATTTGGTATTATTACTATTTTTTATTTTAGCTATTCTAGTAGGTTTTTTTTCTATCTTTCCCTATTTTTCCAACATACTCAAGAAGTTGTGCTGTTTACATTGAGATTGACCTCTCCCCCTTTTTCCCTCTTCATTGACCCTCCTCCCCTACTCATCTTCTCCAATATTTGCTCCCCTCTGCTTGATACCTCCCTCCTTTCCACACCTTAAATTGTCCCTTCTATACTAAATTTAATTGTGCATTTTTTATGTTTCAATTTATGTATAGGATTTTTTCCTTCCTTTGAGTTTGATTCAGCACCCACATATAAGTGAGAACATATGGTATTTCTGTCTGGGGTCTTGTATTCATTCCCTTAAGATGATGTTTTCTTAATTCCATCCATTTTGCTGCAAATGACATTATTTCATTTTTAATTGCTGAGTAGTATTCCTTTGTGTATATGTACCATAATTTTTTATCCATTCATCTGTTAATGGGCACTTTGGTTGATTCTATATGCTTGCCATTGTGAAAAGTGCTACATTGGAATATTCCATGTTTTAAAGGAACAGGTAAGTTTTAATTGATTCTTAAAAGTGCTATAATAACTTTTATACCATTTTATTGCCATACCCTTCGCTCCATGAATATTAGGATTGTCTACCTTATTCCTTTTTGAACCTCCAGCTCCTAAAACACAGTGCACTCTGCTTAACAGTGCTTTATAGTCACTGAACAAATTACTTTTGTTGGAAACTTCCCTCATTTCCCTACTCAGAGCTTTCTAAAGTTTTGGCTCAAGCCCTCTATTCCCTACAAAGCCCTCCCTCATGTAGATATCATGTAGATTATTTGTTATTGTTAGGTGCCATCGAGTCATGTCCTACTAAAAGCAACCCTATGTATAACAAAAGGAAACACTCCCCAACACTGTGCCATGCACACAATATTTTTTATGTTTAAGACCATTGTTGCAGTCACTGTGTCTATCCATCTAGTTGAAGGTCTTCTTTTTGTTGTTGTTGACCCTCACTTCCCCAAACATGATGTCCTTCTCCATGGATTAGTCCTTCCTGACAACATGTCCGAAATATGTAAGACACAGTCTAGCTACCCTTGGATCCAAGCAGCACTCTGGTTGTACATCTTCTGGGATAGATCTGTTGGTTCTTTTGGCAGTCCATGGTATATTCAGTATTCATCTCCAGCACCATAATTCGAAAACATCAGTTTTTCTTCTCTTGTCTCCCTTATTTACTATCTAGCTTTCACAAGCACATGATGTGACAGAAAATATCATGGAATGAGGCATATAGATATCATGTAGCTATACTGCTGCTTAGGATACTGTATTATAAGGTCAATACTTCACAACTCATTTAAGTGCTTTTCAGAAACTTTTCCTCTAAGTGTGTTGTCACTGTATTCCTGTCACCCCTTAATTCATGTGGTACTTAGTGTCTGTTTTGTTACTGTTGTTTGGCTTTTTTTTTTTTTAAGGCAGTATCTCCCTATGTAGCCCTTGCTGGCCACAGTTGACAATCTCACCTCTTAAATGCTGAAATTACAGGCATGTACCACCACACCCAGCATCAGTATTATTTTTAACCCTCCAACCTCCAAACACATGTAATGCCTTAAAATGTGTATGTGTGCATACATCTAACTCAAGCACACAGATGACTGATGAATCACGGTTACCATGATTCATTCGCTCAATAAACATTCATTGAGTTCTTGGATAGTTCTTGGCATTATTCTGGGAACAGCCAGCACAAGGCTGAATTGATAAATATTCCTGTTCTCTTGGAATTTATTATCTACTAGGAAGAGACAACCAAATATTGAATAAATGAAGAACACCATACTATCATGTACTCATCAGTGCCATAACGAAAATAAGTTTACGAAAGATTGTGATGTGTGTGTGTGAGAGAGAGAGAGAGAGAGAGAGAGAGAGGGGTGGGGGATAGAGAAAGAAATGGCAGCCTCTCTAGGGGAGTTCACACCTGATCTGAGACCTGAATGACAGATAGGAACCTGTTATGGAAAGATCTGAAGGAAGAGTGTTCAGTGCAGTAGTGGCAGGATGAACTTGATACACTGGGAAACAGAAAAGGCAAGTGTGGTTTGAGGGTCATGATTAGAAGGACTTCAGTTCAGAACATCTGGGGTTTGAGGTGCTTCTGACAAGTTGCACCCAAGTAAAGATGTCCTGTCAGCAGTGGAAGTTGGAATTCTGGTGGTGTTAGGGAGAGAAGGGAGTGAGAACAAAGATAAAAATTAGTCTTGAGTTCTAGAGACCTCATACTTACAGTTTAGAAGTGTTAGAATGCCCTGGGGAAGTGTAGCCTTAGAAGATAAAGGAACTCAGCTCAGAGTCACAGACGTGTCAACTCTTAAGAGTAAAGGAGAAGAATCCACTAAGGAGAGAAATCCACTAAGAGAGAATCCACTAAGGAGACCAAGAAAGAATCCCGAGAAAACTAGGAGGAATCTAGGAGAAAATGGGATTGAAAATAAGGAATTGTGTTGAATGCTGCAGAGAGGGCAATCATACAGCTGTAGAAAACTGTGTTTGCAATATGGGGGTCACTGTGGTCCTTCTCAGAGAAGCTGTAGTGTGATCATGGATGTGGATTGGGCCCGTTGAGAGTGAGTTGAGCAGAGAAGACAGGAAGTAGAGAGGGCAAAGTTTCACCATTTCAAGAAACTTAATTGGGAAGAAGCTGAAGCTTAAATAAGTTGGGCAATTAATGGAGCAATTTTGTTTATTTTTAAAAAGTAGTTCCTAGAATATGCTCATTAAGTAATGGGAATAACCAGTATACAAGAGCAGAGACAGAAATGATGAAGCCACTAAGAGAGGGCTAACATTGAGAGGCAAATTCCCTGAAATTTAAAAGGCACTGGCTTCCACAACACAAGTGACATAGTTAGTTTTAGATATGTGTGATGAGTAAATATAAATATGAATACTTTCCCAATATGGAAATATTTCTATGTTAAAATATAGAGGTCCTAGAAGCCAAGAGCCATGGCGTCCACCTGTAATCCCCTCAACTTGACAGGTTAAAACAAGAGGATCACGAGTTTGAGACCAGAATCGGCTTGTGCAACTTAGCAAGACCCTGTCCAATAAAAATATTAAAAAGGGGATAGGGATGCAGCTCAGTGGCAGAGCACTTGCCTAGCATGCATAGGCCCTGGGCTCAACCCTACAGTCCTGGAAAAAAAAATGTTGTAAAACTGAAGTAGGCCAAGTGGAGCCACATGATTTTTCAGATTTGGGGCCATGTTTGACCTGAAAAAATACCACTTTTTTATGGTCCAACCTAACATACTATAACTATAAAGTATACCAGTAAAATAGGTCAGAATATACAGTTTGAAACAGATGATGAGTTTATGGTTTTAAGTTTTCTTTTTTCTAAATTTTATGGAAAGTACAAAAATTAAAAATATTAAGTGCTTCTTAAATTGAATGTTGCATATTTTAGGTGCAATCTGTACTGTATGGATTGCTCCTCAACATCAAGAAAACAAAAGTCTTTACAATGGGTCAGTAAGCAACTTCATGATAAATGCAGCAAAGTTGAGGCTATTCGCAGTTTTGTTTTACTTGGTTCTACAATTTACACCTATGGAAGCAGCAGTCAAGAAATCAAAAGACACATTGCACTGGGAAAAGCTGTTGCAAAAGACTTCTTTAAAGTATTGAAAAGTAAAGATGTCACACTGAAGGTGCGTCTGAATCAAATGATGATATTTTCATTTGCATCACATGCTTGAGAAAGCTGGACAATGAATAAGAGAGACAGGAGAAGAATTGATGCTTTTCAATTATGGTGCTGCAGATGAATATTGATGATACCATGGACTACCAGAAGAACCAACAGATCTATCCTAGAAGTGTACTAGAATGCTCCTTTGATGTGAGGATGGGCAGACTATGTGTTAGGTATTTTGGACATGTCAGGAGGGATGAATCTCTGGAGAAGGATATCATATTTGGCAGAGTAACAGGTCAATGAAAAAAAAGGAAGACTCTCCACTAGATGGGTTGACAGTTGCTACAACAATGAGCTTAAACATAAAAAAGATTGTCTGCATGGCACGGTGCTGGGTGGTGTTTCACTCTGTTGTACCTTGGGTTGCTCTGAGTCAGACCTGACTTGATGGCACCTAACAACAACAACAAGCTTATTTCAGGTTGTTTTTTACATTAAGTCATAGAGAATGCTGGACAGAACAGGCAAAAACAATCAGATGCATTGTACTTTAGTTTAATCTGTGCCTTTGTATTCTTCTCTAACGGATTAAAATGTCCACTACACATGCCAAAATTCTTTCCCTAAGATCTTTGTTCCTTAGTGACTTAGACATAAAAACTTAAAGTGAATTTAATAAGATTTATCTTCTAAAATATGTCACTTGGCTTACGTGGTTATATTTTCTATTATCTAGGCTTATTTATATTTATCTTCCACTGTGCAATGAAGGAGAATGTTCAGAAACAGTGGAGGCGGCATCTCTGCTGTGGCAGATTTCGGTTAGCAGACAACTCAGGTAAGGGCCATGGTGTTAAATGAATCTTACATCTAAAGGTAGTTGGAAAAGGTTTTCATTTGGCCTTCCATGACCAGAGCAGCCCAGTCCCAATGGTAGCAAGTTGTGGAAGTGGAGCATATGAAAATGCTTAGATAGAATGCTGGAATATTAAAGCTGGAAGAGATCCGAAAGCTCTGGGCCTGACCCTCCTATTCTGCAGAGCAGCGGCATAAATTCCAGACAGATTAAATGAGTGGCCCAAGGTTTGATGTCTAATTGGACAACTCAGATATACAGCGATTCCACTACACCAAATCTACATTTCCACATTTTTGAAATACTCAATTACATTTTTTAGTGAAGAGATTTTTCCCAGTATAAAAAAAAAATTTGGAAAAAAAAAAGAATTAACTTCTTTTATCACCACCAGTCATTTTCATCCTTAGGGTACTAAAGTGGGATTTTAAATAATACATACATATATATGGCCACAGTAAGTAACTTCTCTGTGTCTTTAGTTTATGTTTGTTTACATGTCAGTACCTTCTTTGAGCCTTTGACAGCATATCAGAAAATCAGATGTTTTATTAAGTAATCCAGTGATGGTTTTTCAGGGTAGAGCATATTTCCCCCTAAGGCAGATCGATAAAGTGCTATCATTCCTTTTAGATTGGAGTAAGACAGCTACCAATATCATCAAGAAAAGTTCTGATAATATAGGGAAATCTTTGTCTTCAAGTTCCATCGGGTCCAACTCAACCTATCTCACAGCCAAATCTAAGTCCAGCTCTAACACCTATTTCAAAAGGAATAGCCATACAGGTGAGTCATTCTAACCATCATAAAGATGTCCTCTGGAACCGTTCTCTTCTGGTACATTTTCATTGCATAATTGGCTTATCATGAAGATTGATGGATCATAGTGCCTGATGGAGGGCTTATTTTAGATTTATGAAAATAAAAATCTATCTGAAGACCTTTTCAGCAATTTTATGAATATTCTTTTTGAAAATTTTGAAATTATATAACCCAACTGTGTCTACATACCCATAAAACCATAACCTCCAAATATTACTTTATCTTCTCCATTTGGTTTGAAACTTAGCTTTCTTTTTAACATTATGGTATTTTCTTTTAAATGTTTTATCTTTATTTTAAAAATATAGGAATTGAAAAGTATTTCAGCACAGCATGAAACTTCTTTGACAAGTTGGCACAGGATCAGGGAAAAGCACCACGTAGGATATGTATTTTGTTTAAGACTTAATTCCTTAGCCATTGAAAGTGTTATTCTTTGCTATTGCTCCTTAGCTCACTGATTAAATATGAAAGAATAGAGAGCACAATATTTAGAAAGTGATAAGAACTGTAAGAAACACTGTGACTTTGTTCGTATCCTGTTTTTTCGTATTTACAATGACCACACTCTGACACTAAGCATGTACACAAACAATCCTGATGGCAACGTGGAAATAAAGAATATTTTATAGCACACGATAGTGAGTAGTGTGACAAGATGTAATCTTCCAATCATTTCAGAGAGAAATAATAGCATTGTTACTTTTGAATACTAATTAAACCCCTTGACAGACAGCTGTCAACACTTAGCACACACTACTTTCCTAATTAAAAATATTTCTAAGTGTGCAATAGAAATAACTTATTACCTTTTAATCAATTTATTAAACATGAGAGAGGTGAATGACACAGAAAAGACCAGTATTTGACTTTCTGCAAATAGGGAGAAAGATGTGTGGTAGATCTGTAATTATTCCTATTGCAAACACTTGAATGGCATGAAACTCAAGCCCTTCTACATGTCCCTAGTTAAGGCACCCTCTGTGTCTTGCCACTGATGTGGGCAAGATCTGGGATTTGTGATAGTACTGTGGAAAAAAGTTCGAGTGTTTAGAAAGTTTGGAAATTCCAAAATTAAAGAAGGACCTAAGAACTCAGAGCAGGTTAGGATCACAGCTCTTAAGGTTCTTTGAGTTAACAATATTTTGAGGGAGTCGAATGAGAGCTTTGGATTCTCTTCCTGAATAAGGTGCCTACTTTGAGTCATATACACTTTTTCGAAGCATTAAGACATCTGGGCACTCCTGCTTGAGAATATCTATGTAAGGAAATTGACTACAGGTGTACAGTCTAACACTGATTGTTCTACCTGCTAAGGAATTCTCTAGCACAATTTTTTTTACTTACAGTGAATGATTTTATTTCACTTTATTTAACCAAACTTAATAGTAGATCCTTATTTTGCCTGTCTTTCTAAAATACAGGCAGAATGAGTGTATAGGCAGTGTGCTAACGGGTCCTTCTCCCAAGTCTACAGCATACAGTATTCCCAGGCAGTCTCCCATCCAAGTACTAACCAGGCCTGACCCTGCTTAGCTTCTGAGATCTTCCAAGATCGATGCCAGGGTAGTGTGATGGTAGACATGAATAGGGATTAGAGCAACTGAGTTGTTTTTCTCTTAGCACAGCTGAGAATAGCTAGCCTGAAGAAATGCTTCTCTTAAAGGGAGAGAAAAGATAACAAGGTAGATCACTTGGAATTTGGGACATTTGGGAGGTATTAAGGAAAGAAAAGGCTGTAGCATTCAGGGAAAACTGACTAGAAGATAAAAGAGGAAATGCAGAAATAGAAATTCCAAAGGCAAACTTTATTGTTTCAAGATGTTATATATTTTTTATTTTGTCTTTTTAAAATATGCATTAATGTTTTTGTATTCATCTTAAAAACAACAATAAAGCCCCTGGAGCTAAATAAATTCTTCTCTACTAGCATGAGACTATCATAATCTTTATGGAGTTATTTATATGATATAATAAATTCAGCTGCCTAACCAGTTCTTAGTGGGATCACTTTGGGTATGCAAAATATCACTGCATATCCTCCTAGATACCTAGTTGATTTATTTCTTGGAATTGATCTAGACATTCATGTGTTTATGGTATAGATAATGTCTCCTAAGAGCATTCCTTCAACAAAAGTGGATCATTCAGGTAAACCTATTACTTTTTTGAATGCATGAAATTTTGCAAGGTAATAAGAGAATATCTGCATGGATTAAGCTAAGATTCTTGCTGCACCAGCAAAATGGCTTTTTCTTTACAAATCTTTTCAGCTAGCACAATGATATTTCTGCATTGAGCTGGAATCTGTGAAATTTCTAATGGCAGTGGGCTGTGCCAGCTCTTCTCTGCATGGGTTGGGCAGCCGCTCCTTCTAGGAAATGTACCATGCTCTGGAATGAGTGGGTCACATATCATGTAAAATAATGAAAAAATAAGTTTTTTATAGAAGATTTTTTTAATAGAACAATATGATTTTTTTAACTTTTCTGGATAACTCTTCTGGATAACTGGATATTCATGGTACATTCATAGAAGTCACAAAAGAAAAATTATCAATTGTAAGCTGCTTTGTGAAGATTTCTAGATGCTTGAAATTTCCGCATAGGTCAAATAATAGTTCATTTCTCTAGCCCCTGGTTTTCAGATATACAGCTACAATAAAAATTTCTATCACTCATAATGTAATATTTAATGAGAAAATTGGGAATAGCATATACATATGTGTATATACCAGGGGTGCCAAAAGAATATATATACACTTTAAGAGATGTTATCTATGTGTTGCTTTTAGAAGTTAAATTGAATTGTGGTAGCAATGTGTAGTATGACATTTGCTTGAACGATGACATTAATCAAATGAGCAAGCATATGATGCATTCTTTAAACAGCAAAATGGAAAATTTTCATCCCAAGATATGTATATATTTTTGACACCCTCTGTATATAAGTAGGATGGAGATCTCTGTGTGTGTGTGTGAAAGATATGTACATATGTATATAAAACTGTATATATATTTCCTTTGTAATATGTCCCCTTTGTTCAGAATACTACTTTATTAGACTGTGAAGCCTCATCAAATTGGATCATGTCTTTGGAATGGAGCTGGAATGGTAACAGTCTGTAAAACTACATGCCCCTGGCAGTTATCCAGGAAGTAGAAAGAATATATCCTCAACATTTCTCTGAGGATGTGTGGTTTTCTAGAAACACCAAGCACAAAGTATTTATAATTGAGAATTAAGTCAATGGGAAAATCCCCAACAGAAAACCAGTGGCTAGTGAATATGTGAACTTGAAGGAAGCTCAGAATCAACCAGCTTGCTGAGAGCCAGGTGGGGTGGAGCCTTATACTTTGACCCTTCAGGCTTTTCCTCACCGGCACCAGGACATGCTTCAGTCATTCTACCATGCTTCTGTCTGCCCATTCTTTCCACAAACCATCTTTTCCTTCCTTCTGGTTCCCTTTAGTATGGAATAAGAGTACCATTTCTTATCTTAGCCTTTGATTTAGTGTCTGCTCCAACACAAGACAAGAGTTGAGCAATTTGGACAGTTTCTAAAGATAACAGATACCATGATAATGACTTTGACCAATTATTGATGGATTTTATATGTTATATCATGTACTAGGTCCAACTTCCTCAAAACATAAAAGGCTTGAAGTAAATACTCCAATTTTGGAGCTATGATTCCGGAAAGCAGTGTTTCAGGATAGCGTTTTTGCCTCTCTTACAGTCAACAATATATAGAGAAGACTGAATATTTGGTAGAAGACCATGTTTTCTCCTTCATCAATGTAATGTATAATTTGGTTAATTCAGGGATACAGGTTTTCTCCAAAGTGTATTGTCAAAGGAAGGAGGGGAGATACTTATGAATACATAAAGATAACTACATGTATTTATAGATAACAGGGCCTAGGTGAGTTTCAGACCACTCTCTGAGCCAATTTTATAAAGCTTTTGAGTGTAGAGAAATATATATGATACTGAGAAATTCAGAACAGACATTTATTTAGTGGTCCTTTATTACTTTCAATTGCCCTGATATTGTTGCTGAAACTGTGGCAAAGTTAATGAAGAAGGAGTTTAAAAATATTTCTGGTAAAGAGAATTTTTATTTCCATAAGTAATAATTCATAAAGGATGCTATTTTGCTATCTTCCATTCATCTCACAAGCTAAAAACCGTAGTTCATTCAAAGTAGCCTTTCGTGTTTATGTTCATTCACTTTTATTCTTCCAAAGCGTTTAAATTAAACTTTACAAAATTTTTTATCAAGAAAAATGTCAAATATATAAAAAGTAGAATAGTATAATGAATCTCCTTATACCTATCTACGCGTAGTTAACTATATGTATCTATACTCATTTTTCTCTCCCTATATTACTTGAAAACATATCTTAGATATTATACGGATAATTATTATATGGATAATTATTATTATATGGATTTCTTCCATAAATGTTTCATTATGTTTTCATTCATTTTTTAATCTGCAAATCTTTGATCTACTTGGTACATATGTTTTCAAGGGGATTTTTTTGGTTGTTTTCTTCACTGACTCTGAAAGATGCCATTTAGAATAATGGTTTCTTACAAGAAACCACAAGACAAATTATTAGAAGGAAAACTAATATTTTGTTATTATTAGGAGTACATTTTATTTTTTATTTTTATTTTTATTTTTTTGCAGTAATTACGGGTTAAACCCAGGGCCTCCTGTGTGCTAGGCAAGTGCTCTACCTCTGAGCCACATCCCCACTTTCTTTTTTATACTTTTATTTTTGAGATAGAGCCTTGCTAAGTTATATAGATTGCCTCTGGCCTTGAACTTGTCATCCTCCTTGCTCAGCCTCCCAAGTCACTGGGATCACAGGCCTGCACCACATAGCCCAACTAGAAGTGAAGTTTAAAGATGAAAACAATGAGATTTTTAGTGTTGCCTTTTATCTAACATAAGAAAGAACCAGAACTTCGTTTCCTTTGTGTACTTGAATGTGCAAAACAGAATGTACAGAGTGGTGGCCTGTAGGTATGTCACCTGCTCGTCATCAGGCTGATTTCTTGTATCATTTCTTGCAGACAGTGCTTCCACAGACACGTCCTTGTCAAAGCTGACCCATGCTGATGGAGACCAAACATCAATCATCCCTGTCCATCAGGTCATTGATAAGGTCAAAGGTTATTGTAATGCTCATTCAGATAACTTCTATAAAAATATTATCATGTCAGACTCCTTCAGCCACAGCACAAAGTTTTAATATCTTTAATAGAAGAAAAAGAAGATCAGCCTGCAAAAAGGTGAAGATCTACACATGGTTGAAAACTACAACTAACAGATGTGAATGTGCTGTTACCTAGGTAACTGCATAGCGATGAGGAATGTATCTTATTAAGAAGGCTTTCGTGAAATTCAGAATTTATCTTTTCAGCATATGTATTCCATAGAGGAACTTCAATCATCACTACAACTTCAGTATTCCACCACTGAGCTGTACTCCCAGCCCATTTTTTTATTCTTTTTTGTTTTGAGACAGGGTCTCACTAAGTTATACAGGCTGCCTCTGGCCTCTAACTTGTGATCCTCCTGCCTTTGCCTCCCAAATTGCTGAGATTACAGGTGTGTGAAACCTAGCCAACTTAAAATTTTTTTCTTAGTATATGAAATATTTAATCTTCAAGACCATAATATGCTTAAGAGAGAACATTTTCCCCAAATATTGACCTAGTTAATGAGACCATGTAAATTTCTGAAGTTTCATTTATTCTACTTAAGACACAAAGCTTAACCATCACCATTAATTATAATTTAATTCCATACATTTGAATCCAGTTTAGTATTGACATTCCATTAATGTGTGCCTCCCTGTAGTTGTTTAAGAATGAACCTGTTACACCTCTCCTATTCCTCATTCACTTTATACTGAGCCCACAGCCTCACAGGAAGAAGAATTTCCATTGGGCATGCTGTGTATGGTTGTATTTCCCTTTTAGAAAACACTGTTGAGACTCACTGGTCCTAGCCTTTCCTCAGATGACTTTTAAAACATTTTCAGTCACATGAATGAAGGCCTCCTACTTTCCCTAGTGAATTTTATTCCAAGGAATATACATTGAGACATAGGGGTGCTTCAGTTAATCAAAATAATTCATAAAGATGTGGGTCTATAACTGCTAATCTAAAAACTATTTGTACTGAGTCTTCTGATTATAGATCAGAGCCTGAGGAGATCTGGCAAGACAAATGGGATAGTATTTATGGATCAAGCTATTGCATACAAGTCATGCGTGATAGTAAGCAGCTTATCTGATTCTTAAACTATCCTGAGCAGTGCATGCTTGGTAGTGAAGGTCTAGAAGACTGCATTCTAATTGTTCTTAAATGAGAGAGTCCTGTCAAGAATCTTAGAAACAGGTCTCAGTGCATGCTGTCCTTAACTTTAACTCTGGGTTCTCTGGGAAGTATCAGGTTCAGGAAAGTAGCAGCACAAGGGATAAGAAAGGCAGAGATTCTGCTAGAACCAGAATGGAGCCCTTGAGGCCTTGTCCTAATTGCAGAAAGTCTGAGATGCAGAAGGCCTTGCAGGCTATGCAGTAACTCAAGGGGCCTCCCTCCTTTCGCCAAACTTCAATCCCGATGCTATTTGCCAGACTCAGGAGGATGGCGACATAGTGTGTTGATGGGTTGCTATTACCATCCCATTTTATAGCCACCTGGAGCAGCATCCTGGGGAACATGAGCTTTGCCCAGTCTGGCTTTCACAAGGAAAAGGGGTATCTAGGAAAAAGGGGTGGTAAATCTTAAGGCTACTAAGATTCAGTACAGTAGAGCCAGATTCTTTTCTTTAGGCATATGTTAACAGGCTGCTTATTGTGCCAGAAATTACATATAGATGAAAATTAATCTTAAATAGTCACTGAATAGTCATACTTCCCCCAACCTTAGATATTCATGATAGGTTTTAATTAAGCTTTCTACTGTGAGATTTCTGCACAACATGCACATTTAGTTAATAGCCATTAAGATATAGCTTCAAAAATGGCTTTGCTTCTGATTTCTACTCATAAGCATCCAGATCTGAGAAAACTTTTTTTCTTGACAACAATATCAGCCACACTTTAGAAAATTTCAATAACCAGGTGACGAAAAATGAAGAAACAGCTGAATAGAAACATTTGCAAATGGATTTAAAAGACTGAGCCAAGTTCTACACTCAGTTCTAAGTATACAACTCTTATGTTCTTTAGCTCCTCAGTAGAGTGGGGCAGGAATTTAACTGGGGAGCCAAAATTCAGCCTACACCCATCTTTGAGAATATCAATTCAGACTCTGTTTTTTTTTTTTTCCCTCTCTCCCCTCTTTTTAAAACTGTATTGTTAGAGTTTTAGTCTAGGGTCCTGAGATTCATGTTACTATTTCTTGCATTGTAAAGATTTTCTTTGTGTGTTGTTAGCATAGATTCTTTTGTACATATTTATTTATTTGTGTGTGTAAGGGTCAATTTGTTTCATATCTTAGCTTTATATTGCCCAGCTTTGTTTTTTTTCATTAACTTCTTATTAGACTGTGCATATTGTTTCTTTAAGAAAATTGTGAAATAGTTTTCTGTAGCAGTATCTTTGAATATGATGGGAAGAAGCGACTGTGAGTGCAAATTAGAATTAGTAGTAAGAAGCTACTATAGCTGATTTGCAGTTTTACTTAAATGGAAAATGTTTTTCAAATAAATACTTACATTGTTCATGTTCCAAAATATTCAATTCCTTTATGAGTGAATGTGTTTCTATTTCTGACTCTTAAGTAGGAAAAGATTATTTGACAACTGGAAAATGACCTGCCACCAATCAAGGCAATGGCATGGGGCGGGCTACTTTGCCAAAACACTAGGAATGAATATAGGACAAAGATCCAGTTCACTGGGATTAATGCATTTTGAAGTTCTTAGAATTTCTTAGGATAACTATTGCAAAACCAACCTCTGTGGTAGATGAAAAGTAAGGCAGATTTCTTTGCTGGGGGGGTGGGGGGGTTCTTCAGCATCCCAAAATAGGAATAGAGTCAGCAACATTATGTAGAATTAAGGACCTGGGATATTTTCCTCACATTTGTAGTTACTGTTTCCACTGTGGGAGACTTTAGAAAATGACACATTTTAGCCAGCTTCACTTGCATGATGAGAACAGAACAGCCCCCACTTCCTGTTCCTCTGGTTACTTAGGATAACTCTTTCCCGCAGAGAGCCAAGGCCCAATTTGACTGCCAGCCCTCTTTAGCAAAGTGTATGCCCAGTGCTAAGTTGTGAGGCTGTTTGGCAGGTCACTGGTGAATCAGGTCTTCTGAGCCAAAGTTCACAACTCCAGGCCCAAGCCATGTTATAAAAACAGACAGGACGTTGCTTAAGACTCATCTACAGTCCTATTTGAGCAGGTTACTTGAGAAAGCTCAGGGAGCAGCAGTAGAGAGTAAAGGAGAAACACTTACTTGATTTCTAGGCTGCCCTATGTTTATAGCATTTTTGAAATCTGGCCTTTAAAAATACAGTATTTTGGAAACATGTCTGGGTTTTCAGTTGAATAACATTACACTTTTTTCATATAAAAAAGCATTAGCATCTTTCTTCCACTCTTCCCTCCCTCCCTCCCTCCATTTCTCACCTCTTTCCTTTTTCATTTTCTCTTTCCCTTTTTTCGTCCCTCCCCCTTTCTTCATTTTGTTGTTGTTGTTGTTAGGTGCCATTGAGTCAGTATCCGACTCATAGTGACCCTCATAGGGTTTTCAATGGCTGAGTGCTCCGGGATTGCCTTGGGAGTGGATTGCCAGGCCTTTCTCCCATTTTTGTGGTGCTGGGAATCGAACTCCGGACCTCAGAGACTACAGTGCAGCGCTCTACCCACTGAGCTAAATCCCAGCCCCTTTCTTCATTTTAAGGAATAATAATTAGCCGTACAGTTTTCTTTTTCTACTTCCCTAGAGAAAAATAAGAACAAAAGTGGAATTTTCAAGTATTTGCACTTATAATCTATAGTCTGTCCAAAAAATAAAAAGAAGATGCAAATATCATTACAGATTTTGTTACCATAGGCAACTCCAACCTACGCTGAGTAATTTGAACATGATGAAAACTATAAAATCTGAAAACATATTTGAGTATCAGATGCCTATTTGCCATCTTGTGTAATTTTCTCACATTTCTATCACAAAGTATTGGTGTTTGTTCTGCATTTGGGAAAACTGATGAATAAAGATGGTAAGTAACCTCCTGTGGCCACAAAGAACACACGAGAATTCAGGGCGAAGTCCATCTGCCCCTGTGTTCACTCTCCTTCATCAGCACACCTAGCTGCCTCCTTCCAAGAACCTACCCGTGAAGGAAAGTAATCCAAGGGCAGAATAAACTCTAGGCGAGTCAGACAGAGGCTTCCAGAGCTGCAGACAAAAGCTCTGGACTAGCAAAGCATGAGTGATGATTTGGTCCTTGAAGTTGCACTGCCCTCAGAGCCTCTCTCGGGGTAAGGAAAATTATTCCAGGGATGGAGATTGGGAAGCCCAAGGCAGAGGGTGGAAAAATAGTTGAGGTTGGCTTGATTGCAGGGTGTGGAAAAGGGGTTGGAGAGTGATGACAAGGCTAAGACCAGGCCATCGTGGGAAGAGCTGAGTGTCCTGCTAAAGAGGGTTGACCTTGTCAGCAGGGACAAGGGAGGCATAAAGGCTTCTGGGCAGTGGAAGAGCCCAGTCCTAGCTGGGCTTTGGGCAAAGGACTACAGAGGATGATTTGAAGAGAGACCAGATTCCGCTCAGTGAGGAGCCCTTGGCAGAAGTGTGTACAAGGCAGTGAGGATGGGTGTCTGAGGATCCCAGGTCTCACGGAGGTGGGGATGCTGTCGCAAGCCCTTCAGAGCAGCAGGGGGCCCCCATTAGGTAGGAATGAGCCCCACCACAGGCAGAGTAGCAGCAACTGCCCTGGTTGTTTCCAGATGCTGTGGGCTCCAAGGAGCTAAGAAAGCAAGTAAGGCTTTCATGAAATGAAGCTGATGTGTCAAGAAATGTGGAAAGGGGGAGAAGAGAGGGTGGAGGGGTGCTGTGTGTAAAGGAGGATAAATATAAGGAGAGGCATTTATGAAGCTTTGTCTCTTGGCTGCTTTTATGGAGGAAACAGAGGATTTGCAGGCAAAATGGAAGGCACCCAAAGAGGGTGGGTGGTTCATGTAGCTGGTCCTGGGGGTAAGGCTGGGGACAGATGACAAACACAGATGTGGCAGGGAGGCTGCAAAGGAGAAGAGGCCTTTGCTGAGGTCGAAAAACAGGCAAGGTGCTGAGACAAAAAGGCATAAAAGGACAGATATTGGGGATAGATCCTTGCATTTCCTCATTTTTATCAGTAAAATAACACGAGGCTTGTTCACCTGCTGAGTATTGTAAGGGAGGAGGTGTTGGGATAGGAACCTGAAAACTTTAAAAGATTTGAAGTATCAGAGGGAGTAGAAATAGTTGGCTAACTTAGGTTAAATAAACTAATAAAAGTGTTTTCCTTTAGAGTAAGTTTTACAAGTTTAGTCCCCAAGTGATCCCATTAAAATATGTTAAAATTTGCTGTACTTTGAAAAATGGGGGGATTTCAACTTTATGTGAAGCCTCAAACCTTATTGGTCAAGGATGTATTTTAAACCCTTGTAAAGAAATAGATGACAAAGAATAATTTCAGATATATGCCACATTTTTGAATGGTTTAAATTACATGTTCCATTTGGCTTGCCTTATTTTCATTCCAAGTTAATTAAAATGATTTTTATAAGCTCAGATGACAGTTAGAATAAAATGGTTGATATTCTCATCCCTGAATTTTAATGTTGATATTTGTAGTGTCTGGTTCATACTGCATGAGAAAAATAACAAAGTAGTTTTTTCACTCTTAGAACTAAAGAAAGACCTCTAGGCCATTACAGTACTTCCTGTTTCATGTCCCAAGGCTCAATCTACCCATATAGCAAGTTACCCCAACCCTACGTTGGTTGTGGGGAGTTGCAAAGTAAAACACAGAGCCTTCCTACATGGAGTTTCAGACCAGCAGAGCTAAGACATCTAACACATTTGATCTAAAATATCATTGCTGCCCAAATAAAGCAGTAATGATACTGTGTCCTATAATACTTAACAGAAACAGCTAAGAGCCTCCACTGTCTATAGCATTTAAATTTGACACTTTGTATTGTGTTACTTTTTATCTCATGTGTTAGTAACTCTCCCTACTGAATGATGTTTCTGTATTAAGGAGTGATGTACTGGGTTACAGTTTGTACTCATCCTTTTTATAAGCAATAGCATACTGCTTTGCCACAACACAGGCCCTTGGTGAACATTTATTGAAGTTAATTGAAGTTTATAGTTTGCCCAGTCCACTTGCATTTTATATTTTAGAAAAGTAGATATCAAAGACTTTAGATTTTGTAGGTTTTCAAAAACATGCACTAGAAATAACAAAATGAAAAAAAAAAACTGTGTTAGCATTATGCTACTCAAGAACCTTGACTCTAATTGTCATATGTCACTTTACATGATCCTGGTAAGTGGGATCAAAACAAAATGACGTCAGCTTAGTACTAACTGAAAGTCTTTTAAATGGTGTGGGAAAAAGAACTAGGTTCCACTCAAGTCTGAGATGAGTAAGTAGTAAAACTTGCATTTGAGTAGTTGTCTTGGGAACTGTTTTATGGGCTCACTGGTTTCAATATTAGGGAGCTTAAGAGGACAAAGGGTCTGTGAGGAGCCCAGCAGCGAGAAGTGCAGCCAGGCTTTGGGGGATCTGGGCTCAAGGGACAGCTGTGGTCATCAATCAGCCATGTTCTTCATTTTGCAATAGTTTTTATTTTTTAAAGGCTTTTTTGTTCTAGAGCAGCTTTAGATTCACACCAAAATTTAAAGGAAGATGCAGAGGTTTCCCGCATTCCCCCCACCCACATCCAGGTATAATGTCTCCCATGGTCAATATCCCCACCACAATGGTACATTTATTATAATGATAACACTTCTTTAGGACCTAAAGTGCATGGTTTACATTTAGCTTCAGTCTTACTGTTATACATTCTGTCATTGGGACAAATATAGTGACATTTACCCAACATTATTGTTTCATACAGAGTAATTTTACTGACCTGAAATATCCTATATGCTCTGCCTGTTCCTCCCTCCCACGACTGCAGGACACCACCAATCTTTTTTTTCTATCTCCATAGTTTTGCCTTTTCTAGAATGGCATATAATTGGAATCATACAGTCTATCACCTTTTTGTATTGGCTTCTTTTGCTGAGTCATTGGAATTTATCTCTCTGTTAATGTCTTGATATGGTTTGGCTGTGTCCCTCAAAGTTAATATGCCAAAAACAACCCCCAAATGCAAGTGTTGGGGAGACAGCATCTAATAAAAGATGTTAAGACATGAGGGCTCTGATGTCACGAATGGATTAATGTCATTATCATCCAAGTGGGATCGTTGCCATGAGAGTGGACTTACTATAAAAGTGAGCTCAGCTTTCTCTTGCTCTTCAGTGTGCCATCCTTCCCTTCTGCCTTCTGCTATGACATGCTGCAGCCTTAAGGCCCTCACCATATGACAGCACCTTGACTGAGGACTTCCCATCTTCATAACCATGAGAAATAATTTCTCTTCTTTATAAATTATGAGGGGGGACCCCTGAAAAAAACTGGAAAGGAACATGAAAACAATGATGTGAGAGGGATTGTGCATTCAGAATTTGTTCCTCCTGGTCAGTCAACCAGCGTTTTTACAATCCAGAAGTTTTGAGAAGATTGCATCATGATTTGCAGAAGAAATGTCCCAAGTTGTGACAAATAGGTCACTGGATCTTCTATCATGACAATGCAACTGTCTACACCACACTGAGTGTTCGCAGCTTTTGACCAAAAAATGGCATAATCATTGTGCCCCACATTCTCTATTCACCCAGTCTCATCCTATGTGACTTTTTTTGGTTGTTTCCCTAGATGAAAAAACTTCCTCAAAGGGAAACATTTTACCAATGTGGATGTGTTAAAACAAAAAAAGGTGGAAGCAAGAAAAGCCTTTGAATTTGACAAGTTCAGAACCTGTTTTGGGCAATGAGAAAATAATCTCTGGATAGGTGTATTGCATCAAATGGAGAGTACTTGAAGGTGACTAAAGTTTGAACTGGGCTGGGATTTAGCTCAGTTGGTAGAGCGCTGCGCTGCAGTCTCTGAGGTCCCAAGTTCAATTCCCAGCACCGCAAAAATGGGAGAGGGGCCTGACAATCCACTCCCAAGGCAATCCCAAAACAGCCATTGAAAACCCTATGGGGGTCACTATGAGTCAGATACCAACTCGACAGCACCTAACAACAACAAAGTTTGAACACCTAATAATAGACAATTTTTTATTTAAAAATTTGTGGGTGTTTTTTGGGTCTCCCTTCATACCTGGTCTGTGGTATTTTGTTATAGCAATATAAAATGGACTAAGACAATACTGCCCATCTTTTTAGTGCTTGAATAATATTCTATTTTCTGGATATAGAAAATATTCTATTTTCTGGATACCACAGTTTAATTATCCTCTCACCTCCTGAAAAACATGTTA
Source organism: Pedetes capensis (assembly GCA_007922755.1). NCBI lineage: Eukaryota > Metazoa > Chordata > Mammalia > Rodentia > Pedetidae > Pedetes > Pedetes capensis. The sequence continues at coordinate 236,900 of VMDO01000858.1, forward strand.
GTTGGTTCTAAATTGTGGCAATTATGAATAAATCTATCACTATTCATTTCATGTCTTTGTGTGTACCTAAACTTTCAGACCCTTGAGGTAAATACAAAGGGATGTGATTCTGGCTCACAGGACATACTTAGTTTTTAAAGAAACTACCATATGCTTTCCAAAGTGGATATCTCAGGGTTTCCATCTTTGGTCATTTCTCCATCTCTTCAGCAGACTAGCTTCCTCCCTGATGCCTTTGGTTTCTGTACCATCATAGCTACATATTTATGAGGTTTTTGAAGTCATCATGATGGCAAGTCTGGCCTCAGCAGTATTAACTTTCAACCATTATTTTAATATCTCTAAATTTAAATTATTGAGAAAAATCCCCTGATTAACTCAGCTTTAATCAAGTGTCTACATCTGGTGCAAGAATACTTAGTATGAATATGGCTGCACAGATGGACCCATTCAGCAGAAGCTGTGGACAGGGAAGGGGAAAAGGTACTAATTTACAGGGGATTCTCAGAGTGTTTAATGACACCAATTAGATTATGAAAAAATTGATTCATTAAAGGGTGTTTGTTAACTCATTGTGTCAGTTTGAGTCACCCAGGAAGTGGGTGCCAGGATGGATTTAGAAGTCCCAGCTGTTTATAGGAAATAAGGAAAAGATAAAGGAAAGGGAAGGCGAGGAAAGCCTACCTGTCACACCTGGGAAAGGAAGTCAGAAGGAGGAGGAGGCAACTCAGAACGAGTCAGAGCCGGAGCTCCAGCACAGCTGCTTCCCAGCCAGGAGTCCCATCTCGGGTGGAAGCAGCCAGGCCTCTCGCAGCCCTTGTGCTCAGTTATTGACTAGAGGCTGCTTGTGGGGGAGACCCTGAAAGGACTGTGTCTGGAAGCTGTGGGCTGACCCCACACAGGACAGCAAGTTCTCTCTGGAAAGATGCAAATAGCACACCCCATGGCCAGCCTGTCATCGTCACAAGAATCCAGGACAGCAAGAGATGGGCTTGAAAGTTGTGGAACCAGGAGCAATTCCAAAATTAATTTGTTAGGTGGCTTTAACCACCCTGGTGGGTGGCTGCCAGGACTGCCATGGGCCTTGGGGCCAGGCATGACCAACAACACTATTGAGTACTGTCTCTAGCCAGAGACTTACAAAGAGGTGGTGGTGGTGGTGGTGGTGGTGGTGGTTTTTGGGTGCTATTGAGTCCTGTCGGACTCATGCTGACCCTCATGGGGTTTACAATGGCTGCTTGTTTCTCGGGATTGTTTGGGGAGTGGACTGCCAAGTCTCTCTCCCGTTTTGCGCTTCTGGCAATTGAACCCTGGGCCTCTGAGAGTGCAGAGTGGTACTCTCAGCTGAGCTAAACCCCAGCTGAAAGGGGAGTTTTAAAAATATAATGGAGTGTGGAGATTAACTGAATTTTAATTATCCACTTTTTTCTTTATCAATTTCACACTCTAAAACCGAGATGTTTTAGAAAGCACGTTGAATTGTGTCATTGACCTGACCCTGAGAAAAACTTCCAAAATAATTTCACCCCATTTGATAAGCTCATCAGTTTCTTTGAATGGTGGTTAGGATGTTGACAGAACAGTTGTAATTTGACTAACAAAAATGCAATATTTGTTAGACTTGTGTGAACTTCCACGAAATCTATTTTTGTTCCAGTTAACTTGTTGCAATTAAAGTCTGAGGTCCCAGCCTATTGGCCTGTGTTCTATTCCTATCTGTGTAGTGGTTTCTACAGGTGAGAAAACCTGTAGTACAGGTTTTACAACCTCCAATAAAGATGGTATGCTATGATTGTGTTAACTAGACCATTGAGAAGAACTAGAGAAAGCTGAACTGCTGTTTGTTTAAGATTTAGAAAGGTGGACAGATCCCATTTTGCTAAAGTTATAGGTCCTTCACTCTGAAGGTATCATCCAATGTACAAGAAAGGACACAGGCTTATATTTTGTTGTTGTTGTTAGGTGCCGTCAAGTCGGTGTCCGACTCATAGTGACCCTATGTACAACGGGCAAAACACTATTGTCAGTGCTTCTCTGCTATTTATAGGGTTTTTAATGGCTAATTGTTTTTTGGGAGTGGGTTGCCAGGTCCTTTTCCCAAGCCTACACTACCTGATGTTTCCAGGTGGTCTCCCATCCAAGTACTAATGAAGCCCGACCCTGCTTAGCATCTGAGATCTGATAGGATCAGATGCTACAGTGGTACAGCCAAAGGCGGCTTAAAGGGAACATTCTGCTAGTAATGGTCTGTGCTGTGGGACTTTACCACTATCTACTGTGGACTACAGTGTATCTGTAAAACAAAGGAGGCTGATTAGAAATGAAAATATTTTCAGCACTAGAATTCTATAATACCCTTTGACTTCTTTAAATACAAAAAAAAAAAACTTTGTAGTCACCATTTAAATGCAAAATCCAAAGGTCTAAAACATAAATGTCAAGCAAGACATTTGCTCTTATCTAATCTGCATTGTTCAAGGGGGATACATGTGTTCTGTATCTTTTCATTTCCCAAATCAATGCCTTTTCTACACACATAATTGATATCTTCAGAATACTGCTTGTCTTTTAAAGATAGAGTTAATAGGAAGACTCACTCCCAGATGCAAAAGAGAAAATGGCCCCGCAGCCAGGCAACACTCATGAAAATAAGAGTTAAAACCCTGGTCTTTTCTTAGCAACTCTCTGAAGTCAATGATCCACACACCCCCCACATGAGTACAAAACTTCCATTTCACCTCCCCAGCCGTGAGTTATAACACTGTGCAAAGTCCACAGGGGAAAAGAAGAAACCTCATCAACAGGAAATGCAAAGACAGCAAGCCAAATGTTGGACCATTTCAAAGAAGTGCCCTCAGATGTGCAATAAGAGATCTCCTGCTGCGCCTGTAGAAGGGCAGAACCAATAGGCTCCATTTAGCAAACCCACATACATGCGTCCCACAGCAGGGAGGTCTGTCTTTATCTTTCCCCTGCATGCCTAGGCAGGGTTGCGTTCTCAGAGGAGGCTGTGTGCGTGCAAGTTATGGGGCTGAAGCAATGCTTAGCATGGAACTCATCACCAGAGATCCAAGGCATACTTTAAAGTGGTAATGTTTCATAGGATTGCCCTTTAATCGCCCTGAGCATCATCTTGTAAGCTGCATCAAACATGAGTTTATAGATATCATGGCTATGGGAAATCATCTGTGAAAAACAAAGTATGTGGAGGGGAATGGAGGGATGCTTGAACAATTTGGAAATCAGTGCAGCTGATTCTTGTGAAAAGAAATTGTCATGACCTTGATTAGCCCATTTCTAGTAAACATTTTAACACGAAAGAGTTATTTCTTCTAAATACCTAGTGAATAACTATATGTATACACATATGTTGTTGTTAGGTGCTGTTGAGTCGGGACCAACTCATAGCAATCATATATAACAAATGAAACACTACCGGACATTGTGCCATGCCCATTACTATTGTCAGTGCTGCTCTGCTATTCATAGGGTTTGCAGTGGCTTATTGGTTTTCAGGAGTGGTCTGCCAGGTCCTTCTCCCTATATAAATATGTTGTTGTTAGGTGCCATCCAGCTGGTGTATGACTCATAGCAACCCAACATACAACAGATGAAACACTATAGTCAGTGCTTCTCTGCTATTCATAGGGTTTTCAATGGCTGATTGATTTTTGGGAGTGGGTTGCTGGGTCCTTCTCCTAAGCCTACACCACCTGGTATTTCCAGGTTGTCTCCCATACAAGAACTAACCAGGCCTGACCCTGCTTAGCTTCCGAGATCTGATGGGATTGGATGCCACAGTGGTACAGGGGCAGGCTATATACATATTGTTGTTGTTGTTGTTAGGTGCGACTCATAGCGACCCTCATAGGGCTTTCAATGGCTGACCGTTTCGGGATTGCCTTGGGAGTGGATTGCCAGGCCCTTCTCCCATTTTTTGCGGTGCTGGGAATTGAACTTGGGACCTCAGAGACTGCAGCGCAACACTCTACCAACTGAGCTAAATCCCAGCCCATATACGTATAGGGAGATTTAAAAAATAATATTAAATACTCAGAATTATAAAAAAGTCATTTTCTTCTCAGGAATAATTCTAAGCAAGTACTGCAAACCTAACAGTTAGAAAATATTTTACTAGACCTTTACCACAGTAACAGAAAATCAGTTTGCAGTTGTAAAGTGTTAGCATTTTTTTTTTCCTTATCCACAAAAGCTATAAGAGATTGCTAACATAGTTGTGGCTTTTGTTCTTCCAAATAATTCCCAACTCACTTGGAAATCTTTTTCCTTCAACAGATTTTTTTTCTCTCATTTGTTCTGCTATTTTGTACAGTCATCGTTTATTCAATAAAAGCTCTTGAAATTTAAAAAGCCTTCTTTCCCTGGGTGTGGTGATGCATGCCTATAATCCGAGCAATTTGGGAGGATGAAGCAGGAGGATTGTGAGTTCAAAGCCAGAGGCAGTCTGCATAATTTAGTGAGACCCTGACTCAAAATAAAAAATAAAAAGGGGGTGGTGTGCACCCCAGTGGTAGAGCACTTGCAAAATATGCGTGAGGTCCTGGGTTCAGCCTGCAAGTGTAGGGAGAAAAAGAAAAAGCTTTCTCCCTTCTTGGTTACATTTTCCCATGCTTTCTTTGGCAAGAACCTGTACTTGGAATGGAAGTGGTAATATTGAGCCTGGACTCACAATGGGGAAATACCTAGGTATTTCCTCCTTTCCAGTGGCCTCTTTTACATCCACTGATCCAATCAGTATGAGATTGACTCCCAGCATCTCTGAGCCCTTCTGGAAAGAATCATGTTCAAACCTTGCTTTCTGCAAAAATCACAACAAAACTGGACAAATCATTGCACCCAATTCATCCCTCCTTCAAAATCGTTGTTAACACAAACCTCTGTCAGTCAAGGGCGGAGGTGGGCAGGGATCTAGAATTTAATGTCTTTTGAGTGATAATATTATTTCCTGAAATCCAGAAAAATAAGCTGTTATGTTTCATGAAACATGCCTACTCTTAACAATGGCTCCATAATGTGTAGGCAAATGGAAACATTTTCTTCGAGGGCCCAGATGGCAGATTCCTGGTGTTTCCTTCAGAGAGAAGGCAGGTCTAGATCCAATGGAGCTCACTGCCTTCTCTCTTAAACACCAAACGTCAATCTAAGCACTGCCAGGATTCAGTTGGCATCTTCTGGAAAGGATTATTTGTTCACTTGGTCAGTTGGCTAGTTTTAATTTCATATGAGGAGGAAAAGGCTCATTTATTTCAATTGCTGAATCTAGTATATGTGTTTGTGTGTTATATACCAGGTTGGGATTTAGCTCAGTTGGTAGAGTGCTGCTCTGCAGTCTCTGAGGTACCAAGTTCAATTCCCAGCACTGCAAAAATGGGCGAAGGACCTGGCAATCCACTCCCAAGACAATCCCGAAACAGACAGAAACACTCAGCCATTGAAAACCCTATAAGGGTCGCTATGGGTCAGACAGGACTCAATGGCACCCAACAAAAACAACATGTTATATACTATTTAATATTTAACATTGGATTAGGGTCCTCTTGAGAAGAAGCAAAATCAAGAGGATGTACACACACACACACACACACACACACACACACACACGTATGGAATAGGCAGTATGGGTAAAGAGATGGAGAAAGAAGAGAGATTTTAAGGAACTGGCTCACATGATCATGGAGGCTTGGCAAGTCCACAACCTGAAGGGTCGCTTGGCAGGCTGGAGGTGCAGAGGAAAGCCGAGGTTCAAGTCTAAAGGCAGTCTACTGGCAGAATTCTTCTTGCTCAGGTAGGTCAGTCTTTGTTCTGTTTGTGCCTTCAACTGATTGGATGAAGCACCTACATAATGGAGGGTAATCTGATCAGAGTCCACAGATTTAAATGTTAATCTCATCTAAAAAAAAAAAAACACCTTTGCAGAAACATTTAGAATAATGTTTGAACAAATTTGTGAGCACCAGGGCACAGGAAATTTGACCTATAAAATTAATCATTACAATGATCAAAATTGCATATCATATTAATAGAAATTACAGTATAACACATTGTTTGTGGGATGGAGTGATATTAACCACTTCATGTGTCTCTTTCCATTCTTGCCCCACCAGAGTCAGACACTTTGGAAGGCAAACATTTTAGTGCTTTCTAGGGTGTAAAGGGGGCAGTGCTAGCTCATGCATGTCTTTTGGATGCCATTTCTAAAAGGGCTAGTGTAAAGGGCCCAGGAAGGAAGTTATATGGCCCTGCCATCAACTCCCAACTTCTCTGGGCTCTAATAGTCTCTCTCCAAAAGTCCAGAGAAAGTATATCAAAATGTCACTAATTTTAAAAAATTGTTAGTATTGATAGTTCTTTCTGCCTCTTACTCCAATTTCCTTAAATCAGAACATGATAATACAATGCTGCGAAAGTATCAAAAGGATTTGCCATAAAGAAATATGCTAAGGACTCTCAACTGTCACTTACTGGGAAGTATCTTAATCTTCCTGAGCCTTTGTTCCCTTTTTTGAAAAAAATGGGAATGATGATGATGATGGTCTTGATAGCTAACTTGATTATAAAGCTCAGTTGAGGTAACTTATGTGAAAGTATCTTTATAAATGATAAAGTAATGATCTTAATAATTATCCTTATTTTTTATTAAGCTAAAATCTCTCATAGATTATTGGGCATCAATCCACCTCTCTAACCATGACTGTTGAAATAGTAATTAGTTAAGACAGGATCTCTTATATACTCATGAAATTACTATTCTATATAGAAATTACCATTACTATATAGGAATTTGGACTTAAACTTGGTAGGGGGAACTTCAACCTCATGACTCTGTGGCCCTGACAAAATGCTGAATTTCTTCCTATAGAATCCACCAGTTGTAGGCAATACCTTACTCATATAATTGCAAATCTTCTCTGCATATGTTGCAACACTCTCAGAAAATTATTAGATGTGTTTCTATCTCATCTGGATGAAACTAAAAACAGATGCGTGCAATTTCATTGGGTTTTGTAGCTCTTTGTGAAAACAAATATCTGATACCAGCAACACACTTGTGCCGTCAAAACCCAGCATCTCAAATACCAGAATAAATATAAAAATCTTAGCAATATTCTGAAGATGTTGCCAAAATATTAGTGGAAAAATCCTAAGTGCACAATGTCTCCCACATTTATGGTATTTTTCCTTTCAAAATACTGGTTTCCAGTTGGTCACAGTTCTTATCTTTCTCAAGAGTTCCTTTTCATCCATTGCTGGTCCATAAGAAAGGTTTTAGTTTTACCATTACCGGTAGCAATTTCATATTTCAGTAAAATCCATTACTCTATCCTATCCACCCCTCAAAATGCTTATTAACTAGATTACTAGGAAAATAAAAATAATAGATTACAGATCCTCCTCATGCATTTCTGAGTTTATAAATTCACCCACATATCCCCATTAATTCCTGTAGCAGGAATCACCCACATTCCCAGTACTCTGTTCATACAGAGTAGCAAGTACTAAGAATTTATGAAACTTAATGCTACCATTTTATCAACTTGAATGAAGAATTATTTTGCATTCCTTATTTTCTTTGCTTTTTTACTTCTAAATCTGTGAAGTTATATCTTCTCTTATCAGTCAACCAATTTTTATGGAGTATACCATATAACATGTCCCCTAAACCATCATATACATAGCAACTTGATTAATTTTCCTAAATCTAAGCTCTGGATGTATTACATACACACTCACCCTAACACCACCATCGCCTACTAAATTGAGTATGGAGTCTTTTGCTTTACTGTTGTCTCATAAAGAGAAGTGAAATCTCTCCCCTGAATAAGTAAATTCAGTCTAGCTGTTCCACATACATGAAGTGTTATAATTTGGATATTAAATGTCCCCCAAAGGCTCATGTGTTGAAGGCTTGGTCCCCAGTTGGTGGTACTAGTGGAAACTGGGGGAAATGCCAAGAGGTAAGGCCTAGTTGGAGGAGATAGTCCAGTGGCATGTATCTTTGAAGGGCATATTTTGTGCCTCGATGCTGCTTATCTGTCTCTGCTTCCCTGCTATCATGAGGTGAACAACTTTCTTTGTTGGTGTCTACTCTGGCCTGGCTAAAGATCACGGAGCTTCACCTCAACACCAGTTTGCTCAGGGACCCTCGGGAGTGGGCAAGAGCTGGTCGGTGGTGCCAAGGACCTCGGGAGCCTTCAAGAACAAACAGGAACTTTATTAGGCTACTCCTTTGCAGGAGAGCCTAAAGACCATACCGCTCTATATAATAGCTCTCTAGCTGGCAGCACGGGTTGCTGCTGCTACAATGGGATAACAACTCTATATCAGAGTGCCACACAGTTCTGATTTCCTCACTGGCTGTGCCTATGGTCTGAGGATGTTGTCTCTCACCAGTCGTCTTCTCCTCTCATATCCTCCCCGGAGTTGGGTGGGGGTGGGGGGTGGGTTGAGAGCTCTTCTTGGCTTGCTCAAGGTCTTCTTTCTTGACACTTGAAGCCTTGCACTCAAGGGCTTGATTGAAGGTCGAGACCATCAAAGTGGTGAAATCAGGTGCAGGGTGTGACAATCAGTCAAGGAGATCAGGAAGAAATGAATAGATCCCTGAGGTAATCAGTGGTCTACTTACATATACTCTGGGTGGGGGTGAGAACCAGGGTGCAACCAATCAGAGAGCGGCTCATGCCAAGAGGAGCAGCTGTCCCTGTGAGGGCTTGGAAAATTGCACTTATGATTGGGGGGTTAGGTGCAGACTGGACCAATCACTGAACTTTCCTTAGTAACTAATTGGATATCTCTGGGCAACCAATCAGGCTGAAAAAGGCCACACCAGAGCTCAGCTCTTTGGTTAAGTGTTAAGGGTAACCAGATGTGGCAAAAACAGGGCAGGATCTGCGGAGGGGCCAGACCTCAGCCCAGATGGAGTGGACCTTAGCCTGGCACCCTCCTGATCTACCTCGGGGGTGTCCAGATAATTTGCTACATTCTTCTGCCATATGCTTCTACCATGATGGACTGCCACAGAATAGGCATAAAAGCCACCATGCTGAGCTACCATGGACTGAAACCTCTGAAACAGTGAGCCAAGATATTCTTCCCTCTCTTAAGTTGATTTTCTCAGGGATTTTGTCATAGCCATGGAAAACTAACTAACAGGTGAACATGTTCTTTTTCTGTTTTTCATACCCAGTCCTTCTATGTTTCCACATTTCTTCCCAGGGTACTCCATTAGAGTGTTTCTTACTTTGGGAATGTATCAATCTGATTCTTTTCAGTTTTTCTTTTATAATCTATGCTAAAAATATAAGCAAAGCTAAATATATGCAAAGTTGCTTATTCTCCTGATTTCAAATAGGGCAACAAGCCCTTACTACATTTAGTTGCTAATCCTTAAAACCAAGAAATTAGGTTTTGAAGGATTACAGTATGATTTCATGGGAAAAAAGTAAAATCGATAAGCTAAAATTTCTTATGAAAAATGAATTCATTAAAATCTTGGATTTAAAAAGAACAACACAGCTTTAGGTTCTACTCTTTTTGTGCCAGACTATATTGTCCCTTGAATATTTTTAACAAATGAGAGGAAAGTTACAAGCATGAGAGAGAAAACATGGTCATATTCCATGCACCTTTTAATGCCCATCAAATGCAAAGAAGAAACTATGCTTAAATATCCCATGGAAAGCTTCAGTCTGCCTTTAAAAATGGGTAACAATATACAGTTATACCTGCTCCTATTGGAGGCTGGTGGCAGAACAGATGTGTCTATTGCTGTGCTGAATACTCTGTAGCAGTTTAAGGAAGGCCTGCTCCACCATGATAATTTGTCCTGGTCTGTGGAAGCACATGAAATATACCCAGATTTCCAGAATATAATCTCATAATATGGGAGAAGGACCTGGCAATCCACTCCCAAAGCAATCCCAAAACAATCAGCCATTGAAAACCCTATGAGGTTCACTATGAGTTGCACCTGACTCCATGGCACCCTAACAGCAACAACAACAACAATCTCATATCTTGCTTGATAAAAGTCCTTATGGAGGCACTTGTCTGGTCCTTTAACAAAGAAACAAATAGATCAGAGTCCTGTAGAGTAAGCCAATGGGGTCCCTAAACAATACCAACAAGAAATCTTCAGGTAGAAGAACTTGTAATGAAGCCAGGTTCAGGGACACATGCCTGTAATCCCAGTGATTCAGGAGGTGGAGGCAGGAAGATCACAAGTTTGAGGCCAGAGGAAACCTGTAACTTAGTGAGACCCTGTCTCAGAATAAAAAGTAAAAAATGGGCCAGTGATGTGGCTCTGTGGTGAACCACTTCCAAAAAGAAGCATGCTCAAGGCCCTGAGTTCACCTCCCCAATACCGAAAAAGGAGGAGGAGGAGAACAACTTGCAATCCATTTTTTCATCCTTTCTTGGACAAATAAATAAATTTTCACCACAAAAATAAAGCATATGCTGATCATTGGCAGAACTTACCCAGGAAAATTGCCTTAAGACTTAATCAATATTCCTTTTTCTTATAAAACAGATGAAGACATGAAATTAGGCAATATGAGATTCAGGCTTCCATAAGTAATTTCCCAGATGTCACAGAGGTCTTTATTTGCCCTGGATTTCTATATTAGCCCTCTAACTAATTTCTCACTCTATCATCTTTGCAATCTATTTTTATGATACTTTTTTCCTAAAACATAAATCTGATCAAGTCACACTGATGATTATTCAATCCTGTCTGCATTTCTAGCCTGTTTCCTATTATATCTTCCATTGTAGCCTTTACATCATGCACACTGATTTGCACACTGTCTAAAAATGCTAAAATCTTTCATTTACCCATACATACTCACTATCTTACAGTCTATAGATTCCATTATATTTGGTCTCCTTCTCTTTAGACAATTTTCTGACCTATAGGCCAAAAGAGAGTAGAACTGAATCCTGCTCAAGCAACTGCAGAGTACATGCTAAGTGTATGTTTAGTAATGTTGTAATTGATTTTGTAGACTAACATTCCCTTTTGAGGGTTGTTTCCTGAAAGGATACAGGGAATCTGTCTTAGTAATCATATACCTTCAGTGCCTAGCATAGTCTCTGACACAAATCAGGCAACAAAATGTTTTTCTTTTATTGTGTTCTTATATGAATAGTCCTTAGAGAGTGGAAGAGATATAAAAGAAAAATTAATTGTATATAATATCAATTGCAATTTGGATGACATCTCTACACTTATATACTAAATATGACAATGGTATTTTTCAGGAGGAATTTCCACATTTTATCTGATTCTCATAGGACTAGGTAACCCCCCAGATTAAGAAACACTGGGCTCATCCCACCAAATTCGTTAGCCTTGAGTAACACACATTACAGCTCAGCGCCTAATAGTTAGAATCCTGTTCTGGAACATTTCAGAGAGAAATTGAAGACAATGGGAGTTATTTTCCAAAAAGCCTACAGAGTCTCAGGAGATGCAGCTCAGTGGTTTTGTGTCTTAATGATATGTGGTTTGCTGTTCACCAGTAGAATGGATGGGTTTGGGGAAGCCAGTTCAACTGAGCAGTTTCAAACAAAGATAGGTTTCTGTCCATAGCAGAGTAGCCTGAAGGGTAGACCTTGTTAAGCACAACTTCAGTGCTGGCTGATCTCTAAAGAGATCCATTGTCTTAGTCTATTCTGCATACTATAACAAAACACCATAAGGTGGTGGGTTATAAATGACTGAAATTTATTTCTCACAGTTCTGAAGGCTTGGGAATAGCAGCAGATTGGGTGTAGAATGAGGGCCCTCTTCCTGGTTCATAGACAGAAATTTCTTGCCGTCACCTCACATGATGGGCTGGCTCCCTTAGACGTGTTTTTCAGAGGTACTAATCCTATTCATGAAGCCTCCACTCTCATCACCAAATCATCCCTAAAAGCCCCAAATCCTAAAACCATTTTTGGAGGTAAAGATTTCAACCCATGACTTTGAGAAGGAACACAGACATTCAGTCAATAGAACCTATATTCTAAGAGAATCTTCCTGTCCTGATGGGGAAAAAATACAGTTAATGATTGATTAGACCCAATAACATCATCAAAACCTATCATAAACCCTCATAGTGAACTGGAGTCACAGTGGGAAACCTATGATAAGGACATAGCATTCCTCAATATCACACTTCCACTTTTGGATTCAGATCCCTGTGGTCCTTATGACAAATATTTTGTTCCTTAATCAATTCTATTGACTGTTTTCCCTGAATCAACTTTATTTTTTGTGCCATATTAGGTATACAGTTCAGTGAGATTTGACAGAAGTATAAACTCAGGTAACCACCATCACAATCAAGATACAGAACATTGCCATCATCCTAAAATGTCCCTAAAAAGTTCCAATCAGGCTTTCTCACCAACCTCAGGAAACCACA
>VMDO01000859.1:0-130407 GCA_007922755.1 Pedetes capensis
TCCCAGCCTCTGTGATTTTCCTGTTGCAAGCTGTGGCTGGCTGATGTTTAAAGAGCAAAGCATTGGACGTAAGTGGCCACGTTCAACTGTTTCTTTTTGCTGACTCGAAGGAGGTGAGATTGTTGGCTTCTTGGGTTTCTCATTGAGAAATTTACCTTTCTGGGAGGTTGAGTTTGGTACAAGTACTCAGGAATCCCGTGGGGCTTTGCTTTCAGTTAACCGAAGAGTGTTGGGGTATTAAATGAGTTCTGACTCGTAAAGCAGAATGGCTGTGACAGTCGGTCACTCCTAGAACCACTTTGTAGTAGCTTTAGGATTAATCCTAAATTACTTATTTCAGCATGCTGCATTTTAGGCCAGTGCTTAGTGGGCTCCTCTTCGGCCAGTATTTGGTGACTTAGAGACCACGGTGTTCTCGTTGTCCTTGTCAGGCCACGGACTCGGGTGCGCACTAGTAATCCAGGCGGATCTGTGCGGAGTTTTGGGGAGGCGGAGGCAGGCTGATGGGGAAGTAGGCGGTAGGTCTTGTGCAGAGCTGAAGACCAACCGGGACTGGTCCATGGGGGCGGAGGAGTGGCTTTTTAGAAGTAAGAGGTAGTGAGTGGGGAGTGGGTGCCCTTCAGGAGGTGAGGGGCAGAGGTCTCCTGTGGCTGGAGCACTTCACGCCACTGGGGCCGGGGGGAGCAAGGCCCATGATAAATGACAACAGCTGAGTTATAACGTGAGCGATGGTAAAGAGCTGTCGCAAGGCAGAACTTCTCCCAGCTCTCCTGCTCCCCGGCCCAGGCTGGCTGGCGTCCCTCCCACCCTGCCCCGCCCTGCAGCTCTTGGGCAATTCTTCACGGCAGCTTGCTGACCAGAACATTTTATAAATATAAGCTGATGTTACAGTTGCCCCTGCTTCGTGACTTACGCTTTGCTTATTGCTTAATAATAGAGACTACAGTGATTGCACTTCTGTTTTTTGTTTAATTCCTAAACAACTTCGTGGGGAGAGAGGTGTCACCCGTTGCACAGATGAAAAAAACTGAGGTGGGAAGGCTTGGGCAGGGTCGCTCTCCTGATGGATCTGGGTTTTAAACAGAGGTCTGATTGAACCCAAAGCTCTTATTCTTTCTACTAAGCCACCTTGACGCTCCGAAGACTCAATACGTGAAAGTCTACATTTCTTTCTTTCTTTCTTCTTTCTTTTTTTTTTTTTTTGTGGTACTGGGGGTTGAACCCAGGGCCTTGTGCTTGCATGCTCTGCAAGTGCTGGACCACTGAGCTGCACCCCCAGCCCATTATTTAGTTTTTGAGACAGGGTCTCGCTAAGTTACGCAGACTGCCTCTGGTCTCAAACTTGCGATCCTCCTGCCTCTGCCTCCCGAGCCGCTGGGACTACAGGCGTGCGCCACCGCGCCCGGCCCTGAAAGTCTACATTTCTAAAACAGAACGTGATTGGGTTTACATGTGTTCGTTTTAAGACTGACTTGTAAAAGGCTCCCGTCACCGGCTGAGAGCTCAGAAATCCCCACCTGAAACCAGGGAGGTGGCTGAGCCCTGGCTGGGGTGCTGGGTGGGGGCGAAGTGCATTCAGTAGGTGATTCAGCCGTGCCCAGCTTTGCATCGTGCCCTTGGGAGTGAGGAGCTGTTGGCTGACTCCTAAAGCAGGTGCTGATGATCGGGTCATAGATTGATTTTTGACTTAGGACACTGTCCTGGTCTAATTGGAGTGATTGAGCAACACGTGTTCTTGTTATTAGGGAGAGACACGAGCTCTGTATACGCCAAGGGAGATTAAGCAATTGATGCGCCTTGCAAAACATAGCGGGAGAGCAGTGAGTTTTTTGCCAAAATGAGGCAGAAGTCAGATTATTCAGTGAAGACCATGAGTTTGGGTTATGTGGAAGCAGGTACCAAGAAGTTGTTCACAGTGCAAGAGGTTTCTTGGGGAAGATGAGTGGGGTAAAGGGAGGAGCCCTCAGGGACAGCTCTGACCCTGGGAGGGAGGCAGGAAGGAGGTAGGTTTTCTGGGAGTCTCCGCCCTGGCTCCGAGGAAGGCTCCACCCGTCCTGTGTAGTCCGGAGCCAGGATCATGTGCAGGATCATGCTCCGGGTCCCCTCCAAGCCGCCCGCCCAATGCAGCCTGCTTTGTCCCTGCAGGGGTCCCAAGGCTGCCATGGGGAGGCGGGCAGCTCACCTGGGGGCTCACTGGTCACTGTGCCTCACCTGTCTCCTTATAGAGATCTCTCTGGCAAAGAGGCCTGTGTGGCAAGGCTCCATGGCTATCTGGAGACAAAGTTTGTTGTTGTTAGGTGCCGTTGAGTCGGTATCCGACTCATAGCGACCCTCATAGGGTTTTCAATGGCTGACTGTTTCAGGATTGCCTTGGGAGTGGATTGCCAGGCCCTTCTCCCATTTTTGGGGAGCTGGGAATTGAACTCGGGTCCTCAGAGGCTGCAGCGCAGCGCTGTACCAACTGAGCTAAATCCCAGCCCAGAGACAAAGTTTAGTAACTTCCTTTTTGGTAGCGCTGGGGATGGAGCCCAAGGCTTTGCACCCATTGGGCGATTGCTCTACCCCCGAGCCACATCCCCGCTCCAAAGTTTAGTAACTTCCGATAGCCCACAAAAACAATGCACAGCCAAAGCGCCCACCGTTAATCACAAGTGACACCTGCGGGCTTCCTCAGCTCTGCCCCGCCCCTGTGTTGTCACCAGCAGTGAGCCACCCCTGGAAGGGAGAGTGGCCCGCATCTGAAAGCGCCGTGCTTTGGAGGGAACCGCAAGGCTTGCGTGGCGTCGTTCTCCACGGCAGCGAGCGGGCGCTGTGGCTTCCGCTCTAGAGCATCGCGTAGGGAATGTGACTGCGGCTGCCTTTTAGGCCCAGCTCCAGGCCAGCGTCGAGTTTGCTTGGCGCCTCAACTGTATCACACCTTCTACTTAGTTTCTTTAAGTGTTGGGGAGTTATTGGGTGTAAAATGCTGCTTTTTGGTGAAAATTAAAAGGACAGATTCCAGCAGGGTTCGGGCAGGGAGGTGAGGAGTGTAGAGGCGTGAGACATGGGAAGGGAGGGCCATGGCAGGCCTGGGTGTCTCTCCCAAAGGACCCAGCTCACCCGAGTGCCAGCCCCTGTCCTTAGCCAAGCATGATCGGGTGGACACAGGACCGGCGTTACTAGTCTTTGTTCATCACCGAAAAACCAGAATCTGGGTTTTACGTGCAGTTTATTTATTATTAACGTATTGGCGTGGCATATTAAAAATGTTACTGCCTGAAGTTAGCCTTGGGGGTCACTGTTTTAAAACTTTTGCTCTGTGATCTTTGTTTATTTCTTGAAATAAAGAGGGAGACATGGGCGCTTCTAAAATACACAGGAGAAGTGAAACATGAACAGTAAAACCCCAAGATTGAAGGTGGAGATGAAAACCAAAAGAATTGGCCGTCCTGTCCAGTCACGACGGCTGGGAGCAGGATGCGGCTCCCTTTGACAGAAGACAGAGGACAGGGGTGTGTGGTTTGTGAGCTGCAGTGTAAGACATGCGCACCCTTGTACGTGTGTACCCTACTCAGAAAGCTTTGCCGAAAGAGTTAAAGAGAACATAGCCAATGGAGCCCCACATAATTATAATTGGAAAACTGAATGCGTCTAACCATAAACCCAAAACAGGCCTTCTAATGGTTGACTGACACTTCCGGAAGCTTGGCTGGGGTAGGAGGAGAGCCGACTGCATTGAAGGGGCCTCTCTGTGCCCCTGGGGCCACGTGGCCAAAGGGTGACAGAGCCTTCTGACCACAAGAGAGAGAAAGCATCGGGCTGTGATGCCGCAGCCTGAGCTGGGGGGCTCTCAGGACAGAGGGTGTCTGGCCAGCCTCCGGCTAGAGGCTCAGGGGTGTGATCTCTGTGCACCTCCTTGGGAAAGTGAGTAGGGGGTGAGCCACACGCAAGGTGGTAAGAGCATGGACAGAGTGATGGCCGTGTCCATGTGTTCTCAGGTGACACGGGGGCCTCTCGTCCAGAGAACATGCTGTCGAGGGCCGGGGAGTGGAGAGGAGCCTGCCGTCGGGTTGGACAGCTGGGCATTGAGGCGGCGGGTGGAGCGCTTGCCCAGCGCGTGCCCAGCCCTCCCCTGGCAAGGGGAAGCCACGACATTCTGAACAGGTGACTGGGGTGAGGATAGGGAGCGGATCCTTCCCTAGGGCAGGTGGTCACGCGTCCCCAGGCTGGAGGCCCTGTGGGAGCAGAGGGCAGGGGTGCCCTGTGGTTCCACGGTGACCCTGCAGAGCCCGCCATCGACCTCAGAGCAAAGGCCATGTGCCCCAGAAGGGAGCAGCCTCTGCTGTCCCCCCAGGACTCTCCCTGGCACAGTTGGGCTGAAGGCAGGGGCTGTGGAACGAGGCAGGAAGAACATTGGCTCAAATTTTCATGGGTCAGAACCACGTTCTCCTAGAAGGAGGCTCCGGAGACGAGTGGCTATGTCTCAGAAGGGGTGGGATGGCCGGGGAAGGATGTCGCTCCGCCAGCTGCGTTACCCACTTACGACAATGGTACTCCGAAGATACGAAGGCTTCTTTGTAGAAAAGGCAGTTCTTGGTTCTCATAGCATCTCACTGAATAATGCTGAGTTTTCTCAGAGACTTTTTTTTTACACATCGAGCTGATCATGTGATTCTCTCCTGTCCGCTGATTTGATGAGCTTGTGGGTAGATCCTTGCTTTCCTGGGATCGTCCATCTCGGATAGTTGGCCCTGAGAGATTGTATTTCCATCGCTGTGCTGGAGGTTTGTTAAGATTTTGTTGAGAACTTTTTGCCTCTGTGTCTGAAGTGAGTTGGCTTCCCGTCCTGCATTGCCCGTCCTCATCTGGCTTTGGTATCTGGATTAATCGAATCTCGTGTCGGGCAGGCAGTGTTGCTTCTCTCTGTTTTGTGGAAGAGATCACTAGACTGCAGCTACACGCTTCTTAAGGATTTTTTCAGTCTGGGCCTGGCTTTTTGTTTGTTTGTTTGTTTTTGTTGTTGTTGTTGAGGTAGGGCCTCAGACTCATGGCGATCCTCCTGCCGCAGCCTTCCGAGGGCCAGGATTATAGGTGTGCGTCACCGTACCTGGGCCTGCCTTTGTAAGAGGTGTGTGTGTGTGTGTTTCCATATGAAGGTGTTGAACCCAGGGCCTCATGCATGCTTTGCAAGGGGCTGTACCATTGGGTTGCACCCAATGGTTTTAACTTTTTCTTTTTTTGCGGTACTGGGGGTTGAACCCAGGGCCTAGCGCCTGTATGCTTTGTAAGTGCTGGACCATTGAGCTGCGCCCCCAGCCCATTTTTTCAGTTTCTGAGACAGGGTCTCGCTAAATTACGCAGGCTGCCTCTGGTCTTGAACTTGCGATCCTCCTGCCTCCACCTCCCAAGCCGCTGGGATTACAGGCGTGTGCCACCATGCCCGGCTAACTTTTTTTTTTTTTTGAGACAAAATTTCATTAAGTTGAACCGGCTGCCTCTGGCCTTGAACTTGTGGTCCTCCTGCCTCTGCCTGCCGAGTTGCTGGGATCACAGGCGTGCACCACTGTGCCCAGCTTAAAGGTATATTTTAACGTTCTGGCTCAGTTTCTTTAGTAAGCACCTACCCGTCCAGGTCCTCCAGCCCACGCTGAGTAGACTTGGAAAGTCACTTGCCCGGGAGTGAGGTGCATCCTTTGCCCGTGGCTGCGGAATAGACTACCCAGCCACGTGGGCAGCTCTGTCATCTCACCGTTCCTGTGGTCCAGGAATCTGGGCACAGCACAGTGACGGCCCTAGCTGCCCTGAGCCCATGCTGCGATGGACGAGTCAGCGCCCCGGGCTGCAGTCTTCCCTGAAGGCTCCACAAGGAAGGAGCAGCACCAGGTCTGCAAGCAGCTGTGGTCAGGAGTCAGTGCCTTTCCTGCTGTGGCACTAGGCCATCCCGGACAGCGCACCTTGCTCGTCCAAGCGAGTGAGATGGGCTGGGAGGGGGATGGGTGGGAGGAGCTAGCAGGGCAGAAGGCACTGTTGGTCCTGGCACCGTCCTGCGGTGATGTTCTGGTGCTTCTGCCCCCTCTCTGGGCCCCCTCTCTGGGCCCTTCTCTGGGCCCCCTCTCTGTGTTAGAAGAGCCTGGGCCAGTCGCCCTTGAAGGGCAGGGAGGACCTGTAGGGGACCCTGTCACCCTCTGGCAGTGTCTGCCCCATGCTGTGTTTCGTTAGTCTTGAGTTTCTTGGTACAAAGGTTATACCATTTCCTTAATTTTTAAACTGCTGCTAAGGACAAGTCCCCTCTTCATTCCGGAAGTTGTTTTTACCTTTCTCTTTCTTGACTCATTGCAACAGAGGCTCTTCCATCTTATCTGTGTTCGCAAAGCTGGCTTCTTGTTTCCTTGACCGTTGCCATTATGTCTTTGTTTTCCAAGTCATCCATTTCTGCTTGCTTGCTTTCTTTTTTTCTTTCTTTCTATTTTTTTTTTTTTTTTTTTTTTGCGGTACTGGGGGTTGAACCCAGGGCCTCGCGCCTACATGCTCTGCAAGTGCTGGACCACTGAGCTGCACCCTCAGTCCATTTTTTTTTTTTAACTTTTTTTGAGACAGGGTCTCCCTAAGTTACGCAGACTGCCTCTGGTCTCGAACTTGCAATCCTCCCGCCTCCGCCTCCGCCTCCCGAGCCGCTGGGATTACAGGTGTGCACCACCGCGCCTGGCCATTTCTGCTTTCATTGTCATCTTTTCTTTCTGCGCTCCTTGGGTTTATTCTGATGTCCTCTTCCTAGCTTGTTGACTTGGAAGTTTAACTTTGAAGTTTTTCCTAAGCTTACTTCATTTCCATTGTAAGCTGGTAAGGCTCTGCCTGTCCTTTGTTCTGCTGTGCCCCGCGTCATGTGTATTTTGGCAGGTAGGACTTTCGTTGTTCAGTTGTAAGCATTTTAAAATTTCTGTTCTTACTCTTCCATGACCCATGGGCTGTGTGGAAAGCGCTCCTGTTCTCTAAGCGCATGGGGACTTCACCTGTGTCCTTATCATTCCTTTCATCTTGGAGCCTTGCAGCAGAGGGTGTGGTCTGTGTGGCACTGTGTGACTCTCATACTCTGCCCAGGCTCTGCTTGGTGTCACTGTCCTCAGCTTCCACTGTCTGGTGGGTGTTGGCCACCTGCACGGTCCTGAGTGGGTCAGCGGCACATTTTCTGTCTCCACCGTTGTGGCCCCCTTTGCCTCTGGGGCGCACTGTGGAGTCACTGCTGGTTTCCTCATGTTTGTCTGGCTTCGGAGTCATCGCACTTCCTGAAGACCCAGCGTGCCTTCCAGCAGTTCTGGAAGATTCCAGCCATCCCTTTGTGCAAACTGTTCTGCCTGTCACTCGACCCTCTCACACCATCCTCCAGGCGTCTGACATCCTGGTCGTGTTCGTCACCTGTCAGCCGTTTGCTTTGTCATTTATTTATCTGTTACTGTGCTGGGGGTCGGACTAGGCATTGAACCCCCGGCCTTGTGCAAGTGCTGTCCAAGGATGCCACCCCTGAGCTGCACCCCCACCTCAAAATCTGCATTTCTTGAGGGTTGGATTCTGTCGCTTGCTCTGCCACCCCCTGCTCTCTGAAGCTTGTTTCAAGTTATCTTTGGATGGGGGCTTGTTTCCAGTGAGCTTGTCTGCAGACCCTGCAGGGGTCAGGGAGGCGTGGCTCTGACTTCTTTTTTTTTTTTTTTTTTTTTTTGCGGTACTGGGGGTTGAACCCAGGGCCTCGCGCTCGCAAACTCTGCAAGTGCTGGACCACTGAGCTGCACAGCCCCAGCCCTTTTTTTTTTTTTCCTTTACTTTTTGAGACAGGGTCTCGCTAAGATATGCAGACTGCCTCTGGTCTCGAACTTGCGATCCTCCTGCCTCTGCCTCCCAAGCCGCTGGGATTACAGGTGTGCGCCACCACACCCAGCTGTGTCTAACTTCTTCAAGGTAATTCCCCAAGCAGAAGGTGAGTGAAGGGTCCACCCACAGTAGTGCTGGGAAGAGTAACACTGTTGCAGGAGCCTGATAAAAAGGCTTTCCTTTCCATTTATTGCTGGCGTTTTGTGAAGCGGCCTCTCACTGTGAAATGCACCCACCCGCAGCGCCGTTAGCGTGGTGCCCTGAGTGTGGAGCTTGGTGGGGAGGATGGGTGGTGGTGGCTGGGGCAGGGGTTCGGCCTGGTCTCCCCACGGAGGCCATGCTGGGACGGACACAGGCGGTGGGCAGCGCGGCTGGGTGCACTCCTGGCCGCCTCGCTGGAACCTGGCTCCTGTCTGTTCTTCCCAGTGGCGGGTGAGGAGGACAGATCCTGCCTGCCGGTGGCTTGTAGATGGCAAGGTAGCACGGCCCTGTGCTGCTTTGTGTGCCCTCCCCATGCGCATCCTGAGTCCTGGCCAGTCTTTCTGGGACTGTGCCCTTCAAACAAAGTGAGCTGGGCCCATGAGCGCCGCCCTAAGGGAACAGAGGCTCCCAGCCCCCGGGGCGGAGCTCAGCAGAAGGTGCCTCCCACGCTGGCCTTGGGGCCCTGTTTCCTGATGTCCCAGCGCCTTCTCCCGTGGGCGTGACTCCTCCCTGCCTTCCCCCTGCGTGGCTGAAGAGGATGGGTGTCCCGTCTGGCCTTGTCTCTGTTCCTGGGGACAGCAGGACTGCAGGCCACCCTGCGGGACTTGCCCTGCACATGTCCAGCGAGCTTGTGGAAGGCTGTAGAAGCTTCTCCAGCGGCCTGCGCCACCCTTTGCCTCCACAGACCTGCGCCTGGGTGTGTGTCCGTGTCCTGCCAGCAGAGCGTCCCGCCCCATGCCAGCTCAGTAGCGCTTGCTGCTGAGTTATATGTGACTCAGCAAGGCTGGGGGCAGCAGGGTGGCCGCGGGCTCCCCGAGGCCCTGCTGACCTGCTCAGAAGGCACACGGGAGGCTCCCTGTCCACCTGTCCTTGTCCTGCCCTCGTGTATTTTTCCTGGCGTGTGAGGGCTGCGCGTACACATCACTGAGAGGTCAGCGAGGAAGGGCCTGGGCAGGGAGTGCTGGGAGGTCAGCATGGGAGCACAGGGGACCCCGCACATTTCCATCCTCAGGTTCTGACAGCTCGGAGATGGTGTGGGAATGGGGGTGGAGGGGGGCCATGGCCTGCCCTCAGTTACTCCGTATCGTATGGAAGAGCAGCCTACAGGCTACCGCGTGCCCCGAGTGACCCCGTTGTATAACTACTGCTGTGTGAAGTGTAACGTGTGGTCTCATCATTAATATCAGTAACTGACATTAGAATAGGGGCTGGGATTTAGCTCAGTTGGTAGAGCGCCACTCTGCAGTCTTTGAGGTCCTGTGTTCGATTCCCAGCACCACAAAAATGGGAGAAGGATGTGGCAACCCACTCCCAAGGCAATCCCGAAACAGTCAGCCATTGAAAACCCTGTGAGGGTCGCTATGAGTCGGATACAACTCAACGGCACCTAACAACAACAACAACAACAACATTGGACTCAAAGAACCTGTGATTGCCAGTGGCCATGGACACCAAGTGAAATCAGTGATACTTAGGGAATGAAAGCAAACAAAATTGATGTACCTTGTGACTTTATTGTTGTTCAATATAAAGTCTGACACTGTGGAAAGACACAAATGTGTCCCCTCTGTGTTTCTGATATAGCTCATTCATGACAAGGGCTCACACATACACCCGTGGCCTTTTGGAAACAAACTTCAAAATTTATAATCACATCTGTGATTGTTGTTGTTGGGTGCCATCAGGTCAGAGCCAACGCCTAGTGACCCTATGTACAGTAGAAGGAAATACTTCCCAACACTGTGCTACGCCCACGATCTTTTTATGTCTGAACTATTTTTATTTCAGCCACTGTGTTTCTTCTTCTGAGTGAAACCACATCGGCAAAAGCGGGTCCCACATGCCCTACTCCATTCCCATCATTAAGGTCGACTCTACTCTGAGGAGGCGACTCTTCCCTAGTTGCTTCTTGAATGCCTTCTAGCCTGGGGGGCTCATTTTCCAGCACCATATTTGACAGTGCTTCTCTCCTATCCATAGTGTTTTCAGTGGCTAATTGTTTTGGGAGTGGGGTGCCAGGTCCTTCTGTAGCAGGAAGCAAGAGGCTCATCAGAGAGAAAGAATCAGCGGACACCATTCAAATAGGGGCTGGGGTTTAGCTCAGTTGGTAGAGTGCTACTCTGCAGTCTCTGAGGTCCTGTGTTCGATTCCCAGCACCACAAAAATGGGAGAAGGACGTGGCATTCATTAAGGGAAGGAGCTTTACTGCAGAGCAACAGCAGGATCTCTCGGGTCCCAGGATGGCCACGCTCCCCGAGTTACTCTCTCCCGTCCCTTAAATAGGGCTGACAGAGTAGCAGACAAGGGGGTCTGTGTGGTTCTTATTGATCGCTTACTTTAAACAGTCTCAGGTGTCACAGAACAATCCAAGCAGAAAGCAGGATGTCCTTGACTACAAAACCTTTAAAGAAACATCGTATAGGCATCAGGGGCCGTGTCCATGTCGGGGGGTAGGGGGATTTACTGCAGCGCCTCTGTGTTGAGAGACAGGAGCGCCTGGCAGTCCCTAGATAAGAGAGTACAGCTCTGTTCTTGGATCAGGGGAGACTGGAATGTAAACTCCCGAGTCTTAAAGGAGCCTGGTGAGGTTAGATTAGGTTTTCTCTCCTCACTTCTCCCCAGTTTGTCTTAGTCTGGAAGCTCAGCTGAAACCTGTCCGCCATGGGTGGCCCTGCTGGTATCTGAGATACAGTGGCGTAGCTTTCAGCATCACAGCAGCACACAGGCCCCCACAGCATGACAAGCTGACAGACACGTGGGGGATATTTATGGTGGGACAGGTTTATTTGACAATGATTTCGTGTAGGGCACAGCGGTGCACGCCTGTAATCCCAGCGACTCAGGAGGCAGATCCGGGAGGACTGGGAGTTTGAGGTCAGAGGCAGCCTGTGTAACATAGCGAGACTCTGACTCAAAGTAAAAGTAAAAGCTGGGGTGGGGGTGCAGCCCAACAGTAGAACTTGCAAGGTTTGTGCGAAGCTCTGGGTTCAACCCCCAAGTATGGGGGTGAGGGGACCCAGTGATTTTGCCAGTTACTCCTTATCCCCTTACATATGTCTCCTAAAAACGTGGAACACAAACATAGCTGGGGATGGGCCTTGCTGCCTACAGGTCGGTAACATGAGGTGAGTGGGTGGGTGGTGGTGGAGGGCAGGTCCCCTGTGCATTTCATGGAAATGATGGGAATTACGAATTGTCTTTCCATTTCTCATGTATTTGTTTCTAGAAAGGGGTCGGTTTCTTTCAAATTTTATGGAAGAAAAATATGGAAGTGCTCACCACCATAATTTTTGCTTTGTACCTTGTGATTATATTGTATTTGTAGAACAGTTCACCTTCTTTAAGTTAAAAAATGTTCTAGCTGGACGTGGTAGTGCACACTTATAATCCCAGTACTTGGGAGGCTGAGGCAGAAGGATCACGGCAAATTCAAGGTCAGCTTGTGGACATAGCAATTGCCAGGCCAGCCGGGGCTACATAGACCCTGCCTCAAAATAACACAACAAACAACAACTAGAAGCGGGGCATGTTGGTGTACCCCCACAATCTTAGCACCAGAGGGGTTAAGGCAGGAGGATCTTGAGGACAAGGCCAGCCTGAGCTATATAGCAAGACTGTCTCAAAACAAAAACAAAAAACCCCAAACCAAAAATGAAACGAAACAAAACCAACCAACCAGAAGGAAATACTCTTAAGGTGTAAAAAAACAGCAGTAAAATATCGAGCCCCGTACTTCCATCCAATGGAATACTTTCTCATTATAAACAGGCTTGAGGCCAGAGAATTTTTGACACAAAAAATGGCTGCAGTTGCTAATGTGTAAGTGGGAAAGGGAAATGTGGGGAAGTTGCCCACGAAGTCCTAGCCCTCAGCCTGTGCTGTGTCTGCAGATGGCCTGAGCCCCCCGGCCCTGGTGATCTGGCTGGGCAGAGCCAAGGGTGCCCTGGGTGTGAGGCGTGTGCCCACTTAGGCTGTGTGGGAGCGAGGAGGGAGCAGCCTGCTGACTCCCTTCTGCATTGATTGTGTGTCGAAATGACGGGAGTTGGGATGCATTGGGTTGAATAAAGTGTGTTCTTAAATTACTTTTTTGCCTGTTTCTTTTGCTTTTTTTCGTATTACTCCTGGGAGTGGAACCCGCCCCTTCTTGCATGCTAAGCTTGTGCTCTACACACAGCAACACTGCAGCCTCTGTTTATGTGTTTTTTTTTTTTTCCTTGCGGTACTGGGGGTTGAACCCAGGGCCTCGCGCCTGCATGCTCTGCAAGTGCTGGACCACTGAGCTGCACCCCCAGCCCATTTTTTTACTTTTTGAGACGGGGTCTTGCTAAGTTACACAGACTGCCTCTGGTCTCGAACTTGTGATCTTCCTGCCTCCGCCTCCCGAGCCACTGGGATTACAGGCGTGCGCCACCACACCCGGCTTCTGTTTACGTTTTAACGTGACTGCTAGAAGTTGCAGAGCTGGCTTACGTTTCTTTTTTTTTTTTTTTTTTTTTTCTCTTACTCTTCACTTCTTTTTATTATTCAAAAGTCAAATGTTATTTTTAAATCATCCATCCTCAATTTTGATTTAATGTACCGTCATTTCCCCAAGATACGAAATTTCAGAATCTCTTTGGAATACTAATTTCATGTTTCTAGGTTTAACAAAACTGTTGAAGTTTTAAATTCCACTCTATTTCCCTGAAATCTCAAGACAGTTGCTGATGTAAATTTTAATATAAAATATTTAGTCACAAAATAGTACTGCTTTTGTATGCACATAGTTATAAGGTTACTTTGCTTTTGTCAGTAAAAACTATACCATCTTTCATAAAACTCTAAACAAATTAAGAACTGTGATGTAGAACAGAATTGCACTGCACAGGGCTGGTCAGGATTGTCGGCTACTTCGTCCAAGGAGGAGCCTTGTGGCCTTGGACCTGTGCCCAGGAGTGGATGCGTGGCCGGCCCTGCGTGTCCTCCTCTGACCCGCTGGACCCCACACGTCCTTGTGCGATGGGGTCCGGGCAGGAAGAGCGTTGGCAGGGTGTGGCAGACCCTAACCTCATGTGTGCTTCACATTACCGATAAGTTCTCTTGCAGTGTGGAAATGGACTGCAGAGACCGCACCTGGACTTTCGGAATGGCACTGGAGCCACCTGGAAACGCTTGGGCACATCTACACTGGGCCACAATGGCCCTGTCAGCTCCAGCTGCACTAGGAGGGCGGGGCCACGTGGTGGTCGGACCCTCTGGGCGCCCCCGGCAGAGTCATCTTCCCTCCTGGCGCGGGCCGTGGGCGCCGTGTGCCGGGAAACCTGGCGTCTGGGAAGCGTCTGGGAGTCAGGCCCTGAGCCCCAGAGGCCCATGTCTTGGGAGAGTCTTGCAGGGTGCAGCAACGCGTCCTCCCACTGTGACAGCATGTGACCCCCATGAACACCCACGCCATGTCTGGGAGAGAGCAGTGGTGTCCCACAGCCACGGGTGCGGGGTCCGCGGTGGCACAGGCCCCATCACGGCGCCCTGGGTGGGCTCATGGGAGGCAGCGGCCCAGCTCTGCCGCCATCTCTGTCCTCAGGGGCCTGGGGCTGGCTGGGTGGCCGGCCATGGGGCAGTGTCCAGTGCCGTACCCTCTCGCTTGTCCTGTGGGCCACCCATGCGCCGCCGGGTTCCTGGCACTCGGGTCAGATCGGATGCTGGGCAGCAGCGGCCCCCCTGGGCGGCCCTTGGCCTTGGGTCCACATCTGCACCTGGGCCCAGGTGGGAAGGCGCAGGCTCCCAGCCGCTTGTGAACCTGAGCGCGCGGACGCGTGAGGTGTCAGCTGCTGGCGGCTGCCGGAGGTGAGGCTGTGTTCCTCAGGGGCGTCCCTGCTGCCCCCCCTGGCTAGGACGCTGGCCTCCGGCTAGGGGACACTTCCAGCTCTGGGGGACTGCATGGCGCGTGCTCAGAGGCCACTGGAGGGCTGACCACCTTGGAGGCTGGGCTTCTGGACTCTCAAGGACAGGGATGGCCTGGCCCTGCAGGGCAGCAGAGCGGGGAGCTCCCGCCCCAGGCCCCAGGTTCCTGAGCCGCCTCAGCTTCCCTCCCAGAACCCCGGGATCTGGGGAGCCGCTGACCCTGGCTGGGGTCCTGGGGAGTCTTAGAGCCTCTCCTATGAACAGCAGGAGCCACTGAGTAACTGAGGTGCGGCCAGGCCCCATGGAGCTGGGTCAGTGGGAGCGTTTTGTTGCCTGATTTTCAGCCCAACGCAGTTCAGAGGTTCCAGATAGCGGGAGCCTGGGGCCAGCTCACGTGTCCACCCCACCCGCTCTGCCCGATCCCTTTAGCCCTCTGCCTCCTTCCCCTCCGTACCAGGACGGACCTGGCTGTGGGGTTGGACGATGCCGTTTTCAGTAAGGGAGCCTTTGCTAGCCAGCCCTCCAGTAACACGGGAAGCAAATGTCGCTTTCTGTCCAGTGGAGCACGTCACTCTCTAACCCGAGGAGCCCTGGCCACAGGCGTCCCTGACCCGACCAGTGCTGGCTCACCTGGCCCACTGCTGGGGGCCTTTTTCCTGGCACTTCCTGTTCTCCCAGTGGCACTGGAGCAGAGGGACAGAGAGTTGCAGGTTCGTCCTTGAGCCAGTGGGAGACTCAGCATTCCAAAGTAAATCTGCCGCTACTTGTTATATAATTTGTTTCCTCTTCTCCAGTCTACACTCCCTCCATCACCTTGACTCATCTAGTTAACAATCATGCTTTCCAAGGACAGCCTTCGGGTCCCCACAGATGCTGAAATGAGGTTTTGCTGGCCCAGCCGGCCCAGTGTGTTTTCTTACTGTCCTGTGGCCTTACAAGCAGTTGGGGTAGAGACTGCGTGCCCTGGAGCCGGATGCGTTTGCCATCTTCCCTTTACAGAGAAGGTCGCCAACCACAACGCCCCATCCCGAAGCCAAGCGGCCAGGTGCCAGGTGGGAGCTTGTGTGAGGCGTCTGATTTGAAAACCAGCCCTGTCGGCTTTTTCAGCCACACTCGGGGAAATTGGAGTGTAGATTGGCTGTTCAATGGTGTTAGGGGCTAAATGCTGATCTTCTTAGTGTGCTAACTTTATTGACGTTACCAGGAAGAGCGCCTCTTAGGAGAGGCGTCCTGAGCACTTAGGCGTGAGGTAGCATGGGGTCTGGGAGGCGCCGGCATGCCGGGCAGGAATGAAAACACCTGCAGGTGGGTGTGCAGACAGGACGTTTGGCAGGATTTCTGTTGTGCTGCTATTTCGATTTCTCTGCACAAAATTTTCATGACGGGAGTTGAAGCAAAATTGTCAACATTTTAAGCCCTTAATCCACCTGGAATTGATTTTTATGTACGTCATATTTTGTTAAATATACTCCTGTACTTCAAATTTTTGATGCTACTGTTACTAATATTTCAATAATTCATTTTCTACCTCTGTTGCTGAGGTATAAGAATGTTTATTGCTTTTACTATTTACCCAGCTTCCTTGCTAACTTTCTTATTGATTTAAAAAATTATAAGTAGGTTATTTCAGATTATTTATTTTTTAATAATATTTTTTGTTTCTTTTTTGTTCTTTCTGGGTGTTTTTGTTTTTCAGTGCTGGGGATTGAACCCAAGGCCTTGCACGTGCTAGGCGAGTGCTCTTCCACTGGGCTACAGCCTCAGCTATTTTCATTAGTAATTTTTCTTTAATTAGCGTGCAGCTTAATGGGTCTCATTATGACATTTGCATACCGTACATATCATTGTACTTTGCTTACGTTCACCTCCCCCTTACCCTTTCATGACGCCTTTCTTCCTGATCCCCTTTCTTCTCTCCCTCTCATGACCCTCTCTTCTTTCTACTTGCATGTCTTGTTTGTATACATTTATATGTACATTTACATTTATATTTATATTTAACTTTTAGATTTCCTAAGTATGCAGTCATCTGTAGCCATAGCACCCTAGTACCCAATCCCGCCTGATCTCAGAAGCTAAGCAGTCATTTTGGTTAGTCCTTGGATGGGAGACCGCCTGGGAACACCAGGTGCTGCAAGGCTAAGGAGAAGGACCTGGCAGCCCACTCCCGAAACAGCCATTGAAAACCCTATTAATGGCAGAGAAGCACTGACATAGTGCCAGGCATGGCACAGTGTCTGAAAGCATTTTGTTCTGTTGCACATAGGGTCACTGTGAGTCAGACCCTACTCAATGGCACCTAACACCACCAACAAGTATGCAGTCACGTCATGTGTAAATCATGACAGTTTTTCCTTTTCAGTCCTTTTGTTGTTGTTTCTGTTGCTGTTGTTTTTTAAACAGGATCTCCCTATGTAACCCAGGCTGAATTTAAACTCTCAGTCCTCCTGCTGTAGCCTCCCAGGTGCTGGGATTACAGCCGCGCCCTACCCCACTTGGCTCAATCCTACGTTTTTCTTTCTTTTTCTTCCTTACTGTGCTGGCCAGTGCTTCCAGCACAGCCTTGAGCTAAGGTGTTGAGGCTCCTGACCAGAAGGGAGCTTTCCCTGAGTCATCACCAAGCATAACGTTTGTTGGAGGGCTTTGCCTTTATACACGTGCGCGCACAGAGTCTGGACTGCTCCCAAAGGCCCACGTGTTGAAGGCTTGGTCCCCATCTTGGCACTACTGGGAGGTGGCGGAAGCTTTAGGAGGCACAGGCTGGTGCAAGGCAGGCAGGTCACGCCCTCACAGGGTATTGTCAGACTCTGCTGTCTCCCTCTTTTTCTTTTCAGTACCTAAGGTTGAACCCAAGGCCTCACACGTGCTTTAAGAGTGCTCTCCCACTGAGCCGCACTCCAGCCCCCTTTTTACTTTTTATTTTGAATCAAGGTCTTGCTAAGTTACACGGGGTGCCTCTGGCCTGACTTGTGATCCTCCTGCCTCCGCCTCCAGAGTCACTAGGACGGCAGGTATGGCCCCCATGCCGGGCTCTTCCTGGGTTGGTGTGTGAGGCCTGGCCGTGCTATTCACGCTGAAATATGCTTTGCTGCCACAGACCCAAAACCAGCAGGACAAACTGATCAAGGACTGAAACCTCCAAAATAAACCTTTCCTATTTATAAGCTGTTTCTCTTCTATTTCTCATTTGCCTGGGGATTGTGACTTTTTTTTTTTTTTTTTATGGTACTGGGGTTTGAGCCCAGGGCCTTGCGCTTGCATGCTTTGCAAGTGCTGTACCCCTGAGCTGCATCCTCAGCCCATCTTTTTTTTTTTTTTTTTTGGAGACAGGGTCTTGCCCTGTCTAAGGAGACCCTTGACAAGACATGGTCTCGAACATGCAATCCTCCTGCCTCCACCTCCCGAGCTGCTGGGATTACAGGCATGCGCCACCACGCCCGGCTTTTATTTTGTTTTTAAAACATGATCATGAATGGATGTTACCAATTAAAATGATCACATTGTTTTCCCCTTTGATTTATTAAGCAATATTAAAACGTCTTTGCGTTCCTGGGAGAAGCCCCCTTTAACCATGGTCTCTGTCATAAATTATTGATTCACTCATTTTTCTTTGTGCCGCTGATATTTGTGCCCGTGTGTGAGATTGCTTTATAGTGGCCAATTTTTGTACCGTTCTTTGTCAGGTTTTGTCAAGAGGATTAAACCAGCCTCAAGGTGCATTGGGCAGGGGGACCAGATATTTGTTTTTTCTTTCTTTTTTTAACATCTTTGAAAGAGTTTGTGGATGACTGGAATCACTATGTCTTGAATGTTTCCTAGATCTCACTGGTGAAACTGCTCTGAAACTTTTTAATTTAATTTAATTTCTTTTTAGTGGTGGTGAGTTTTTTATTTTCATATCAGTTTTGTAATGGATATGGCTTTTCTTGTTTCCTCCTTCTTAAGTGTACTTCTTCCATCACGATTTTTCCTGTTTTTTTCCCTTTAATGTACATTTCCCAGTCACACTGTTATAGCAGTTGGCTCTGTCCCCCTTTTCTGATGTTATTCTCGGCTCTTTTTATCTTGATCTTTCTTGACAAGACACTTGATTTTTATTGGTCTTTTCAAAAAACTAACTTTGTGCCTTCTTGCATATTTTTCTTTTTTTCTTTCTTTCTTTTTTTAACGGTACTGAGAGGTTACAAGCCAGGGCCTCACACTTGCATGCTTTGCAAGTGCTACACCACTGAGCTGTATCCCCAATCCATCCCCTCCCCCCTGCTTTTTTTTTTTTTTTTTTTGAGGCAAGTTCTTGCTAAATTACTCAGACTGCCTCTGGTCTGGAACTTAAGATCCTCCTGCTTCTGCCCCCCGAGTCGCCAGGTCTACAGGTGTGAGGCACAGCACCCAACCACCCTTCTTGCTTTCATTTTCTTTTGTTTTGTTTTTCAAGACAGTCTCACTGTGTAGCCCAGGCTGGCCTTGAGCTTAGGATCCCCCTGTTTCCACTTTCTGAGCGCTGAGATCACAGGCAGGTGCCACCATACCTGGCTTTGTATCATTTTTGAGTTGACTCTCGATCCTTTTGGCATCTGATCCCATAAGATCTCGGAAGCTAAGCAGGGTCGGGCCTGGTTAGTACCTAGATGGGAGACCGCCTGGGAACACCAGAAGCTGTAGGCCTGGGAGAAGGACCTGGAAACCCCCTCCCAAAAGTCAATCTGCCATTGAAAACCCTATGCACAGCAGAGAAGCACTGACAATAGTGTTTCCCCTGTTGTACAGAGGATCGCTATGAGTCGGATACTGACTCGACGGCACCTAACAACAACAACAACCAGTTTGGAAGTTATAGACCCTTTCTGTTCTTTTGGTATTTTCCCAGCAACAGCACCAGCCCTACTTATCAAGAAGCTAAAAGTAACCATTACTGAGAATCCCTTCACTTCATTAAATCTCTCATCTAATGTTCTTTCTCTTTTTTTATGTATTCATTAGTATTTCTTTTTCTTTTTTCTTTTTTTTTTTTTGAGACGGGGTTTTGCTAAATCACGCAGGCTGCCTCTGGTCTTGAACTTGTGATCCTCCTGCCTCTACCTCCTAAGTCGCTGGGATGTTGTTAGTATTTTTTAAGAGACTGAGTCTGTGTTACCCAGGTTGGCCCTGACCTCCTGGTTCTAGTGACCTTCCTGCCTCAGCCTCCTAAGTGCTGGGACCACAAGTGCGCCACGCGTCTAGCTTCCCCTTGTTCATTTTTCATCTCATCGGGCGTTACTGCTGGATTATTAGTACATTTTTGTTCTAGATTTGCACACATCTTTGTCCTTTCCCGTGTCTTCTGTTTTTGCCTCCCTGACTCTCCAGCAGGGTGAGCCTCTCCCACGTGGCGGGGACACACAGTAGCATTCTCTTAGTTGGATGCTGCTGGTGACCGGATGCCCCACCTGCATCTGTCTGCAGTGTGTTCACGCCTCCTGTTCCCTCGGAGAATATTCCCTCAGAGAATTCCCTTGGAGAATTCCTTCGGACAACCCTGCTGGCGGCCATCTCGTCCCTTCCACACAGCAACAGCAGCCTCTCCCAGCCTCTACCCAAGTTATGTATGAGCCGCCACCGTCAGGCTTCTGTCCCATGAAGGTGACCTTCAAAGAATGCCATGCGAAAGGTAGAAAGACAACGCATAGAACAGGAGCCCGGCAGCAGGACTAGAAGGGACAGGGCTGATTTAAGTGAGCAGCCCGCTCCCAGGATGGAGCCTGCCACGGAATCCAGCGTCCAGTGTCAGGATCAGTGGCCAGCAGCAGTGCGAGCTCACTCGCCACGAAGGTAGTGAGACAAGGAGAAGCAGCCCCAGGGCTTGTGCACGTCCCCTGGTGCTGGGTGAGCAGGCAGGGTTTGTGGCTGTCCACCTCTGCTCTGCTGACCCAGGGACAGATGTGCGGACAGTGGGGGAAAACGGACCCACATCAATCTAGAGATGAGAGACCGTGGGTCGGATTAGTGGTCAGTCAGACGTGGCCGAAGAGATGGGTGTGCTCCAAGACACGACACAAGCCGGGCGCAGTGGCGCACGCCTGTAATCCCAGTGGCTCAGGAGGCAGAGGCAGGAGGATCGCAAGTTCGAGACCAGAGGCAGTCTGCGTAACTTAGTGAGACCCTGTCTTAAAAAAGTAAAAAAAAAATGGGTTGGGGGTGCAGCTCAGTGGTCCAGTATTTGCACAACATGCAGGCTTGAGGCCTGGGTTCAACCCCCAGTACCAAAAAGAAAAAAGACAGGACACACAGGGAAAGGGTGAAACTGTAGTGTCCGTGGGACCACATCCAGTTGTATAACGCGGGACTGGTTTCCAGGGAGGGGGCACGTGTGGCGGGAAATATCTGAAAATAATAACGGCTTGGATTTTTTCAAATTTGATGAGAACTCTCATCCAAGAAGCTCAACAAACCCCAAGCCGAGGAAACACAAAACCACACCAGTGCACGTCTGAGTCAAGTTGCTGACATCTTCAAAGCAGCCAGAGGCACAGTCCTATCATATACAAAGGCGAGAAAGGAGAGAATTAAGACAGGCTTCTCCTCAGAAGCTATGCGGTTCAAAGACAAAAGTGGGGCATCTTGAAAATACTGAAAGAAAGCAGGCCTTGGAGATGCGTGCCTGTAATCCCAGTATTCAGGAGAATCCCGGTTCAAGACCAGCCTGAACTGCCTGGTGAGACCGTGTTGGAAAAAAAAAAAAAGTAAATTGCTGGGTGCCATGGCATATGCCCATAATCCCAGCAACTTGGAGGGTAAGGTGGGAATATCACAAGTTTAAAGCCAGAAGCAGCCTGCATAAATTACACCCTGTCTCAAAATTAAAAATTAAAAAGGGGCTGGGGGGCAGCTCCGTGGCAGAGCACTTGTGTAGCATGTGTGAGGCTCTGAGTTGTACCGCCTAGTACTGCAGTGTAAATAAGTCAATGAAACAGTGAAAGGCAAGGGGCTGGGAATGTAGCTCCGTGCTTGAGCATGGGCCTCACGTGAGCCAGGCCCTGGGTTCGATCCTTAGGTACACACAAAAAAATATAAATGAAAGACAATATTTGACACTAGTACACAGAAATAAAAAGCCCTCACCGTCCTTCATACCATGTTAAAATATTAATAGAAATATATCATTACCTACATATGAAATGCCTGCAGCCGTAGCACTGTGGCTTTCAACCCCGTCAGATCTCGGAAGCTAAGCAGGGTCAGGCCTGGTTAGTCCTTGGATGGGAGACCGCCTGAGAATACCAGGTGCTGTAGGCTTGGGAGAAGGACCCAGCAACCCATTCACAAAAATCAGTCCTCCATTGAAAACCCTATGAATGGCAGAGAAGCACTGACAATAGTGGTTTCACCTGTTTTACATAGGGTCGCTATGAGTTGGATACCGACTCCATGGCATATAACAACATGGGAAAGCTAAAACTATAAGGCCTGTAAAAGAAAAAAAAATGTCATCCATACCTCGCCGTGGTCCGTTTGGGCTGCTGAAATAAAGCACCACAGACTTGGCTACCTTAAACAGAGATCTGTTGTTTGTGGTTCTGGAGGTTGCAAGTCCTAGATCGTGGTGCGGGCTGGCCGGGGTCCTGGTGGGGCCCCTTTGAGAGCGTGTCCTCCCAGGGCCGAGGGCGAAGCCAGCTCTCTCCTGCGGCTTCTCCTGAAGGTGCTAAGCCCCTCTCCCGGGCTCCACCCTCGTGGCCTGATCATCCCCAAGGTACCCCCTCTGTGCGCCGTCTGTCAGAGTGGGGGTTGGGATTTCAGTCCGTGAGACTGGGAGGGGACTCACTGTCCTGTGCACCCTGGGGGGAACTCGGGGCAGCCGTAAAGCTGAATGAAGCCGAGACACCTGCCGCAGCAGGGCATCCTGCGGAGGGACAGTGGGCGAGATGGGTGGAGCCGGTCCCAGATGATGAGCACGTGGTCCCCTTACCCGGGTCCCGGAGTGGTCAGATCCACACACAGGAAATGAGTTCGGGGCCATGCGCTGGGGAGGGTGTGGAGCTGTCGTTTAACGGGGTGGGAGCAGAGCTTCTGTTTGGGACCCGTGGAAGATTGTAGAGATGGTGGAGGGGAGGGTGTGCCGCAGGGGGAGGCTCTCAGTGCTGTCGAGCCGTGCGCTGCCCGTGGTTAAGACAGCAAGTCTCAGGTGTATTTAACACGGTTTAAAACAGATGGACAGAGGGTGCCGCCGCGTTGACCCAGGCAGGCTCCTGTGTGCTGGCGGGAGGGCTGGGCTGGACGAGGAGGAGCCCAGCGCTGGTGTGGGGTGTGGGAAGGGGCAGCGGACACATCGGGAGGGCGGCAGCCCTGGGTGGCAGAGTCTTGGGAGCCCCAGGGCCGGGAGGCCTCACCATTGGCTCTGCATGGCCTATGGGCCAGGGGCTTGAGGAGCCTGCAGGCATGGGAGTCACCTCTGAGGGCCCTGGGCGTGACCGCTGGCTGCTGGGGATTTGCTCATGGAAGCATCCTATCCGCCTTCTTGTCAACCCAAGGGAAATAGACTCACCAAGGCCTGGGGCTGGGGCTGGTCCTGGTGTTTGCCTCGGTTAGTGGGTGTCAGTCAGTGAGGAGAGAAGGTTGATGCCTAGCCCTCGGTTTCCCTGAGCCGCTCGCTGCGTGTCACCTGCGTGTTCCAGTCCTGGTTGTGCGCGCTCACGCTTGTGCCTTGCCTTTTCAGGTTCTGCGGGTGCGACAGCTCTGAGGACAGCCGTCGCCTGGCCCTGCTGATCTGTGCCTTGGTAAGTGCCGAGAGCACCCCCCCTTCGTGGTGGTGTCTCTGTTCATTCACCTTTCTTGGGCACAGGCTGGGTGTGGGCCCCTGGGGGACACGGCCGGCTTTAGCCAGCAGAGGCCTAAGTCCATCATTCTCTGAACCCAAGGGCCCCCACTGAGCTTAGATGCGGCTGGTGGGCCCGCGTGGTCCATGGCGCAGCCAGGCCTTACTATGACATCGATATCTTCCTAGAGGGTGCATTAATGTTATCTTACGGTCGCTCTTCTGGCTGCTTCTCATTTGTCCAAAATCCAAATGATGAAGTTTGGCTACTTCTGTTCTCTTCCCCTGCGGGGCGAGCAGAGTTGGAAGGGGCCAAGCCGCAGATGCTCCTGGCCCAGTGGCAGTTGCTGGGCATGGCCAGGCTTGGGGTCCCCCAGCAGAGCAGCCCAGAAGCCCGGTAGTCTCCTTAAGAGAGCTGGCACCCGAGTGCCCGCAGCCCTGGGCGTGGCCTGTATGCTGCCACCAGAGGCAGCGCCTGCAGCTGCCCGTCAACGCCTGACCCTGTGGGAGCCCCGGGAGCCAGTGCCGGCGGAGAACAGGAATCATGGGAGCGTCCTGGTCCTCAGGCCCCAGGCTGGGCGGTCCCACCCAGCGACCTCCAGGGATGGGGTATCTCCATGCTCCTGCCGCCCCATCCTTTGGGGCTCACCGTCCTCCCTCCGACCCACTAACGTCAGGGCCTGAGCTGTAGGCTTGTCTGTGGTGGTCAGGCCTGGACCGAGGGCTCCTCCTCTCTCCTGTGTACCCCGCGTGCCTGGGTAAACCCCACCAGTAAGGCCGGAAGGTCCCAGGTTTCACTCACAGTCCCAGTTCTTGGCAGGCAGTTTAACCTTCTGTGTCATAATTATGGCCAACAGTGTGCTGAAAGGCACTGTTTGATAAAAAACCAAATACGACCAGGAGTCAGGTGTGATGGCACACACCTGAAATCCCAGCACTCGGGAGGCTGAGCCAGGAGCTAGCTTGGGCTATGGAGCGAGACCTTGTCTCAGTAAACAACCTTCCTCTCTCCCCGAATACCCCAGATGTGATTTAGTATTACTGTAACCCAGTGCTTGTCTCATGATTTTTCTGTGCATAGTCACGACTTGTTTAAAAGAATATTGCTTAACACTGTGGCCTGACCACCAAAATCGTCCCTTTGTTTCCAAGTCCAAATGACTTTGGCGTCCCTTTGGACGTATTTGATGATGACGGCTTCCTTTGTAGCTGGTGACACAGTGGGAAAGACAGGCCAGCTCTCTGCTGCCAGGTGCCTGAGCAGCTCACACCAGCACTCCCGGCCAACAACCACCCATTTGCTGTTCCTGCTCCTTGTGGGTTTGATACTTTGTGTCCCATGGGCTTCCTTGTAACGATCCACCGCTCTGCATGGCAGCCTGGGGTTAAGCTCCCATCCTCCTCCCTTTCTTTTGATTTAAAACATGGCCACCTGGCAGTCCTCGGATTGCATTTGGGGAGGAGTATGCGGCCAGCTGGTACAGCCCCCCAGCTCCCGAGATGCAGGGCAGCGGGCTGTGTCTGGAGCGGGGGGCCGCCGGGAGCCAGGCTCCGCACAAAGAGGAACCTTGGGAGGACCATGGTGCCAGTCAGCTTGGCCTGTGTCCGTGCTGGGGACGGGGACTCAGCCAAGGGCTGGAAAAGAAGGCAGAGGATAAGGGCAGGGCGGGAGCGCCGTTCTTGTTGGAACTGGCAGAGCTAGGGACAATCTCAGGTCTCATCTGCACAGCGCAGCCTCTGGCAAGGTTAATTCGGTGTTCACAAACGCAACCACGTGGTCAGACACGTACAAGGACCGGCGGCCAATCCCTGAGTCCCAGGCCGCAGCCCTCCCCAGCTGGTCACCTCAATACTGACGTTTATAGCATGAACTGGCACCTCTTACAAGCTGTCCAGATACCCAGGGAACTTCTGAGAAGGGGCACTCGGGGCCCTGGGGCCACGCCCCAGTCCAGGGCGGAGAGAGTCTAAGTTAAGGAAGAAGCGCCCT
This sequence comes from Pedetes capensis, assembly GCA_007922755.1. Taxonomy (NCBI): domain Eukaryota; kingdom Metazoa; phylum Chordata; class Mammalia; order Rodentia; family Pedetidae; genus Pedetes; species Pedetes capensis. The sequence continues at coordinate 24,702 of VMDO01000859.1, forward strand.
GTGTATCCCAAAACCTCACCGAGATTTTCAAAGGGGTGCTCGAGGCGCCGGTATCAGGCTTCGGGTCGGATTCGGTGACATCCAGAATTAGCAAATGGGGGTGTCTGGTCACCCCACGGGCCCAGAGGACTCTGGGGAGTGCCTAGGGAGCCCAGCCGGTTCACCCACGGCCCCTAGCCAGGGAGGCCTGAATGTGGAGTGCAGGTCCTTCCCAGCCAGGCCAGAGGAGGCATGGGGCTTTGTGGAGAGGGCTTCATTGGGTTGGTGACAAGAAGGTACATGGAGTGTGAAGGTTTGTGGCTGGCACGATGGGCGCGTGCTTTCCTGCGGCAGGGCCACCGCTCATGCTGGAGCTCAGTTCCACGTATTAGCTGGGAGGGTGGTGGGGTGGCCTGGGTGCGGTATGCACGGCTGGCGTCTGCACACCCAGAGGGGTCTCTGGCCCTCAGCCACAGGGGCAGGGCTGTCTGGGCCCTGAGGAGAAGGCCGCTGAGGAGGGAGGACCGTGAGTGACCACAGAGAGCCCCTGGTGTGTGGATGCTCAGCCTGACTGCCTGCCATTTGGGCTGAGCGCTTGAAATACCCATTGTCTTTCCATCCTCTCCCGTCCCCATGCAGCGAAGCATGCTATTGGCACTTTTTTTTGTTTGTTTGTTTGTGGTACTGGGGGTTGAACCCAGGGCCTCACGCTTGCATGCTCTGCAAGTGCTGGACCACTGAGCTGCCCCCCCGCCAGCCCATTTTATTTACTTTTTGAGACAGGGTCTCGCTAAGTTATACAGACTGCCTCTGGTCTCAAACTTGCAATCCTCCTGCCTCTGCCTCCCAAGCCACTGGGATAACAGGCGTGCGCCACCGCGCCTGGCACACTGTTGGCACTTTTCAGACAAGGACAAGGGTACAGGGTGAGTCAAGGGCCCCAGGAGCGTCATGAGCTCAGCCGCTCCCTCCCTGCCGTGCCCTGGGGCAGGTGGGTGCCAGGGGTTCCTTGGGGTGGCCAGGCACCCAGAAAGCCACTTGGCGCTTGGCACTTGCCAGCCCTGGGCAGCCGGTGCCAGGACCTCACCCGAGTGGGAGTCCAGGCAGAAAAGGCTCCGAGGTCTCAGTGTTCCTGGACGTCCCACCGGGCCGTCCCCAGGAGGCCTCTCCGGCAGCTCTAGGAGTACGTGGCCCCTCTCCCGCGCAGTTCCTGGGGCAGGTGAAGGGCAGCCTGGCCTGTGCTCGTTCCCATTGATTTTCCTCACCCGTTCAATCCCTCCTAGGGTGACTTCAGCAGGCTCTTTGGTCTCTTGGGCCGGGACGTCAGCGGAGTGCCTTCCCGGCCTGTTCGTGTCACCTCCCCGAGCCGCCCCCCATTGCTCCTCAAGACCTTGGCCTCAAACAGCCCATGGCTGTGCTTCCCATGCAACCTCGGGGTGCAGATGTTGTCTGCAGCAGCAAGAGTGGCCTGGGTGGCAGAGGGCTCCCTCGGCCCTGGGCGGGGGCAGTCCACTGCCTGCAGATTCCACCTGAAACCCACCCCATGGGGCCCTGGCCTCCTCGCGCTCAGCGGGACGGGGCAGCGAACGCCCCAGGTGTCTGCACGTCTCTGCCCTCGGGGCTGCCAGAGCCCTGGGAACCCAGGACCCTCTAGGGAGGTGGTGAGGCTTATGAAGCTTTGGACTTCGGTGCTTAGGGCGGGCAGCACACCTTGTTGTCGCTGGGACCCCACTGCTCCTCAAGTTCTCGTGGGAAAGAAGCCCAGAGAACCCTCATGCAGGTCAGCTGTGGGGACTCAGGCACAGGGGTGGGTGCACACAGCTCCTGGTGGGCTCCCAACCCCTTCCTGGGGACAGCGGCTGAGCCTCTGTGCCGGGCTGGTCCTGTGCCTTCGTAAGAACGCGCCTGGGCAGCAGATGGTGACATCTGCCCGATGGGCAGGACGAGCCTCAGGCCCCTCAGCTGCCACAGCCGGCCGGTGTTACCCCCCACAGCTGAGGTCCCAACCTGGTGAAGTGGCTAGAAAAGCTAGAGGGTGACGGATGGGCAGCCCGAGTTTGATCCTCTCCTCTGAAGGCCAGGGAAAGCGAGCGCAGGGAGACGCGCTAGGAGGGCCCCAGGCAGAGGGCGTCGCGGGCCACGGCGCAGCGCTTGCACCTTGCCGTGGGGGAGGAGGGGCTGTCTCGGCTCTGGGGGTGATGCGAGGAGAGAGCAAAGGGCACGGCCCGCTCAGCCGGGCTGTGTCCAGGAAGGTGGCCGTCCTGCAAGGGGAGCCTTTTTCCTTAAAGGGAGAACAAGGTTGTCAGCATCTGGAGCAGTTGGTCGGACCGTCAGAACCGCTGCAGGGACAAAAGGTCGGAGCTTCATGTGCAAGCAGGCTAAGTTTTTCTTAACAAGTATTTCTAAATTTAATTATAGAAGTAATACATGCTTGTAAAAGCTGAACACAGAACCAGATCTACTAAATAATTCAAATTGAAACTACATCCTTTGCTCCATCCAGAACCTCACTTCTGCTGGGCACCATGGCTATGCCTGTAATCCCAGCAATTTGGGAGGCGGAGGCAGGAAAATCATGAGTTCAAGGCCAGAGGCTGCAGTGCAGCTTAGTGAGGTGATCTAAAAAAAAAAAAATACAGCTAGAAGTGGTTGTTGTTGTTAGGTGCCATCGAGTTGGTATCCGACTCATAGCGACCCTGCGTACAACAGGCAAAACGCTATCGTCAGTGCTTCTCTGCTGTTCATAGGGTTTTCAATGGCTGATTGTGTTTTGGGGAGTGGGTTGCTGGGTTCTTCTCCCAAGCCTACAGCACCTGGTGTTCGCAGGCGGTCTCCCATCCAAGTACTAACCAGGCCTGACCCTGCTTAGCTTTGGAGACCTGACAGGGTCGGATGCCACAGGGCCACGGCTTTAGGCCTAGAAGTGGTGGCCATTCCTAAATGTGATCTTCAGGTCATGACATGTAACTGTGCAGATGGATCTTAGCTTGTCTTAGGAACCTTTTGGTACGCAGAGACCGACCGACCTACCTACCTACCTGTCTCATCTTTAAAACCTTCCCTTTCCACGCGTGTCCTAAGGCCTGCCGCATTTGTGCATCGTAGCAGAGTGCTGGTTTCCGAGCAGCTCCCTGTCCCTCGGCCTGGGAGAACTAGAATGAGCCTTCGAGCCTTGGGCTGTGCTGCGGTCAGGAGAGCAGCACAGAGGGGGTGGCTCACCCTCACTCACCCTCACACCAGGGCCCGCGGGGTCAGAGGCCACCTGGCCAGGTGAGGGCAGCAGATGCTGTCCCCGATGCCCGCCTCAGTGGAAGGCAGGGTCCACCTCCTGCGTGCTGCCTCTAGCCATCCACATCTGCCCTCCCAGAGGGCCTGTTTTAAGTTCCCAAAGTGATAATTGGCTTCGGGTGGACAGTGGGCTGGCTGTGCGTCTTCTCCCCACCGAGGAACGGCTATTATCTGGAATATTCTACGCTGTCCTCCTCCTGGTGGAATGCAGTTGAAGGCTCGTGCGCACGCACCTCCCCCTGAGTTTTGTGGCCTGAGTGACTGGCGTCCGTCGGTGAGGCTTCACTCCTCCAGCTGGTGCAGTGCCAGGCCTGCTGAGGAGGCGGGCCCAGCCTCCTGTGCTCGGTCATGTGGCCGCTGTGTGTGGGTGCTGCCTGACCCTGCCTGATTGCTTGGCAAACATAAATCGAAAGTGAAGGTGGCCCTGGGGCCCGGGGCACCGGGGCCCCAACATGTCTGGCTGCACCGGTCTGGCTTTGTATTGAGGCGATTCTGATAGACATGCCAGCTGGCTGGGGAGGTGGTGGCTGACCCAGCCCTTGGGTTTTCACTTGGGTGGTCAGTGTGAGCTGGAACCAGAAAGTGAATTCCCAGAAGCATGAGGGGTGGAGCTGTGAGGCTGGGGTCATCCAGTCCAGCTGCAAACCCGTGAGCCTTCCCACACGAGTGCGTAGGCATGTGTGCATGGCTGCCCCTCGTTTTTAGCGTCACCTTGTTCTTACTTCCTGTCTCTCTGAAGTGAAAATTAAGTAGTCTCCTGAGGGGTTCTGGCGATAGGGGAGACCCTTGAGGAAGGCATGGGCCACCTATGTAGAATGTTATGATCTCTACCCAGCACCCTCATGGAGCTTGCAGCATTTCCAATAACTGGCCTTGAGAACTTCGTGGATTTCCTATGTAGAGAATCATATCATCTACAGATGCTGAAAGCTTGTTTTTCTTTCTTTCTAATCTTTCCTCTTCTCTTTTTTTAGAGAGAGAGTCTTGTTATATTACCTGAGCAAGTCTTGTACTCCTGGGCTCTAGTGATCCTCCTTCCTCAGCCTTCAAGTAGCTGGGTGCATGCCACTGTGCCCAGCTCTTCCCCTACGGTCTGAGTGCATTGGGTGCAGTAAGGACTGGGGAATACCACCCTCCATGGTGGGTGTCCTTCAGGTGGACAGCACAGTATATCAGGTGGCAGAATAGGGCTCAGGGCTGGGGTTTAGTTCAGTTGGTAGGGTGCTGCTTTGCACTCTCTGAGGCCATCAGTTCAATCCCCAGCACCACAAAAATGGGAGGAGGACATGGAAATCCACTCCCAAAGCAGTCCTCTCCAAAACCAGTCAGCCATTGAAAACCCTACGAGGGTTGCTATGTGTCGGACCTGACTGGGCAGCACCTAACAACAACGATGGCGCTGGGAATGTGGCTCAGTGGTAGAGTGTGTGCTCCGCGTGGGCATTGCCCAGCACCACCAAGACAAAAATAAGCAAAGCACAGAAGAGTTAAAAGTAGCAGCAACCAATACGTATGTGTTAATACAAGCAACATTTTCATAAAGAAACACTGTATTTTCCAAAGTTAATATGGCCAGTGGCCTTGCTTTGAGGTCTGACCCAAGAAGCAGCTACTGCCACTGCCTCTGCATGCAGCCTGTTGGTGTGAGCTGTTTGTATGAAGAAGTGACGTGCAGACAGTTAGGGTTCGTGTGGGTGTGTGCTTGGACAGCAGGACGCTCAGGCTCCTGCCTGGGTTTTGGGGCCCTAGGGTCCTACACTGCTGTCTCAGAGCAGGGAGGCGGCCATGCTGCCTTCCTCCCTTCCTTCTGCACACCGGCACCGGTCTCCTGGGGAGTCCAGGGTCCAGCTAGCCTCGCTAAAGGCTCGGGGGAGTTTTCTTCTTTCTCTATGGCTGGGAAAGTTTAAATAATGTTAATGTAGTCGATTTCTGATAGCATTGATAGAATTGTCTTGTGAAATCTGTTTCTGATATTTTCTGGTAGATACAACTCTTTGGCAGCTTAATTCTATAAAAATAGATCTTTCTCAATCCTATGAAAAATACATCTGTGCAGACTTTTTATCTTTTCTGTGGTCACATTTTATAATCTATTTCTCCTAGAAAACTATCCATTTCACCTAAATTTTCAAATCTATTTGCATAAAGCATGCAATTATTTCCATGCTTTTTTAAGCATGTATTTTCATGATTTTCCCTCTTACTTTCCATATTTTTTATTTAGGTAGCTTACTGTTTTATTCGTTAAACTACTTTTCAATAATGTAGCTATGCAATAAGATTTGTTAACAAATCAATTTTTTTCGCTTTTACCGAATTCCTTTAGATACTTTATAATTTTCTAACTTTCTGAGTTGGAGGATCATGCTCTTACTTTCATTCTTTAGTATCTAAAGATTTATTTAGTGGCATAAATTCTTGTTCAAGCACTGCGTTGTTGTTGTTGTTGTTGTTGTTGTTGTTGTTGTTAAGTACTGTCAAGTCAGTGTCCGACTCACAGTGACTCTATGAAAGTGAAACAGAATTGTGAAACAGTGAAACAAGTGAAACCGTATTGTTAGTGATTCTCTGGTATTCATAGGGTTCTCAATGGCTAATTGTTTTTTTGGGAGGGGTTACCGGGTCCTTCTCCCAAGCCTACAGCACCTGGTGTTCCCAGGAGATCTCCTATCCAAGTACTAACCAGGCCTAACCCTGCTTAGCTTCTGAGATCTGACGGGATTAGATGCCACAGTGGGATGGCTACAGGCTGTGCTGCTTTAGTTTTCATTAATGTTTTCTAGAAATTCTTCAGTTTTGATTTCCCTTGCCCCCTTGAGAGCAATAACTAAGAGGAGAATGTTTCAGTGCCAAGGTGGAAGGCTCTTCCTGTTTTTTGATTTCCTTACTGATTTCTGGTCTTGTTACTAATTGTTGTTGTTAGGTGCCGTCGAGTCGGTATCCGACTCATAGCAACCCTCATAGGGTTTTCAATGCCTGAGTGTTTTGGGATTGCCTTGGGAGTGGATTGCTAGGCCCTTCTTCCATTTTTGCAGTGCTGGGAATTGAACTCGGGACCTCAGAGACTGCAGTGCAGCGCTCTACCAACTGAGCTAAATCCCAGTTGTACTGATTAGAATTTGTTGAAAATGTATTGCTTAATGTATGGCACTCTTCATGAATGTTTCCATGAACAATTAGGAAAAAGGTGCAGTTTCTATTGTCAAGAACAGAACCGTGCAAGTGTCCTCAAGCTCGGGTTTATCAGCTCTGCCGTCTACCTCTTCCGCCTCATCTGCTGATTTCTCCATCACTTCTTCCTTCTCTCACTTCTTCTTGGGTTAAAAGAAGTATGTTCACACCTCCTGCTTCTAGCTAGCATCTGTGCTTTTCTATGGCACCGTGCGGTGCTTTATGAAAAGGGCTATGGGATATGTGGTGCATAGACACTGAATTGTTAGGTCTTCTCTAAGAATGTTAGTTTCTAGCAGTGTAGATATTCTTGATTTCTCTCTCTTTCTCTCTCTCTCTCTCTCTCTCTTTCTTTCTTTCTTTCTTTTTTCTTTTTTTTTTTTGAGGTACTGGGGTTGAACCCAGGGCCTCACGCCTGCATGCTCTACAAGTGCTGGACCACTGAGCTGCGCCCCCAGCCCATTTTTTTACTTTTTGAGACAGGGTCTCGCTAAGTTACACAGACTGCCTCTGGTCTCGAACTTGCCATCCTCCTGCCTCTGCCTCCCGAGCCGCTGGGCTTGTAGGCGTGCGCCACCGTGCACAGCACTATTCTTGATTTCTCTTAATTATACTTGAACTCATGCTTCACGGTCTGAGATCACCATTTTGGAGCCTAATATTTTGCAGTTTCCCAGAATGCACTGGTTGCTTTTTTTTTTCTTGTCCAGTTCCTCTGTCTTGGGCGTTTCTCTTCCTCTGCGGAGCTGGGCTTTGTGTTGCAGGCTGAGATGCAGTGCCGTCCTCTTGGTGGGTCCCTGTGCCTATTTGTCCTTGTCCGTACCCATGGGTCTGGGCCCTGGTGTGGTTTGGGGACTTTGTGGGGCCACACAGCCCACACACATCTTCCCGAGCTGCCTTCGGTCCCGGGCCTTTCCTGGCCCTTTATTTTGCTCTGCCCTGGGCTTGGGTGGTGACCCCCGTGCTTGGGAGCTCTGTGTGCTGTTTTACACCTGGCTGACCGTGGCCTTCCCCTAGGCCCTGTGCCTGCCTGTCTGGACGGCGGCTTTCATTTCTCCACGGGAGCCACGGTGTGACCTGGAATCTGGTCTGTTGGTGGCCCCAGTCCCTTCCTTGGCCGCTGCTGCACCCTGCAGGGCCTTGGCTCCTCTGCCTGGTGGCCTGTCCTCGGCTTGCTCCACCCCTCGACCTCCACTGTTACTGCGAGGAGCGGGGAGCCCTCCTGCCCTCCTCGCCACTGGCTGCCGATGCACCAGCCCGTGCCGGTGTCCCCCTCCCACTCGGCCTTCCGTGGTGGTCACCTCCACCCAGCGTGTGTCCTGGCACCGGGGCTGGAGTTGTCTGTCTTCTTCCCCGTGAACCTCCTGTTCCCCGGGTGCCTGCCACCCAGCCTGTGGGGTGTTGTCTGTGTCTGGCCAGCCTTTGCGCCCTCCGTGACGCCGTGCTCTGGAGCCCCGTGTCCCCGCCAGCCCTTCCTGCTCACTGGGGCTGCCCTGCGCCTGGCTGTCGCCTCCTCCTTGCTGCCCCTGTCCCTCCTCCTCAGGGCCGGGGTGGGGGGTGGCTTTGCGGGTTGCTTCCCTGCTGCTCCCTCTCTCCTCCTGCCCACCCTGCCCACCTCGGTGCCACCCCAGCAGCGCTGGGATGCGTGCGGCCTGTGAAGCTCCGCCCGAGGGCCTTGGCCCTGGGGCTGTGGAGCCAGTGTTTGCAGCCCGGCCTCTTGTGGCCACAAGGCACCTCTGCACCCCCACGACCCTCATCCTCAGCAGCCTCTGGGGACAGGCTGGGCGTCACCTGTAGACCAGGGGCCTTGTGCTTGCCACGGGGACACTGTGGCACCTGGCCGTGGAGCGGAAGCTTGGATGCTGCTCTTTCGCTACCCTTCTCCACGCACAGTGGCAGGCAGGGACACCTGGCCTCTGCCTCATGGCGCAGGGTGTGCGGGTTGTGTGTGCAGTGTGTGGTGCGCGTGTGGTTGTGTGTGTGGTGTGAGGGGGGTGTCCATCCCCTGGGGAATCGTGCGGAGGACCTCTCTCGTTCTGGAGGCTTGGCGCTGTTGTGTAGAGCGCTGACCCGGCTGTGCCTAGCTGCCCCATCTCCCGGGCAGCTGGCAGAGTCTGGCTGCTCGGTGCCTCTGACCTTGCGCACACCGCTGGTACACGATGGAAGGGTGGGGGGGCTGTGCTCTTGTTAATCAGTAACCAGCTCCACGGTGCTTGGGCTCTACCCTAGCCTTCCTAGGAATAAAGCACTTTCCCTTCTTAGCAGACACGGAGCCCCTGGCCCGAGACCTCGCGGAGCTGGTGTCTGGGGTGTCTTCCTGTCCAGGTGAGGCAGCAGGGGCCTGCGGCAGGTGGGCCCGGGGTGCGTCCCCGGCTGATCTCCCTGGGTCCTGATGCTGTGTTCGCGCTGGTGGAGCACACAGGACAGGTGGGCGTGTGAATGGGGGCTTCATGTTTTGGGCCGATTATCGACAATGAGCAGCTCTGCCTCTGTTGATGTCGAGCCCTGGGTCCCCGATCTAGGGGGAGGAGACCAAGCACACGGCTGGGGGGCAGCCCCAGCTGCCGCTGGTGTGGGGAGGGGCCGGTGTCCACCAAGGAGCTGGGCCTTCTGGCCGCCGTGGACCTCACGATGTGTGTGCTTGGACCGCCCACGGGGCGTGTCCGTTTTCAAAGTCAGACTGCCTGCGAGGAGCTGTGCCGTTGCACGCTTTGGAAATTCAGATGGCTCCGGAGTGGACAGACTTTGGACTTGGGGTTCCAGGGTGGCAGCGAGGGCACAGCGGACCTTCAGGTCGAGAGCCCTGGTGTTTAGTCCTGTGGGTGTGGAGAGGCCGAGGGTGGCCGTCCTGTGGCCTCGCCAAGGCTCCTGGGAGGGACCAGCTCCGTCTCTCCTGCCGGTCCCAGCTGGGGGAGTGGGAGGCGAGGGTCCAGTGCTGACCTTTGGGACCTGCAGGGAGTCTGCAAGTCTTCAGTAAGCCACTCCCTCACGAGGTCTGGGCGCCTACCCCCTGCCAGGCCCCTCTCGCCACTCGACGATGAGGCCCCAGGGACCTTGGTGTGCGCAGTGTCCAGCTGGTGGGTCACATGGAGATGGTGGCCCGCGTGAGAGGCCCCACTCTCAGTCTGTCCGCTCTTAGGTTGGTCGGGCCCTTCTCAGCCGTGAGGGTGCCTGAGAGCGCAGGTCACAGGAGGGCCCGTCTCTTGGGCAGTAGGGGAGGCCTGTGGAGGCGGCTAAGGAATCAGCAACTGCTACCATTCACCCCTCAAGGCTCAGCTGGGTCCTGATGAGGGGCAAGGGGGATAATGAGGGGTCCAACACTACCTCCCCCAACCCCACCCACGCCAGGTTGCCACCTGGAGGAGGAGGTTGTCCCTGGAGAGGATAGCTGCTGCCATGACCACAGCCCGGAAATGCATGGCCTGTGTCCTGTCTGCCTGCAGCTGTACCACTGTGGCATCCGATCCTGTCATATCTCAGAAGCTAAGCAGGGTCGGGCCTGGTTAGTCCTTGGATGGGAGACTGCCTGGGAATACCAGGTGCTGTAGGCGTGGGAGATGGACCCGGCAACCCATTCCCAAAAATCAATCTGCCACTGAAAACCCTATGAACAGCAGAGAAGCACCAACAATAGTGTTTCGCCTATTGTACATAGGGTCGCTATGAGTTGGACACTGACTCAATGGCGCCTAACAACAACACAACATGTCCTGTCTGCTGTGACCTGTGACTCAGGGAGGAGCCGGGCTGCAGCACCTGGTCTGACGTGTGGGTCAGCCCAGCCCTGTGACTGTGCACGCACACATGTGCTCACGCACACACCCCCCACCCCCCACACTGGTGCCTGTGCACACAGGCCACACGCCCTCACACACGACTGGCCCAAATTGCCCACACACGGTTTAGGGAGACCTTTCGTGTCCGTGCTGAGAATGTGGGTGTCTGTGACTCTGTTTTTTGAGTTTGAGTTGTAATTTTTTTCGGAGTGAAACAAAGCTAGCGTTTATTAATTATGGGTTGGAGATAGTGCACACTCAAGATTTAAGCCTGGGTATTCGGAGAGGAAAAAAGAGGGGTGCCCGGGAGAAGAACAACAGCACCCATTAGAGACGTGGACACGGGCCTCGTACGAGAGAAGAGCCGTGTGTGTCTGGGGCTGAGAGACAGCAGGTTGGGGCCACGTCCCTGGCGCAGTGCACTGTATGTGACAGGGGTGAGCGGGGGTTCAGGCGAGAGTGTGGGGTGCGGTGGTGCACGTCTGTAATCCCAGCGGCTCAGGAGGCGGAGGCAGGAGGATTGTAAATTCGAGACCAGATGCAGTCTGCCTGTGTAACTTAGCAAGACCCTGTCTCAATAAGTAAAAAAAAAAAAAAAAATGGGCTGAGGGTGCAGCTCAGTGGTCCAGCACTTGCAAAGCATGCAGGCGCAAGGCCCTGGGTTCAACCCCCAGGACTGCAAAAAAAAAAAAAGTATGGGGTGCCACTGGCATAGCTGCCCCAGGCTGCACCCCTTTCTCATGGGCCTGGTGTGGGCACACAGAGGTGCCTGTCTCTGCACCTGTTATGGTGTGTTGTTGTTGTTGTTAGGTGCTGTCGAGTTGGTATCTGACTCATAGCGACCCTCACGGGGTTTTCAATGGCAGACTCTTTCAGGATTGCCTTGGGAGTGGATGGCCAGGTCCTTCTCCCATTTTTGCAGTGCTGGGAATTGAACCCGGGACCTCAGAGACTGCAGTGCAGCACTCTACCAACTGAGCTAAATCCCAGCCCCTGTTACAGTGTAGCCTTGCTGAATGGTGTGTCTGCACTGCCGGTGTCTACAGTGGTGCAGGAAGAGGAGAGTCCTGGGAGCAGCTGGCGCATTTGAGGAGGGTGGGGCTCGAGTCCACTGTGGGCTGTGGTCCAGGGGCACAGCTTGCCCGGCTCTCTATAGACAGAGGTGTGGGCTGGGACCTGTGCATGCCCGCGTGTCAGCCAGCGCAGACCTTTCCTTGTGCCGTGAAAGCGCGATGCGGGGGTTGAGCGGCATCTGGAGGCCAGCGCTCTGGAGCGCGGCCCACGTCTGTGTTTTCATGAGCTCGGGAGTCTGTAGACATCTCAGGGTACCGTCACATTGACGTCAGGACATCGGGTTTAATCCGCCCACCTGCGCCCCTGTGGGAAGCAAAGCGTGAGCCGTGTGATCCTGCTCTGCTCTCGTGTGGAGCCCACGCTTCTCGCCCCAGGCCAGCGTCCCCCACACCGAGCCCCTCCGACCCCGTGGCGTCCTCACGCTGCCCGCCTGGAGGGCCAGCCGGTCTCGTCTCGGGATGGCGCCCACTTCAGGTTCCACTCCCAAGTCTCAGGTTGTGACTGGTGCTTCAGATGACCAGCTGTGAACTGGGGCCCCTGAGCCTCCTTGGGTTGGATTGATTTGCTTGAGCACTTGCAGGTCTGAGTCATTACCAGCTATTATAAAGGACATCGCGGAGGATTCCAGTCACCTGGGTAAGGAGGGCGAGGTCTGCAAGGGGCCAGCGGGGGTCTTCCGTGCTGCAGACCTGGGGCGCACCTTCTCCTGGCTCAGGAGTGAGTTCGGCACCCAGGAAACTCCTGCCTGGTCCAGGTGTTGTCGCGGAGCTGCTCACCAGCGCCCCCTCCCAGAGGCGGGTGGGCGGGCTGAACGTTCTGGCCTTCTGGCCTGTGGTCACTTGGACTTTGTGGTGACCAGCCCCGTCCTGAGGCTGTGGGGGGGAAGTCTCACCTAAAACACCTCATTAGCATATCTCAGGTGTCATTGGCAGGGCTAATTAGGAACAACAGTAGATACTCCCTGGGGGAGCAGGGACCAGGAAGTGCCATGCGGGAGTGAAAATAGCCCATCCCAAGGGCCGGGGCCCAGGGCTGCCAGGAGACAGGCTGATCGCCCAGTCCTGGTAACTGGGGCCGCAGCTGGTCCCCACCTGCACGCTCCCTGCTTTTCATCCAGTCTTCTACGAGTTGTGATACTGCTATGGGCGTGGCGGAGACAGAGTGAGAATTTCTCTCTCCCCACTTCTTGCTCAAACTGTGAATAAAGTTGTTTTTCCACCTCTCTGTGTTACGTTGCGCGTGTGTGCGCACTCTTGCGCCCTCTGTCTTTCTTTTGTGGTACTGAGGGCTAGACCCAGGGCCTCAGGCATACTTTGCAAGTGCTCTACCACTAGATCCCACCCCAGCCCCTCTTTTATGTTTTATCTTGAGACATGGTCTCACTAAATTACTCAGGCTGCCTCTGGCCTCGAACTTGCGGTCCCCCTGCCTTCGCCTCCCGCGTCGCTGGGATTACAGGTGTGCGCCACTGCGTCTGGCGATGTCCCTTTCTGTTAATGTGGGCAGACGTTTGAACTCAGGGCCAGGCCTTAGGACCGAGAGCTCCAGCAACACCGTCGTGTTGGAAATCCTGGGTTCTGGGTACTCTGTTCCTGACGTGAACCAACTGTTATACAAGAGCTCCTCCCACTGTCACCCAGGAAGCCACAGGGACTGAAGAGCTCTCTGTAAGAACCAGGGGCTAAGACCCGAACGTCTACACTTGGCATTTCTTTTCTTTTTTTTTTGTGGTACTGGGGGTTGAACCTAGGGCCTCGCGCTTGCATGCTCTGCAAGTGCTGGGCCACAGAGCTGCACCCTCAGCGTATTTTTTTACTTTTTGAGACAGGGTCTCGCTAATTTACGCAGACTGCCTCTGGTCTCGAACTTGTGATCCTCCTGCCTCTGCCTCCCAAGCCACTAGGGTTACAGACTTGCACCACCACGTCCTACACTTGGCATTTCTCAGCCCTCAGATTCTATATTTGGGGAGTAGGCTTCCCCTTCCCGGGTCTGTTCCCTCTTGTTGCCAGTAGATGGGGGAGCCCAGGGGCGGCATCTCCAGGCCCCCTGACCTTCTGTGCCCCCGATTATGGCTGGCGGGCCTCCTCTGGGTGGCTGCCCCCCGCTGCCGTTGGCCCACATTCCCAGCACGCTGGGCTGTTCCCGTTGAAGGGCTCACCCCAAGTCCTACCTTGTGGCTGTCCTGCCGCAAGGGGCCAGGCTGGGTTTTGGTGCTGTGATGATGCCTGCCTCATAGGAAAGACGGGAGTGGAGTGAGGACGATGGGCAGCCCCTCCTGCCTCCCAAGGGCGTGAAGAGCGCGGAGACCTGTGCGCGGCTCCCTTCTCAGAGCCACCTGAAAAGAAACTGCTTCCCATTCCTCATCCTCCCCTCCTCTGCCTCTGTCTGGGCCTCGCCTATCTGGGTGGCACCACGGCTGTGGGCTGGCTTTCTGTCTCGAGTAGGGGACTGGCGAGGTCCCAGGTTTCCTTCTCCTGTGACAGAGAGAGGAGGTGACCACCATGGCGCCTTTTCAGGCAGGCCCCTTCCAGCTTCAGAGCTGGCTCCGCAGACATGGCGGTTGACAGGCGTGGGGGCCGTCCGGCCACTCGACCCAGGCCACACTCCCGGCTCTGCCCCTAGGTCCACAGACAGTCTGGTTATGGGTGAGAGGGACCAGCCAGCCTCCTACCCTGCCCCCAGTCTGGGGTGAAGTAAAGGGCTCAGCCAGCCTCCTGCCACCCTTCATGCCACCCACAGCTCCTCTGGGGACTCCCCACTGGCCCCACTGAGCCACAGCTGAGGGTGGCCCAAGCCCCCAGGCTCCCTGGTTGGTACTGGATGGGAGTTGGCAGGAGAGAAAATGGGGGTTGCGGGGGTGCATCTCAGCCCTCTGTGGTCTCCAAGTCCACCCCTGTGGGGGTCACCTCTTCCGAAGCCCCACCTCCCCTCCGGCCCCTGGACGAGGGCAGCTGCTCTTCCGCACTGGGAGCCCGGGGCCTGTGTGGCCTCCTGAGCCCGAGCTCTGGTGGGTGGCGAGAACCTGGTGAGGGCCACTTACCACCATTGTCCTCCGTCTGCCCTCTCTCCAGTGCCGTCTCTGGTCGGCCCCATCTCGTCTGCGCAGGCAGAAGCCACCTGAGTATCCAGGGGACAGAGCCCAGCCCTCGGCGTGGTGGCCACCAACCACACATGGCTGCCAAGCCCATGAAGGATGGTGACGCCAAACTGAAAGGCCGTGTGTTGAGAGACACCGGAGCCCGAGAGCAGGAGGAGAGTAACGGGCCGTGTCTCCGACGCCTTTCTGACGCCGGCTGCAGGGTGACTGGCACTTTGGATGAGCTGGGTCGCAGAGAACACACGTGTGGAGTTCATTTTACCCTCTCCCTTTCTGTAACCTGCCCGCCAGAGCGCTGTGGATTCCGCGGCGGCAGGTTGTCTTGGACCTGCTGCTGTAGTTCACTGTCGTTAGCACTCTGCCAAGGGAGGGCCCTCCGTCTGCTCCCAGGACCGTGGAGGGAGTTCTTAGGTGACGTGCCCAGGGCTGCGGAGACGCCAGGGTGAGGCACGTCACGCGCTGGCGCTTGCTGAGCCCACGTTTCCCATGGCACTGCCAGTGGTCTCAGAGTGAGGGGCATCCACTCACACCTGCATGGCTGGGTTAGACTGTGACCTATGTAGGACCCCAGGTGTGTGGGCTTGGGCCTGGCCTTGGCTTCCTCTCAGGTGGGAGCTGGCTGGGACCGGAGGGTCCTCAGGTGGAGTGGGTTCTTCTGTGTCGCAAAAACCACTGGGAGTCTGAGAGAGAAGAGCTCCATGAAGCTGTGCCAGGGGGCGGGGTCTAAGGAGCCTGGAGGGACCCACTGTAGGTGACGGGTGTGAGCGACACGGCGGGAGCCACGGTGCTGGGGAGGCCTGGAGGGGCCAGAGCTGCTGGCGGTCACTGCACAGCCAGCTCTCAGTCCTTCGCACGTGCTCTGGGTCACGTGACGGGCAGAGCTCCTGTGGCGTCAGGCCTCGGCCTGTGCCACCCCAACAAACTGCCAGGGAGAAGCACTGTCCTCGTTCTGCAGTCTGAGGGCAGAGGGCAGGGTGGGGTGAGAGAAGGGGAAAAAGATCCTTTTCCACAGAGGCTTAGCCTGGGGGGTACAGCAGACCGAAGGCATGTGGGCCGTGAGCCCTGCCGGTGCTGTTTGCTCCCGCACGGGTGTAGCTGTGGGCAGAAAGAGACACGCAGCAGTGGTCCCAGCCCCCAGTAGGTAGAACAGCGGTAAGAACGTGTCATGAAAGAATTTTAATATGCGGATTGTTTGTATCTGGAATTTTGCACTTAATTTCGGGGACTGCGGTCGACTTCGGTGGCTGAAGCTGTTGAGTCTGAACCACAGGAAGGGGACTGCCACGCTGTAAATTCAGCCAGGTGGTTGTGGCCCAGAGAGAGTCAGGACCCGCCTGTTCCACAGTCAGTTGTTGGAGCCTCATGGGAGAGGGGAGCAGAGACAGGTCCCCTGTGGGCCTGCCGGGGAGCCCAAGGGAGGTCGTCTGCTGGGGGTGGAGGGCCGAGCTGCCCCCCAGCCCCTGAGAGACCTGGGTTGGGCGGGGGCCTGGAGAGTGTGGCCTGAAGCCTTGTCGCCCCCACACCCCCCTCGGCAGACTCTGGAGCCAGTGTCTGGGTCACCAGGCAGGAGGCCGCGGGGCAGCCTCGCCCTCCACGGTGCTGCTCAGAGACCCCGAGTCACCTGCGTGCCTGCTTGGGGTGGAGGCCATGACTTCCTGCTTGACTTTCTCCCCGTCTCCTTGGTCTTCGGTGGCTCTGGGGACTTGGGACCCGGCATGCTAGGCAAGGCCCTGCCGCTGATCCACAGCCGAGCGCACAGCGTTGGTTCTCAGAGAGCCGTTTGGCCTCCCAGGCCTATGCGGGAGGCTGCGGGAGTCCTAGCCTCCTAGGCACATCGTTTGTGTCCCAACCCCATTGCCTCACCTCCCTCCCCATCGCTCGCTGGAGGACGACTGCTCCCGTCTGTTTGCCACTCCTGCCTCAGTGGCTCTGCGCTGTCTGATGAACTCAGTCATAAGAGCAGGCGCAACCCAAGCTGCGTGCGCCTTGTGCGTGCTGGGAGGGAGCTGAGGGGCTGATGGGTGCTTCTGGCCGGGCAAGGTGGGGGTTCGTGTCGTGTATAAAGGACACGTTGTCCTTGTTAGGACAGTTTGACACCCAAGTAAAAGCTGTGGTAAGCAAAATGCAAGAGGTGCCCTGACGCAAAGACACCAAGGCGCCCGAGTGTCCGCCCCCAGAGCGGTCCGCATGGCTTCCGGGCCAGGAGCAGAGCTGGGGCGGAGCAGGGAGCAGGGAGCTGGCGAGGCTGGCTCCTGTGGCTCACGGTGGCAGCCAGTGCTGGGCCACAGATGTGGAAACCCTTCCCGGAAGCAGGGCTGGTACAAGCAAGTCCAGCTGCTGAGAGGGACGGACCCGGAGGCCCGTGGCCTGCTTTCGTGGCTGCCGTCATGCGGACGCTTGGAGCAGAGGGAACAAGAGGACCCGGCTCCTGGGAGCTGGCAGAAGCGGCCCCGGCTGAGCCGCAGCCTCCCCGGCTGGTCAGGAGGCCGCTCCACCTCTGTCCTGGGTCTGGAGCACCGGCCTCAGACACCCGAGGGAGGCAGGGGAGGCAGGGGAGGCAGGCGCCACGCTCGGACGGGCAGACGTCCGGACGCAGAGAGCTGGCGCCTCGGGGCCCACGAGAGACCAGCGCCGGGTGCAACACTCAGAACGCGCAGCCAGCACAGGGCACCTCTGCGAGGGCTTTGTTTCCTGGGGCAGTGTGAATGTGCCGTGGGGGACATCTGGAGTGTTCTGGCCACTCGGAGAGCTGGTAAACCAGTGGCATCTGCTGAAAGCACGTGAGAGACCGTAAGGCAGAAATGGGGGTAGATCGAGGGGCTAACAAGTGACCCCCCCATTTCCTGCCCAGCTTAGGGCCGGGGAGAGGCAAGGTCAGTTCCAGGCTGGTAGAAGTGAGGGGTGGCATCCTTTGTTGCTGACGTGGGAGAGCGCGCCCGTGAGTCCTGGAGGGCAGCCTCGCCGGTGGGAGGCCTGCAGCCAGCAGGCTGTGCCCCAAATGTGGCTGCTGGGACCCTGCCCACCCCATGGGGCATTGGGAGGCCAGCACTCCGTGGGCCAGCCCCTCTCCTGCGCTCAGGGCTGGCTGCAGCCACGGTGCACTCGTGGCTGAGCGCAACACCCCCCCCCCCCCCGTGCATGTTGAAATGTGATCCCTTCCCCAAGACCAGAGAACGCAAGTTAATCAATCGGGGTAGGTGCCCCTGCCCAGCCCTGGCTTAGCAACACCGAAGGGTAAGAGAAGGGTACCCTGGCAATGTGCCCAGCCGGGTGTGGGGAGGCTTGGATCCCCCGAGTCTGGGAGGGAGGGATGAGGTGCTATGGATGGGCGGTGGCGGTGAGGACCTCTCTCTGAATGGTTGGGCAGAGGGTCCTAAGTGGGGCTTCCGTGGTTTGCACTCCATGGGGCACTGCTCTGGACAAAAAGGCGAGAGATGGTGCTTTAGCGCTGCCGGTGATGGAAGCAGCTCCCGAGGGCGACCTGTGTGTGGATGGGGGATGGGACACGTCTCTGCGTCGCTTAGGACTCTCAGGTCCCTGTGCCTGCAGCTGATCCGTTCTGCCTGTAGCTCACCTTGGGGATCCTGCGGCGATGCTTTGTGTGACAGTCACTGAGCACAGGGCATGAGTAGACCCAGGCTGCGAGGCCATTTGCCTATCCGCAGGTCTGGCAATAGGCAAAATGGCCAGATGACTCTTCTGGGTGCCCATCATGGGCCACCGGAGCCGCCCATGGCTGGGCACATGGTGCCTTGCATTGGCAGCGGGAGCTGCCTCCTCCTAAGCAGTCACTCCGCATCCTTTCTCGGAGCAGGACAGCCTGCGAGAGGAGTCCTTTCTCCCTCTCTCCCGCGTGAGCAGCAGGGTGCAGGTGGAGCTCGATGTCCTGGGCCGCCATGTTGGTTGCAAGGAGAAAATCCCGCCTCTGATCCTGGCTCTGTGCTGCCCGCCCCTCGCTGACCCGGGCTCCATCACCAGTAAAACAAGGAGCTGCCAGCGGTCACGGAGACCCGTGCTGGGGCTCCCTGGGTGCCATACAGTAGGAAGGGCAAACTGCCAGGCCTTCTGGCCCAAGGCAGCAATGAATGCGTGTGCCTGCATGTGCATGACCTGGGGTGGAAGCCAGGGCAACAGCTGTGTCCACCCGTCTGACAGGTATGTGTTCTATATGAGAACAAAAGGACCACACTCTCCATTCTTTTTTTTTTTTTTTGTGGTACTGGGGGTTGATCCCAGGGCCTCATGCCTGCATGCTCTGCAAGTGCTGGACCACTGAGCTGCACCCCCAGCCCTTTTTTTTTTCCCCTGTACTTTCTGAGACAGGGTCTCGCTAAGTTACACAGACTTCCTCTGGTCTCCAACTTGTGATCCTCCTGGCTCTGCCTCCCAAGCCGCTGAGATTACAGGTGTGCGCCACCACACCCAGCTGCTATCCATTTTTTTTTTTTTTGACTATTTTAGAGAAGCTGGAAGCTGATTTTTTTTGAGATGTCTCCTGATAATAAATTACAAAGATCAGTAGATAAATTACAAAGATCAATCTGGGTGCATGGGGCAGATGCCCCAGGTGCAGAGCCAGTGTGCTCAGCCTGGTGGGCTGCACTTCTTGGGAACGGTGGGCGCGGGCACCACCTCTCTCCACAGGCTGACCCTGTCTCCAGGATGCGGCAGCCTCAGTCTTTCCTCCCACAGAGCCGCTGACCCTAAATTGAAAGAGGCCCCACCCTTCTCTTCCTGCCCGTCTGAGTGAGCGTCTTTGCAGAGCGGACAGGCCTCAGGCCAGGCGAGCGGCTCTGCTGGACGGAGCCGCCTTGTCCAGTCTGCTGCCAGGGCGCCTCATAAGCCCTGTATTTTTAGTAGGTGACTGTGTGGAAGTAGGTGACCTGGTGCCTTCAGGGAGGCACCGATCCGCATTAAGGCCATTTGTCTGACTAGGTGGGAGAGCCGGAGAGCCCGGGGTGGGGTGAGGGGTGAACTCTGCCAAGGTCATCCAGAACTTTGCCAGGCTGGGGAGGGCTCCCTCTTTGTGTCCTCGGTTCTTGCTTTCCATCCTCGGTTCCCAGTCACCAAAGCAGCTCATTATAAAGTTTAACATTGGCTGAGAAGCCTCAGCTGGGAAAGTCTAGCGCATTTTATTTATTTTTATTTTTTTATTTTTTGGTACTGGGGCTTGAACCCAGGACCTCGCGCCTGCATGCTCTGCAAGTGCTGGACCACTGAGCTGCACCCCCAGCCCATTTTTTTTACTTTTTGAGACAGGGTTTCGCTAAATTACGCAGACTGCCTCTGGTCTCGAACTTGCGATCCTTCTGCCTCCGCCTCCCAAGCCACTGGGATTACAGGCGTGCGCCATGGCACCCAGCTCCATGCATTTGATTTTTAGACGGAATATGCATTATCGTTACAATCTTTAAAGGAGAACAGAACAGAAAAGCCCTCAGGCCTCCTCAGTGCCCGCTGTCTGGTGCACTCGTTGACGTCTGCCAGGTTCTGAGTTTAGTTTTAAGAACACGTTGTTTCTACTGTAGTTTTGGGGTTCTCCCCTCAGGGCTCCAGTCTCCATTTTTAGGGCTATTCCCATAGGGGGAACTCTCAGAGACGGCTCCCTGGGGACCCCATTGCCCACACAGGCTCTGCACGGGGCACCTTCCCAGTGGACGCTGCCCTCCCCCTCCTCCCAGCTCTGCAGTGTTTCCACGCATTTCCCGAGCCCCTTCTTTTACAAAGACTAACAGTGGCGCCTGCTTTCACAGCGGAGGAGTCGAGCCTCCCTTTCCTGTTCCCGAGCAGCTTTCCAGTGTTCTGGGCCACGGGGCTTCTGAACAGGGAAAGCCCCCTGAGGCGCTCCCTGTGGGACCCAAGGTCAGGCAGCTCAGAGGAGCTGGCTGAGTGGAGGCTGCAGCCAGAGGACCAGCAGAGCTCAGTCCCTCCTGGAGCGGTGTTTCATCATCACTGAGTCCGCCTTGGGCAGGTCAGGGGCCCTGCTGGTCATCTGTGTCCTGTGCTAAGCGGAGCTGACTTCACGAGTGCACCAGGCAGCGGGCACTAAGAAGGCCTGAGGCCTTTCTGTTTCATTCTCCTTTAAAGATTTTGTTTTCTTTTCTTTCTTCTTTTCTTTCTTTCTTTCTTTCTTTCTTTTTTTTTTTTTTTTTTTTCGGTACTGCGGGTTGAACCCAGGGCCTCGCGCCTGCATGCTCTGCAAGTGCTGGACCACTGAGCTGCACCCCCAGCCCCATTTTTTTTTTTTTTTTTTTACTTTTTGAGACAGAGTCTCGCTAAGTTACACAGACTGCCTCTGGTCTCGAACTTACCATCCTCCTGCCTCCGCCTCCCGAGCCACTGGAATTACACGTGTGCGCCACCACGCCCGGCTCCTTTAAAGATTTTAACAATGATGCCTAGTCCATCTAAAAATCAAATGCATTAGACAGTCTCAGCTGAGGCCTCTGAGTGCAGTGCCTCCACGCCTCAGCTGCAGGTGTGGCTCAGGACACTTTATTGCCCGTGAACTTTGGCGTGTGAATACTTTCTCTGCCCCCTGAGGCCTTCCTGGGGAGTCTGGGCTCCCCGCTCCACGTGGATGGCAGGTCATGGGCAGCGCCCTCGGGGCCCTGCTGGCTCATGGACCTTGATCTGGCGGGGACGAGTGGGCTGTGGGGCGTATGGGCGGAGAGCTCAGACGGGCCCTAGGGCTGCGATCGGGACACAGCAGACCCTGCCCCCCAAGACATGGGAGAGACCTCCACCTGCTTTCACGTGTTTTTCTTGCTCGATCTGATATTGCTTAGCGGGGAAATTTTCTAAGTTAAAAATGTCTCAACTTGCATTGTCTTTTGGAGCTTTTTCTTCTGAACTCTAAGAAACTTTCACTAGAGAAACCAAATATAAACTAAGTGTCAGATGTCGGGTGGATAGGGCCTTGATGTGCAGGGACCAGGGCCACCCCTTGTCAGGGCTGAGGGCAGAGAGCACTTTCTGGAAGGCCAGCTGTGCATGGAACCAGGCCCCTTCAGAAAATTACCCTTTTGTAGATTCACATTGTAAAGATCGTCAACACGCTCACCCGAGTTAAGGTGGGGCAGGGCAGGCCTCCTCCTCGGCGTTCCACGCTGGCACTGGAATTTGTAGGTGAGCATTTGTGGGCCAAGCTGGACAGTGGGCACAGGTGGGGCCCTGAGCTGGGGGCCTCTGCTGGGAGGAAGCCGGCTCCCGTTCAGCCCATTTGTGGTGTCCGGGCAGGAGAATTGTCAGTCTTGTAACAAAGCGGTAGGCAACGTGGGAACCTCACTGTCTCTGAGGAGGAGGCGGGAAGGGGGAGCAGGACTGGCTGGGAGGGGGCACAGGCTGGCGCCAGCCCTTGCTTTGACAGGAACCTGGCTGTGTTCCCAGGACTTGGGAGGTGGAGGCAGGAGGATCGCAAGTGCCAGGCCAGCCTGGGCTAGACGAGGAGACTGTCGCAAAAGCAAAGAGAAGAGAAGGAAAGCCCCTCCTCCCCTCAGGCAGGGGCTCCGCTACCTGCTGAGAAGTGAGGGCTTGGCGGGAGGTGCCCCTGAGACCTGCCTGCATGCCACTCTGCCTCACCCGGTGGCGGTGGCGGGTCACACCTTTGCAGCAGGGCAGCGGTGGCTCTGTGCTCCCCAGCGCACATCGAAGTCTGGGCAGTGATTCCTGAGTGTTGTGGCCGTGTTCACACTGCCAAGGGGACACGCTGGTGACTCCATGATGTCACCTGCAGAGAACTGTGAGAGGCGAATGGTGTGCCCGGCCCTGGTGCCGTGATGTGCAGAGGCAGCCCCGCTGCGGGTGGCTGGGGGGCCAGTTGCCGTGGCTCTCTGCTACCTGGCAGCTGCCCCAGATGCCTGTCATGACAGTGGTAGCAGCTCCGGGGACTCTGGGTGGACGGCCACAGCTCGGCCCTCCACCGGCCACAGTTCTGCTTGTCCCATCCTGTCTGCCTCCCTGCTCTGGGAGCCACCGGGTTGTCTCGGAAAGGACACGTCGCCTGTTTAAAGTAACACATTACTGGTGACTTCTTTGAGGACTGAATGCCAGCGCTTTCTGAAATGTACACGCTGGCCACTGAGCTTCCTCTCTGACCTTACGGGGTGAGGATGCAGTGGCCTGTGTAGAGGCCGTTTGCTGTAGTGTCGGGGACAGAGGAAGTTGGAGGCGATCCGAACGCCCTCAGGAGGAGGGTGGCCGTGCGTGGCATACTGCGTCCACGTGGGGAAGTGCTTTGCCACTGATTTTACCAGAACGTGAGAATTGATAATGACAAATACCTAGCCCAGACCCTGGTCTAAGCACTGGCAGGATTGACTTGTATAATCCTCATAATCCAGTGATGTAGGAGCCATTGTCTTCAGCTCCAGATGAGGAAGTAGAGGCCCAGAGAGGTTCAGTACCTTTCCCAGGGTCACACAGCCCGCTAGTGAATAGATCAGGCTTGAAACCCAGACGGTGTTCAGTGGTCATATGTACTGTGGTCATGGGTTTGTAAGAATCGCAAAGACTTCCCTGTTATAGCACCCAGTGAGAAAACTTGGCTCCAGAGCCACACACCACCACCGTGTGATCACATTTGACACCTGCCCACAGCCAGAGAGTGGACGCCAGAGTTAACCGCCGTCAGTCCTGGGGGGAGATGGGAAAAGGATGAGGGGACCCTTGTCCCTGTGGGTCTCTGGCTTAACATTTTTACAGCAAGGTGTGTTACCCTTTATTATAAAATCTGATTAGTTTATAAAATCCTTTAGAAGCACAAGGTTACAAACTTGGCGTATTTTGCACGAAATGTTTTATCTGTCCACCCCAGCCTGTGAGGTCTCAGTGCTGTGTGGGGGAGTGAGGGTGGGTCGCCCGGGTGTTCTTCTGTTTATCTGCTGCCGACACTGTGGGCAGATGGCTGTGCTCACGGTGGCGTGTCGCGTGGCCCCCAGCGTGGTCTTCCTGAGTTGGGATAACCAGCGTCACGAGACTGTGGAGCTGGAGCACATGGGCCTCAGCAGCAGCCCAGGCCCACGGTGGCTCCTGTCCCACGGGCCACAGCGCTCCTGAAGGGTGGACAAAATGTCAGTGGTTTTTACTTAAAATGCTTGGGAACAAATCAGGCTGGTTCCTATGACTCTTAATGTTGTTGTTGTTAGGTGCCGTCCAGTTGAGTCCGACTCATAGCGACCCTATGTACAGCAGATCGAAACACTTGCCGATTCTGTGCCAGGCACACGATCTTATTTATATTTAAGCCCGTTGTTGCAGACCCTGTGTCAATCTATCTGGTGGAGGGTTTTCCTGTTTTTTCTTGTCCTGCCACTCTTCCAAACATGATGTCCTTCTCCAGGGATTTGTCTCTCCTGACTGTATGTCCAAAATACGTAAGACACGGTCTAGCCATCTTTGCTTCCAAGGAGCACTCTGGTTGCACTTCTAGGACAGATCCGTTGGTTCTTTTGGCAGTCCATGGTATATTCAATAGACGTCTCCAGCACCATAATTCAAAAGCATCAATTCTTTTCCTGTCTCCCTTGTTCAGTGTCCAGCTTTCACAACCATATGATGCCACTGAAAATACCATGGCATGAGTCAGACGCACCTTTGTCTTCAATGTGACATCTTTACTTTCCACCAGTATCTCAGATACCAGCAGACAGGTACCCTTGGTGGACAAGTTTCAGCTGAGTTTCCAGACTAAGGCAGACAAGGGAGTAGGCACCCGCAAACCGTTCCCGAAACAACTAGCCAATGAAAACCCAATGGGTAGCAAAGAAACATGACTCTTAATAGTCAGGATAATTGTCCAAGCCGACTTTTCCATCGAAACTCTATTTTACTTAAAGCAATTATTTTCTGTGCGGCCATTCTCCCTCTGGTGAGTAAACACCTGTCAGCCACACAGCATCCCCACAGCACAGCCAGTGCCCTTTTTTTTTTTTTTTCTGTGGTGCCGGGGTTGGGACCCAGGGCCTTGCACTTGCCAGGTCTGCGTTCTGCCGCTGAGCCGCACCCCAGCCCGTGGCACTCCTTTTGCTGTGCCCTGCAGGTGGGTCCTGCAGACTCTTTGGGCTGCCTTTAGAAAGGCCCTGGGCTCAGGACAGCGCTGGCCACCTCAGCTTCTTGGAAACACAAGCGCAATTTTGCCACCCTGACAGGTGGTGCCCAACGGTGCAGGAGGCGACGTGGGTTGCCCCTTACAGAGGAGGCCCGTCCCACATGGACCCCTGGACACCGTAGAGTGTGGCGTGTGCTGTGCGTCCTCAGCTTCTGCCTGCCTTTAACAGACGCCACAGGACAACTGCAGGCTGCCCAGACGGCGCCTGGAGAGAAGGTTTCCAAACAGGCTTCGAAGCCCGGGAGACCGGGCCGTCCTCGGGCCCACGCCGCACGCTGTTTACTCTTTGTTTGGTGTACATAGTAACACGGTTCCCCGCGAGGCCCATGTGAGTTGGAAGGACATTTTATCAACTGGTCCTTGAGGTCCCCGTTGGCCTCACTCAGGAGCCTGTGCCACCGCCGCCTGCATCTGGCCCAAGCACGCAGGAGCAGAGGCTGCTCACGGTGGGTTCTGACTTCCTCATGCGTGGCCTCCCTTCCAGAGGCGTGGAGGGCACGTTGGGCGGGGGGGCGGACACCTCCTGGCCAGCGTTGCCTCCTGCAGGCGCCACGTCCTGTGGCTGAGGCTGGGGCCCTGCAGAGCTGGGCCAGGCCTGGGGCACCAAGTCCCACAGCCCCATGGACACGTGGGGCCCACAAGGCTCCTCCAGCCAGCGCTGGCTGCAGCCTCGTCCTCCTCTCCTGGGAAGGATGGAGGGAGAGTGCTCAAAGTCGTAGAGCTCACAGTGAGCTCTACAAAGTTGCGGCCGTGGGAGGGAGCCCAGGCTGGAGAGGACCAGGGAGGTGGCGGGGGAAGGGCCCAGTGGCCTTCCTCCCTGCCCTGTCCCAGGGCTCTTCGACTGGGCTTTGTGGCTGAGCCAAAGCTCGTAAACAGGCTGTCGAGGTGGCGCTTCCCTGCGGGCTTGTTAACCGACTACATAGAGCGGGCTCTGAGTGCGTGCAGAGGGGACTTCTTGCCTGTCGCTGGGAGCCCCTGTCTGCCCTTCAGTGGCTCAGCTGGGGCCTCTTTCCTTGAGGCTCAGGACATCGTGGCTCCACAGTGTCTCCGAGGAGAGTGGAAAACGTGCTTTTTCCCTTCGATTTCATGAGGGTCTGAGCCGGCGGAAGTTGGCCAGCTCTGGGGCTCTTGGCCTGGGAACACCTCAGGGGGTGGGCAGGAAAGCAGGAAGGAGAGGAGCTGTCAGGCTGTCTTGGCCCTGGGGGCACGGCCGCCTTGTGGCCATGCAGGCAGTGCCCCCAGGCCAGCCCCTTCCTGCCTGGTTTCCGACAGGGCCACTGTATTCTGTGACCTCAGGCAGCATTATTTGGATTCAGTGGTGGCACTGACAAGGCAGAGCTGTGATCATTAAGTGATTAATTCCTGCAGAGCACCTGTCATTTGGTGTGACCTCCGTGTGGCCCGTGGTTGCCGTGCCACCTGCCCCGTTCTCGGATTGCAGCATCTCTGCCTCCTCCCGGTTAACTTGGGACTCGGCACCTGCCTGCAGATTTCCTGGGGGTGTTGACCCGGCAGGGCTGAGGCTGGGAGCACTTTAGAGGTGGGTGGGAGGTAGGCTGGGAGTGCGCACACGGGGCCGGGCGAGCAGGGGTCGCAGGAAGCCACGGGAAGGACCGCGAGAGCCGGGGCTGCTGACTGTCCGAAGGGGCTGCAGCCAGCGTGCACAGGGCTGGGCTGCCGTCAGCGGGGCAGGTGCAAAGTGGGTCACACAGAGCGCCTCATGGCAGCGCCTCACGGCAGCACAGCCCCCAAGGCCAGGCCCTCGCCCCTCCCCGTGCAGCCCTTGCCGGGCATCGTGCCTTAGATTTCGGGGTCAGTTTCCTTGTGCCGCTCCCCTAAGGTGAACTCCACAGGATGGGGGCTCGCCAGTGCCCCAGGCTCATGATGGGTAGCGCCTAGCACTCCGGAGGGCCTCAGTGAAGGCCCGAGGGGTCCATCGTTGGCTCTCTGTGGCCCAGGCCTGGTGGCTACGTCCTCCTCAAAGTCAACTGTCATGGCCGGTCATGTGGCCGGGGCGCCGGACAGGGGCAGCATCGGTGGGGAGAATGAGCAGAGCTCCCTGAGCTGTAGGACGACCGCAGCTGCAGGCCCGTCCCCACCTGTGACCCTGTGCTTGATGGCCACAGCAGGCAGAGAGGGGCGGTATGGAGCGCAGGAAGGGGAACGTGGGTCTCTCCGGGTTCGCCAGACTAGGGGAAGGTTCCCTTGAGACTCTGAAGACGGGGCATTGCACGTTGCTGCCCCGGGGAGACCTGCAGGAAATGTTTCAGCACGCTCTTTGTTCTCCTCTTCCAGTGCTTCTGTGTAAATCATTAACTCTTCAAGTCCAGGGGGATAGCTAGAGATCTTATATTACTAGGAGGGTTTTTCTTTAGAAATTAAATTAGCTTTATTCTCCTTTAACCTCAGAAAGATGTAGAGAGCACACGCCTGTAATCCCAGAAGCTCAGGATCGAGACCAGAGCCAGTCTGCCTAACTTAGCGAGACCCTGTCTCAAAAAGTAAAAAAGATGGGCTGTGGGTGCAGCTCAGTGGTCCAGCACTTGCAGAACATGTAAGCGCGAGGCCCTGGGTTCAACCCTCAGTACTGCAAAAATAAATAAAAATAAATAAATAAATAAATGAATAAATGAATAAATGAAAGATGTAGAGAAAGAAAACCAAGTGATGTGTAGAAGGAGGGTGTGACATTGGCTGGGCGTCAGGGTGACTCAGGCAGAGAGCCAGGACGTGCCTCACTCCCCACTGGTAGAGAGCCACCTCCAGCTGTCTCTGCAGGCACCAGAAATCTGACGGTGGAGTTACCCGTCACCTGAAGCCCTCGGAAGCAGACTGGGCAAAATTCTTAGGCCAACCATTATTTCAACATTAGCAAAACCAAGATTCTAAACATCTTAGGTTTGCTATAAAAACTGTAACAAAAGCCCATACTAGTAACATAAGCAACAACGAGTTTGGGATTTTGTTTTGGTCTCACTTCTGGCCTAGAGAGGAATTCAGATAGTTTTTAATTTCTTTCAGATAGTTTTTAATTAATTAATTAATTTATTTATTTATTTCTAATTGTGAAGTAGTAATTGTGTATATTTGTGAGCTACAATACAATGTCTTAATCTCTGAATTAATGTAGAAAGAATAAGTTAGGCTAATTAGCCTGTGACCTCACCAACTTATTTTTTGATGTGGGAACTTTAAATCTTTTTTACCAATTTTCTTTCTCTCTTTCTCTCTCTCTTTCTTTCTTTCTTTCTTTCTTTCTTTCTTTTTCTTTCAAATCTATTCTTTTACCAATTTTCTTTCCTTCCTTCCTTTCTTCCTTTCTATTTTTCTTTCTTTCCTTCAACCGGCATCTAACTGGTGATCTTGTGATCTTCCTGCCTCAGGCCTCGGCACTGCTAGGTCACAGGTGCGCACCCCCAGGCCCAGATCTCTCGGTAATTTTGAGACATGCGCTGCACTGTTACTCACTGTGATCATCATGGAACACCATAGGCCCTAAAACTCGTTTCCTCCTGTCTATTGGTTCATCCCCCTTGACCAGCACCTCCCCAGCCTCTGGTAACTGCCGTTGAACTCTCAATTTCTGTGAGATTAACCTTTATAGACTTCTACCTGTAAGAACATACAGTGTTTCTTTCTCTGCCTGCCGTATTCACTTAACATAGTGTTCTTCTTTTCCATCTATGTTGCTGCAAATGGCAGAGTTTCCTTCTTTTCTGGGTGAATAATATTCCGTGGCGGATATTGCATCACAATTTCTTTATCTGCTCACCTGTCAGTGGACACTCAGGATGAATCCATATCGTGGCTGTGACGAGCAGTGCTGTAAGTGGATAGCACCCATTTAATTTCCTGTGACTATAGACCGAGGGCCTGCAGCCATAGCCCCATGGCATCCGATCCCGTCAGATCTCAGAAGCTAAGCAGGGTCAGGCCTGGTTAGTACTTGGATGGGGGACCGCCTGGGAACACCAGAAGCTGTAGGCTTGGGAGAAGGACCTGGCAAGCCCCTCCCAGACATCAGTCTGCCATTGAAAACCCTGTGCACAGCAGAGAAGCACTGACAATAGTGTTTCACCTGTTGTACAGAGGGTCGCTATGAGTCGGGTACCGACTTGACAGCACCTAACAACAACAATATACCCAGGAGAGGGTTTGCCAGACCACACGCCCCTTCTGTATATCGTCTTGAAGGAACCTCCTTACTGTCTTGCGCAGTGCTGTACCACTTTGCCTCCCACCCACAGGGTGCAGGGCTCCCTTCTCCACGTCCTTGCCAGCATTTTCTCCTCTTTTTTGACTCGGCCATCCTGTCAGGTGTGAGGTAGTCTCTCACTGCAGTTTTAATTTGTGTTTCTCTGATGAGGGATTCTGAGCATTTTCCTCATGTCTGTTGGCCATTTGATGTCTTTTGAGAAAAACCTGCTCAGACTGTGTGCCTGGGTTTTATTCAGGTTGTTGGTTTTTTGCCGTTGCATTCGAGTCCCTTCTTGATTTTGTGCACCGGCTCCTCACAGGTGTGTGGCGGATCTGTCTCCCACGTGGGGGGGTCTCTTCACGCTGTTCACGGGCGTGTGGCTCTCAGACTTGTCTCCCACGCGTGGGGCCTCTTCACGCTGTTCATGGGGCATGTGGCTCTCGGACCTGTCTCCCACGTGGGGGGCCTCTTCACTCTGTTCACCATGTGTTCTGCACGCGGAAGCTTTTCAGTTTGCTGTAGTCCCATTGGTCTCTTCTGCCTCTGCTGTGTGTTCTCTTAAACCTCTGCTTGTGCCCTCTGGGGGAAGGATTTGGCCATAATTGTGGTGGTGTTGTAACAGCTGTCCACTTCTGGTCTTTTCCACATTGTCCTGGCGTCCTTCCAGCTATTGTTCCTGTGTGACCTTCTAATGTCACCACTACCTGGGGATGTAGGAGCATTATTACGCCCACCTTATGGATGAGGAAACTGAGGTACAGCTGGGCGGTAGGTAGATAGGTAGGGATGCTGGAGTGATGGCAGAAGCCACCCAGCCACAGGTGCAGAGGAGCAGGGTGGCCTCACCTGAAAGGACTGTAGCAGGCACAGACACAGGACCACAGGTCAGTGTGAGGCCAAGACCGCGTCAGGCAGGCAGCAGGCTGTCCTCGTTCCTGGGCACCTACTGTGGGCTCCGTGTAGAAAGTGCAGTGACAGCCTCGAAATGCCTGAGATCCAGGAGTGAGGAGGCCAGAGAGGCCACAAGGACACAGCCAGGGAGGGCCGCTGTCCCTCGAGCTCCTGTGCTGGGATTTGCACAGAGACAGAGTTCAGCCTGGGCAGAGATGGGGCAGGAGGCCCAGACGGTCTAAGGAGAAGCAGCAACACTGAGCTGTTGCCAGGGAGTGGCCAGGTACCCGGTACCAGCGGCCTACTCCGGTTGGCAGTGGGCACCAGCCTGGGGAGCCCTGGGTACCCAGCACTGGCGGGCATAAAAGCCGACCCAGGCTGGAGAAGCCCTCGATGCTGCTCTTTCAGGGAGGAGCGGCCTCGCCACGGAGATGAGAGTCCAGGGCACCTGGGCCTGGCCCGAGAGAGGCAGGCTGTGCCTGCAGCCTCAGCAGTGGGCCTCAGGACCCACGCCGGCCTCCACGGGGCCAGGGGACACCAGAGGGCCTCTGGGGTTACAGGGCTGTGCCCACCACATTTGAGGGCTTTGTTTCTCAGACATGGAAAGCCAAGCTCTCCAAGATAAGAGGATTTTGTTTCGGGAAGATCTGCTGTTAGGCAGAGGGGGACAGAGGTGCCACACCCCCAGCTGGCCTGTGCCCCTCAGGAGCCTCATCTCCCAGACATGGCCGCCGTCTGCATGAGCCAGGCCTCAGCCAGCGGGGATTAGAGGACGAATGCCTTAGCCAGCAGCGCGGGGCTCAGGGTAATCCTCACCCCGCCACCCCAGGGCCTAAGTGGCCAGATGATTGGGGATCTTCCTCCCTGGGGGATCCTCAGGCTGGAGGGCAGAGCACAGAGAGACAGAGGGGCCTCTCTCAGCCCTCGGGGGCTCCAGACCGGGCCGGGGCCCAGCTGCATCAGGGTAACCCTGGAGGGGCATGGGGCCAGACCCCTGCTTCTTAGAAAAGGAGCTGAGGCTCAGGGAGGTTAGACGGTCTGCTGAGACCCCAGCTCCGCAGCCCAGAGAGACCAGGGCTGAAAGGAGACCAGAGAGGGGAGGGAGGCCCTCGGCTGTGCCGCGCGGAGGCCCGCCTTCCTGCGGGGCTTCCCGGGCTGCTGAGAACGCTGCAGTCTTGGCAGTGCTTTTCCAGAGCTGTGTTCCTCATGGGGGGCACACGCAGCCTTCCTCTGTGTTGGGGGGCCTGAGGCAGTGGCACCCTGGGGCCGAGGGTTCCTTGATGGAATCGGCAGTTTTGCTGTCCCCACACGTGGCCACAGTGGCTGTATCTCCTCGTGCTTCTGATGAGCGGCCCGTGGATGAAGCCGGGAGCTTGTGACTGTTGGGAGACTTGAGGGCAGGATTTCCCTGCAGAGGGCGACTTAGGGGGAAGCCCGAGCGACGGAGGCGGGTTCGTTCAGTGCTGTCCTCTGCCCAGTGGCCTCCTCGCAGGCCTTCCGCGGCGCCTTGGCCTTCGGCGTTAGAACAGGGCAGCCGGCCGCCTCCTCCTCCTCGCTGGCATGGCATCCAAGCTGCCAGGCCCCTCCCGCTGTCCCAGCGTCTCCTCTGCTGGATGTGGCTCAGCCACACAATGGCCCCGGGGACGTCCTTGCTTGTTCCCAGTCATCCATTTCCTTTGCCAGAACTTGCTCCGTCTTGGTGACACAAGCACCCTCTCTCCCTCTGCCTTAAAAACCAAAAGGGCTTGGCACTTTTGTAATCCCAGTGGCTCGGGAGTTGGAGGCAGGAGGATCGCAAGTTCGAGACCCCAGGCAGTCTGCATAATTTAGTGAGACCCTGTCTCAAAAAGTAAAAAAAACATGGGCTGGGTTTACAGCTCAGTGACCCAGCACTTGCACAGCATGCATGCGCGAGGCCCTGGGTTCAACCCTCAGTACCACACATACACACACACAAGGGGGGCTGGCATGCAGAATGCAGGCTGCTGGGACCCCGTTCCCTAGTACCTGCCTCCGATCGTGGTCTCGGGGCTCAGTCTTGAGACGAGTCCTCCTTCTGCACTCTTCTGTGTTGTAGCCCTGTTTGCTTTGAAATAAACCTAGGCCGCTCCCCAAACGCGAGGACGGTGGCCGTTCCCGGGTGCTGGGCCGTGCCGGCCCCGCGGCTTCTCTCACTCTGCTCGTTGGGTGGGCGCCGCGTGTGACTCCTGTCCATTGAGAGAAGCAAGAGGAGCTGAGTTGAGAAGTTGGTTCCCTGGACGCGTGCGAGCCCAAGGGTCCATCGGCCAGGCCGTGTGCGGGCCGGGGCTGAGCGCAGCAGCGCCTGCCCGGAGCGGGGAAGCCGCACGGCCCTCCGCGTGCTACCCCCTCTGAGCTCCGAGGAGGTCCGTCCTGGCAGCAGCCCCCTCTGTGTCTCCTCTTGGCCACCCTCTCTCCTGCTTCTTGCTGCAGGCCTGGCTTCTAATTCCCAACAGCAGCCCCCACTGCGGCCACCCCATCTTGACGCAGAGAAGGCCAGCGGCAGGGTGTGGGAGCTGCTGTTTGCAGCCTGTCTGCAGGGCGGCCCCTTTTCTGGAAGACCCATGGGACTCTGTATCTTGTGAACGACCCCTGAGGCCCTCACTAGCCGCTGGCTTAGACCAGGCACGGTGCATCCCTGAGAGCTGAGCCTGCCTTCTCCGAGGGCACCGCCATGCCCAGGCAGGGCCTTGTTGGAAGGAAGGAAGTGCGAGATCGGCATGGCACGGGCGGCCGGTCACAGTTGCCGCGTGTCAAGGCAAACGAGGCCGGCCGGGGGCTGTGTGGAGAAGGCGTGTGGACCCCGCTGTCGGAGGGCTCGCGTGCCGTGCTCTTGTTACCATCGGTAGAGAGGTGCGCGTCTCTCTCTCCCTCTCTTTCACACACACAGGGAGATTCTAGGAGGATTAAGTGAACATCTCTCTCGTTTCCGTCTTGTGCGTCGCTCACCAGGGAGCTGGGTCAGTTAACACTGCCGCTGGGACAGAAGGTCTGAAGGCCGGAGCGGGATGTGCAGAGGCTCCATTGTGCTTCAGACGTGAAGTCCTGCCCCGCCGCAGTCACCACTGGCTGCCAGTACAGGGGGCGTCGAGTACCCGTCTGCCTGTTCCTGTGACTGCGTAATCGCCCCCAGCTCCGCAGCTGAAGTGACAAACACCCCTTTCCTCCAGGCCTCTCAGGGGCTCTGGCATCCATGGGGTTGCATGGCATCAAGGTCTTGCATGGCTTGAGCCGTCTGAAGACTCGGGGTGGGAAAGGGGTGATTCTGTGCTGGGGTTGGAGCCTGAGAGCATCGGGACTGAGCATGGCCTTCCTGGATGCCCTGGGGCTCCTGTGGCACCTGCCAGGAGCAGTGCATTCCCTGTGTACGGTGCCACGCCAGGCTGGCCATCCCAGCCAGGCAAAGGCCGTCTGTGGTGTGTGGCTCGGGCTCTAGCAGAGCCTTTCCGCTCATCCTGACGCTGCTCCTACCCCTGGCAGGGCGCTGCTGCCGCCCCGGTGCCCTGACTCTTCCCACGCGGCGCCTGTGAAGGCTGGCTGCGTGGGCGAGGGTCCCCAGGGTGACACTTCTGTCCCTGGGCCATCCTCTCCTCTCCCTAGCTCAGCATCTTTTTGCTCCACCTTTGAGCTCTTTTCAGGTTGGGAAGTTCGGGGCTGAGCCCCAGGGACCCGCTGCAGAGCCCGTGCCGCCCGAGGCCCTGTGTGCGCACGCAGCTCAAGGAGCCAGCGACTCCTCCGCAGACATTCGAC
The DNA here is from genome assembly GCA_007922755.1 of Pedetes capensis. Classification (NCBI taxonomy): domain Eukaryota; kingdom Metazoa; phylum Chordata; class Mammalia; order Rodentia; family Pedetidae; genus Pedetes; species Pedetes capensis. The sequence continues at coordinate 58,055 of VMDO01000859.1, forward strand.
AGGAACCAGAATTGGGTGCCTGGGGGCCATGGGGTGCAGGCTCTGGGGCCTGGGCCAGCCTCCCTGTGGAGCCTGCAGTCTTGTCCATATCAAGGACACCTGTCCACCCCTCGTGGCCTCTCAGGGACCTTTCTGGCCTGAGTGCCGAGCACAGGGTCTGCCCCACTGGGTGGCCCCAGCCCCACCTGAGCCATGCTGGTCAGGGGCTTCTGTCAGCTCTGATAGTGGGGAGGGAATGGGTGGCATTCTGGGGTCCCCAGCCCTGGGTGTCAGCGCCGGGTGGGGCCTGGTGACCTGTGTCCTAGCCGCCCCATGACGCTCCCAGTGAAAGCCGCTTATTGGATTAGAGCGAGGCCGAGGCGGCGCCCCGAGGAGCAGGTGGACACACCGTGTCCTGCTTCCCGAGTGGGCTTTTGTCACTTGGGGTAGCATCCCTGCCCGTAAGGACGCTGCTGGCCAGCCAGGAAGCACCCAGCACACCCTCTTCCCCGTTTCTTGCCAGCCCTGGGCAGCATAGACCTGGCCAGAGGCCGGAAGCTGCTCCCGGCCAGGCTCCTTCTCTCAGACCCTCGGCAGCCTGCCGGACACAGGGCCGACAATGCTGGTTGGTTCCTCCACCTGCCTCTTCTCGGGGGTCTGTGCCGCACTGCTGGCCGTGGCCCTGGCCTACTACTTCTACTGGTGAGCAGGGCCAGGTGTGGGGCTGGGCGGCGCTGAGGGGGGGAGGGGGGCTGCTTCTGCTTTTCGGCTCATGACCCCTCCGCCCACACCTGCCCTGCTCTACCTGGGCCAGGGGGAGCCGGGGAGGGGGCGGAGGCCAGAGCTCTCTGACCAGTGTCTCGTGTCCTGTGGGGACTGGGCACTGGGCACCGTCCTGAGGCGTGTGACGACCCATGAATAGATGCTCCAGCACCCCCCTAGCCTCCTGCCCTGTCCTGTCTCCCGGGTACCGTGGATGAGCCAGCGTCCAGCACCGTCTGCAGGTCCTGTTACAATCAAGGGGATCCTTGGGTGAGGAGCCAGTTGATGGATGGGGCCTGTGTCCCCGCTATGGATGTTGTCAAGCGGCCGTGGGTCCCAAACCCAGCGTGGGGGCTAACTTCCTCTTCTAGGATCAGAGACAGGGGCAGTTTCCCCTGGGCAGGCATCGGTCCTCCCTGGGGGTCCCACCGGCTCATTTCCTCCCCTCAGTCCACGTGGCACTGGCGGGGAGCACCGCAGCCCAGCTCCTGCCGCCTCGGTCTGAGCGGCGCCCCTTCTCAGTGCCTTCGCTCGGGGAAAGCCGGGTCCTCGGCTGAGTCACAAAAATGAATTTGAGGACGAGTGAGCAATCTGCAGTTTATCAGGTGAAGAGTAAGAGGCGGTGCACACTCCACAGTGAGTGCGGGCGTCTAGAGAGGCGCGCTTGGGTGTCATTACAGTGGCCACAGATATGACTTTGCGCCTTTTCCCAACTAGATTTAAGGATTGAACAAAATTTAAAAGTTAAGTAGAGTCAAAAATTTACTACCAGAAAAGGAAACGTGAGGTAATTTACCTATTCCTCTTATCCTAAAGAATTTCCTTGTGTGGGTTAAATTGTAAGGTGGTTTTATGGGATGCAGGGTTTAGGCTTGGGGATGGGAGAAGGCCGTTAGTAATTTAAACTCAAAGGTCGTAAGCACTCAGGCCCTGAGTAAGCATGGCCTGTTTGTTATTTCCAGCACTCTTTTTCGAGAGCCCCTAGGAAATCGGGAATCGAGAAGGGTGTCCACGTAGGTGGTCTTCGATGATCTCGTCGGTTAGTTTGGTGCTGCTGACTCTCAGCTAGTGGGGGTTGTGAGCAGACTCCAAAGAGAGGGCTTCTCTCCTTTCCCCGGTGGCCCCAACTTCCTTTCTATCCTACCCCACACGTGTTCAGGCGGCCCAAGCTTTCTCTTCCTCCGATCCAAAGCCTTCTCTTCCGAAGGTCTCATTATATTTCCTACATTTCTAATGACGATGGGGTCCACAGGTGGCACCGTGGGCCGAGAGGCCACCAGATCTTACCCGTGACCGTGGGGTTATGTAAAAACAATTGATACGACTTACAGAGTGATTTACACAGACCCCAGAGAGGAAAAACACAAGTGTGGAATTTAGGGAAGGAATTAGCCCGGATGAAGGAGAGGGATTTCTCTCCCTTATTAAAGGATTTGGGGGCCACTGTGGTTGTGAAGCAGCCTCAGTCGTTGGTACGGAGTTCCCAGACACCAGGAGGCAGCCCCACACCTCATTGTGACTTCCAGAACTGATGGGGCCGTCTTGGGAGCCTGGACAGACAGCAGGGATGGTGGTCACAGGTTTGCAGCCGGGTCAGGGCTTCCTAGGACACCAGGGTAGCAGGCCGAGCCGCGGCAGTCCACAGTGCCGTGAGCTGGCCGCCCTCCACTCGCCCTGCCACGCAGGTGCCTCCTGGACCCTGTCCCGCCTGACCCCGGCAGTTCCTGTCTTCAGCTGTCTCCCAGCCTCCTAAGCCATTGCTTAACCCACCAGCAGGCAGAACCCAGGGGAAGGGCATTCTTTCTCTTTTTTTTTTTTTTTTTTTTGCGGTTCTGGGGGGTGAACCCAGGGCCTCGTGCCTGCATGCTCTGCAAGTGCTGGACCACTGAGCTGCGTCCCCAGCCCATTTTTTTACTTTTTTTTGAGACAGGGTCTCGCTAAGTTACACAGACTGCCTCTGGTCTCGAACTTGCGATCCTCCTGCCTCCGCCTCCCGAGCTGCTGGGATTACAGGTGTGCGCTACTGCTACCATGCCCGGTGCATTTCTCCATTTCTAAAGAGAAAATTCCTAAGAGGTATCTAAATAGGAGGAGAAGATGCCTTGGCAGCCATCTGTGCGGTGCGGGACACCTAGGCAGCCCTCTTGGAAACCGCTGCGAGGGTGCTGCCGGCCTGCAGGAGTGGGCCTGTCGGCATTAATGCCGCCTGCCACTCACTCTGTCAGAGCTGACCTGAGCTTCTCCGTTCTCTCAGTCAAAGTGCACTCAACTGCTATTTCTGAGAAGAGCAACCTTACTGAAATGACAGCAATAGCCGCCCGCAGCGTCTGTGGCTCATAACCACGCGCGGCTCAGGCTGCAGCCCGGTGCGTGCGCGCGCACAGGTGTGACGCAGAGCGAGCCGGGGTTAGTTACACTCACAAGTAGGAGGCGGTTACAGCTTCGCTGAGCCCGCAGTCAGAGGGAGAAACTGGTCAGACTGTTTCCCCTGCGGGGCTTCTCAGAGCCTTCACAGGGAGCACACGTGGGTCCCCCTCAGGATGGGGCGAATCGCACAGCTCCCTAGACTGAGGCTTCACCCACACCCTCTTACATTAAATCCTTTTTTGGGACTGGTGGCCTAATTATGCAGTTTTACAGATGGCTGAACTGACTAATGATCTGTTGTTTCTTGGGAAAATAGCACCTTTGTTGGCTGTGGTCCCGAATAAGTTATAGTTGGCCCACGGAAGTTTTCTTTTCTTTTCCTTTTTTTTTTTTTGTGGTCCTGGGGGTTGAACCCAGGGTCTCACACTTGCATGCTCTGCAAGTGCTGGACCCCTGCACTGCATTCCTCAGCCCATTTTTTTTACTTTCTGGGACAGGGTCTTGCTAAATTACGCTTCTGGTCTTGAACTTGGGATCCTCCTGCCTCCGTCTCCCAAGCCTCTGGGATTACAGGTGTGCGCCACCGCGCCCGGCTCCCACAGAGGTTTTCTAGGCTTCGTCTGTGGACATGGTGGAGGACTGGCTGTGGCCTCTCATCCCACAAAGGACGTCCAGGCACTCGCATTTCATTTGTGCCCAAGGCCACCCTGTGGCCCTGACAGCAGACGGTAGCTCATCATCCTCATCTTCCGGCGGAAAACCGAAATCCAAAATGGTCGTGCCACGTGTTGGATCAAGACAGAGGTGGGGCAGGCCGCAGCCCCCGGTGCCAGTGCCTGTTCTTCTGGCTGGTAGGAACCCATGGTGGTGGTGTGCGGGGCCTGCCTCGGGCTGGGGAATGACCTGGGTGACTGAGACCTGCAGATCATCCTCCCTTGCTTGAGTCATGGAAGGATCCGCGTGTCCTCCTTAGACACATGCTGGTTCTTTGCTGGTACCACGCAGGTGCTGAGGTGTGTCACATTTCAGTGTCGTGGAGTGAGCGTCGTGCGGGGAGGGCCAGGCTCTGCGGTCTCTGGCTCACGCAGCCTCCCGGCCGCCCTCGTGAAGTCCAGCCTGGCTTAGCTCTGATGGCTCGCCGTACCCCTGTAATGTGATTTATTCATTTCAGTTTCCTGCCAGGCACTTGCTGGACAGCTACCGCATGTCAGGTGCTATTCTAGATTTCTAAATTCTCAATACATAGTCCAGACAAATCCTCACCCTGTGAGTGGGCCCTCCCGCTCCCCCCAGCTCCTTGGGGCTCCTCCCAGGCGGCTTAGGGGCTCAATCCCTCTGCGCTTCTCCCGCCCTCTTCCAAGGCTGCCCCCGAGGCCTTCAGTGTGCTGGTATTCTTAGATATTTTGTTGGTTCCTTTAAAACTTTAATGTACTGAAACTTCCATTTTTTGTTATGTCATCTTCAGACCAGAACCTCTTGACCCTGATTATATTAAATAATTTAGGTTTATGGGATGTATGTTCTGTTCTGTGTCATAATTAAGTTCTCCAAGCTTCCATAGGTTAGTTCCAAATACTGAAAATCCAGAAATAGCATCACACAAGATTCCCCAAAATTAATCACTGTAGAAACGGCAGAGGAGGAGCCACAAGCCTGGGTTGTGAAGTTTCTGTGCCTTGTAAGAGGAGGACTCGGGCAGTTCTTTACGCAGGCAGTGGACACTGGACCCATGTTAGTTCCATTTGCATTTGGATCACACTTTCTTTACATAGCACTTTTATTATTTGAAATATTTAATTTCCTTGGGGCCTGGAGCTGTAGCCCTGTGGCATCCGATCCCATCAGATCTTGGAAGCTAAGCAGGGTCGGGCCTGGTTAGTACCTGGATGGGAGACCGCCTAGGAACACCAGGTGCTGTAGGCTTGGGAGACGGACCTGGCAACGCCCTCCCAAAAATCAATCTGCCACTGAAAACCCTATGAACAGCAGAGAAGCACTGACAATCGTGTTTCCCCTGTTGTACAGAGGGTCACTATGAGTCGGATACCGACTCGACAGCACCTGACAACAACAACAATTTCCTTACTTTTTTTTTTTTTGTGTGGTACTGAGGGGTAGAACCCAGGGTAAGTGTTCCAGCACCGAGCTGCACCCCTAACCCCTCTTTTATTTTTCATTTTGAGACAGGGTCTTACTTAGTTGCATAGGCTATCTCTGGCCTCAAACTCAAGCTCCTCCTGCCTCAGCTTGCCCAGTCGCTGGGGTTATAGGCACGTGCCAGCGCACCTGCTCCGCTTCTCATTTTTTACAGAAGAAACACACTGCCTCTTCGTTCCCCAAGGCTTCCTGCTCTCATCTGAGCGAGTTCTCTCCCGGCCGTCCACACAGTTGTTTTCCTGGTGTCTCTCTTCGTGATCGCGCTGGGTTCTTCCTCTCAAATGCCGGGTCTTCCTCATCATTCAGGACCCTGTTTTGCTGGGCCACATCTTTGAGGAGTCTTTTCATGAAAGATGACTGGCCATTTTCTCACACCATGCGCACCTTTGGAGACTGCCGTGAGCTTTGTCTTCACGGCTTGCGTCCCTCAGAGTCTTGATAGGAAAGCAAGTGGTGCTCACAGTGTGCGTAGTGAGGAAAACTGAATAAATGCGGCTGTTTTGAAAGGATTAAGGAAAGCAGTAAGAGGATTTTACAAAGAGCGTTCTTGCTGGTAGTGTAACATATTTCAGCCAAACTTCCATGGAAGAAAAGGGTCCAGGGAAGAGTAGAAAGAGAACCATGAGGTTAAATTTTACTGTTTCTTGGTTCTTTGTCCAAATGCTGTGCAGTTTGTGAAGTGACCAGGTTTTTGACTGGGCTCTGATACCAGCTGGTTCAAGTTCTGGAGTCCTAGGAAAACCCTGTTGCACCTACCGTAGCTGACCCAGGCTTCTGCCTGAGTGCTCTGTCGGGACGCCCTGCGTAGGGGTGTTACGATAGAGGATTAACCCCCTCACACATTGACAGGGAAAGCAAGGTACCTGTGCCTGGGATGCGCTGTCTGAAACAGACGATTCTCGTGTTTGTTTGGATGGTCAGCGGGCTGCTGGCAGTGTGTGTGTCCCAGCCCCAGATGTCTGGCTTTCTGGGCCAAGGAAGCTGTGCAGGAAGGCCGGGGGAAGAGTGGCTCAGAGCAGGCAAGGCCTGGCTGCCCCAGGCTCCCGATGGCAGGCCTTATCGGGCCTTTGCTGCACACCTGGGCTTAGGGCAGGCGGGTCATGCGAGTCAGGGGTGAGTGTCCCCTCTCTGCCCCAGTTCTTAACAGTGGCGCCAAATACAGGAGGGAGGGCTTGGCTTTGCGGGGCCGTTAGAACGCATTGATGAGGAAAAGCAATTAAAGATGTGGAGAGCTGCAAGATCACTCCTAGATAGTTGGCCTTGTTTGGATCCAAACTGTCCTGCATCTTAGGAAGACTGGGGTGGGTGGTAAAACGGAGCAGGTCTCCCCAAACAGCGGTGGAATTAGGAAGTACTTTCCGTTGGCCGTTTAACTGAATGTGATCACCAGCCAGCAAGCTCTAGCCCAATTTTCGTTTTCACTAGCTCTAAAAGGTCCCTGCCTACAGCCGTGGCCCTGTGGCATCCGATCCCGTCAGATCTCGGAAGCTAAGCAGGGTTGGGCCTAGTTAGTACTTGGATGGGAGACCGCCTGGGAACACCAGGTGCTGTAGGCTTGGGAGACGGACCCGGCAATCCACTCCCAAAAAACAATCAATCATTGAAAACCTTATGAACAGCAGAGAAGCACTGACAACAGTGTTAGGCGTGTTGTACGTAGAGTCGCTATGAGTCAGATACCGACTCGATGGCACCTAACAACAACAACAAAAAGGTCCCTAAAATGAGCCCATCAGATAACACTCCTTTGTCATGGTGCCACCTGGAATGCCCACCCCGTAGCTCTCCTGGTCACCTGTAACACCAGAGCTGCCTCCTCCCTGTCCCCTCCACAGACTGGCCTTGAATGTTCCTCTCCAAGGTGGGGGTCGCCGCTGTGCCTGGGAGCTGCTTACTGGTGGGACGCTGGCTGTGGTGGAAAGAGTTGCAGCTGGAGAACCCTTCAGAGCAGCCAGGCCAGTGTCACTGCCATCAGACGTGTATTTGTCACCGAGCATAGCCCCAGGCACCCACTGGGCAGTCCTGCTGATCTGGGCCAGGCGCAGATGGGTTAACTTTGAAAATGGAGGGTTGGAGGTGGGGCTCAGTGGTGGCGCACTTGCCTCCTGCATGTGAGGCCTCAGGTTCCCTCTCCAGCACTCAAAACAGCAGCCACAACAATAACAAAACCGTGGTCGATGAACCGGTTCCGTCTTTGTCTGCCATAGATGACTCTTGAAGCGATTAACTTCAAAGATATCCTTTGGTTCTTGTTGTTGTTTTAGGGGATTTTGTTGTTGGTTTGAAGTGCTGGGGATTGAACCCAGGACCTTAGCATATGCTAGGCAAGCTCTCTATCACTGAGCTACATCTCCAACCCACCCACCCCCTTTTTTTTTTTAATTTTGAGACAGTCTTATTAAGTTATGTAGGTTGCCTCTGGCCTTGAAGTTGGAATCCTCCTGCCTCAGCCTCCCAAGTAGCTGGGATTACAGGAGTGTGCCCCACTTATCTTCTGGGTCTTGTTCTTGTTGTTGTTAGGTGCCGTCGAGTCGGTATCCAACTCATAGCGACCCTCAGGGTTTTCAATGGCTGACTGTTTCGGGATTGCCTTGGGAGTGGATTGCCAGGCCCTTCTCCCATTTTTGCGGTGCTGGGAATTGAACTCAGGTCCTCAGAGACTGCAGCGCAGCACTCTACCAACTGAGCTAAATCCCAGCCCTTCTGGGTTTTACGACTGTATAAACAGTAACTATTTCATGCCAAAAATATAGCAAGCAGGAAAGTACCTAAGGAACTCTGCTACCCCCTAACTAGAAGTTGCGGTGGTAACACCTTAGCTCGCATCTTTGTGGGGGTGCTTTCTTCACCCAGCCCTGTAGCCTGTGTCTGTCTTCACACCAGTAAGACCTCTGGGCCGCCAGGGTTTGGCAGGCACGTGTGTCAGGAGACCGTGTGCCGCGGTTATCAAGTCTCTGCCCCCTGCCCCGGTGGGGTGGCCGTCTGCAGTCCAGTGTTGCCCATGACTCCAACGGCTATTTTGAAGGGTCAGCCCTGTATGTTTAGGGTTCCTTACTGTGAGCCGTGGGGCAAGACTTCCCTGAGCCCTGGGGGCACCTAACGCCAGGGGTCCTGCAGAGGGAGCTGTCTCCATGGGTGATCTCACTGTGTGCTCCTCAGAGGATAGTGAGAGTGAGTTTGCCCTTAAAATGGGGCTGGAGCTTAACTCACTTGCTAGATGCTGCTCCGCGTGCTCTGAGGTCCCAGGTTAGATCCCTGTTGTTGTTGTTAGGTGCTATCGAGTTGGTATCTGACTCATAGCGACCCTATGTACAACAGGCGAAACACTATTGTCAGTGCTTCTCTGCTATTCGTAGGGTTCTCAATCGCTGATTGTTTTGGGGGAGTGGGTTGCCAGGTCCTTCTCCCAAGGTTTGATCCCTAGCACTGCAAAAATGGGAGGTCTGGCAACCCATTCTTGAGATAATCAGCCACTGAGTGGTGCAGAGGACAGAAGATTTGTGGCCCAAAAAGTACAGATAGCCAAGCTTGTTTGTCAGCCATGAGAAGGATGTGCCGGGGGTCCTGAGCAGGCAGCACAGGCAGGCGGTGTTGACAGGGGTCTCGTCCTCGGGGCCCTGGACTCTGCTGCTGTGGGGTGAAATCAGGAGTGTAAGTCACAGGGCAAAACTTCAGTTTGGTGTCAGCTCTGTGGATCTGGGGAAAACCAAAGGAAAGGGGGCGCTCACGAGGGGATCCGTTCACCGTCCAGGGAAGGGGTGTGAGGAGAACGTAGGTGTTAGTGGCCTGCGCTCTCACAAGTCGGCTTTTCAGAGCAGGGCAAGGGCAGAGGTGCAGTCGCAGCGGTGCGTTCCACTGCAGTCCCACACTGCAGGCAGGGTTTTCTCACTTTCCGTGGGCACAGTGGCAGGGAGCCGAGGGATTGGACGTGGCGCGCTGGTAAGGTCAGCCCCACTGCAGGCCCCTTGTGGGGTCATCAGGCCCGCGGCTCTCCTCTTCCCTCCACCTCATGCCACCATCACTGCCCCGGCCGGGGCGCCGCAGACTGGAGCTCAGGGAGCTGGGGCGGGTGGGAGGCTGAGGGCCTCCATCTGCCCTCTCACTTGGAGGCCCTGGGGCCCGCCCTGTCCCCCGGCTGTACCCACAACCTCACTCTCCACCCCTGCCCAGCCCCGCCTCCCGCCCTCCTCCCGCCTGGCCTCGTGCTGTGGAAATGGCGCAGTGGGCAGCAGGACTCAGCAGGAATCCCTGCCCAGGGCACTGGGGAGCCGCGGCCTCCTTCCCGCCGCCTCTCGTCCTGGCCTCCAGGAGCCCTGTGTGGTCAGGCCGTGCTGGTGTCATTCAAGTCTCCCGTGGCTCCCGCCCATCAGCCACCTGGTGGTCCCATCCGCTCCATCCCGGCCTGCAGGGGCGGCGGGAACAGCCACACTTTCCCCTTCCTGAGGGCAGAGCTCCTGACCCTGTGAGGGCCGGGTGAGGTGGGGGTTCCGGCCACACAGGCTCCTCCGAGACCTTGTTCTGCGCGAGCACAGACGGAGGACGTCAGGGCGGCCCATCACGGTGTGTCCCCTAGATGTGAGCACCTGGCTCGGCGGTCGTGGACTGAGCCCCTGTGCATTGTGCGCTGGACCTGGGGGACAATGGCATCAGATGATGATGGTGACGGTGACAGAAATGACGGTTAACTGCCCTCCCTGCGTCTCCAGGTCGGCAGCTGCCAGTGTGGCCTCATGTGGCCAGTGGTGCTGGGCGGCGCCAGAGCTGCCCACGTCCGCCCAGCGCTGGCCTCTAGCCTGCAGGTGGCCTTCGTGTTCCCGAGGGACCCTGAGCGCCCGCCTGCCCCTTCCTTGCTCAGGTGGGGTGGGGCTGGGGTGTCTCTGGCCCTGCAGACCTCACCCTGCCCACCTTTCTCGGTCCAGACGGAGGCTGAGTGCCCGCCCCAGGCAGCTGCTCCGGGGAACGGGGTGCCTTTGTGCCTGGGCATTGAGCCAGGGCTCAGCTTACAGAATTGCTAAAGCAGCTGAGGGCTGTGTCCAGGTACAGGGTGGCACTGGGCAGGTGACCTGTGGGTCCTCAAACTGCAGAAGCGGAGGTTCTACCCACACCCGGAGGGTGGCTCCGGGTATTGTCACTTAATTGTACCTCTGTCCACTGACTGGGAAAACACATAATGCTCACCGAGTTCCCGTAACCAACCCGGTCATGGTTTTAAGTTAGTTTTGTATTTTACTTTAATGCTGTCCGAATTCGGTACATCTACAGCCATGCCACCCTCGTGTCTGATCTCGTAGGATCTTGGAAGCAGAGTCGAGCCTGATTAGTCCTTGGATGGGAGACTGTCTGGGAATACCAGGTTCTGTAGACTTGGAAGAAGGACCTAGCAGTCCAGTCCCAAAACAGTCAACCATCAAAATCCCTATGAATAACAGAAAAAAACCCTGACAGTGCTGAGCGTGGGACAGTGTCACGGAGTCTTTCGTCTGTTGTGCATCGGGTTGCTGAGTCAGACCCAACTCAATGGCACCTAACAACAACAAAACCCAGTAGAAACACAAACCCACTTGGATGTGGAAGGCATGTGAGAGGCCTGTGGCCAATGCTGGTGCGCAGGGACCCAGGGCTGCAGCCTCTGGCTACAGGTTGCCGGCTCTCAGCGCGAGGGATGTGTGAGCCCTGGGCCCGTGTCCTTGGTCTGTGTGTTGGCCAATGTGCCCGGACCAGGCTGTGCAATTATTGAGGCTTCGCGGTTGCGATAACTGTAGGGCTAGTGTCTTGTTCTCCATGATTTCTTGACTTTTCTTTCATTACCTGTAAGATCAGCTTCCCAGGGCCAGGGCTGCAGAGGAGCTTTGGGGACCTTAATTAGGCTTCAGCCATATCCGTAAATGGCTCGTGATCTTGTCCCTAAGTAGTTTGCGGCCACCCCCACTTCACAGCTGCTGGTTCTGTGGGTCAGCAGCTTGGGTTGGGCTCCGCTGAAAGGTTCTCCTGGTCTCCCCGGGATCAGTCCTGCCTACGTCAGCTCGCCTGGGGCCTGTGGGTCTGTGGACCTCGGCTGGAGGGTCCATCTCTGCTCCTGTGGCCCATCTTCCCACGGGCGGCCCGAGCGTCCTCATTTGATGGCCGAATGTCATGACAGAGGCTGCGGGGCCTCTGAAGGTGGCCTGGAAGTCACAGACACCACTCCTTCCACAGGTACCCCTGGGGTGAGCCAACAGCCAGCCCGGTCCACATCTGGAGGCAGCGTGGCCTGGCCCCGTGCATGTGCAGCGGGTTCCCCATCTGTGTAGTTCAGATCACGTATCTGCCAACTTGATGGGTGACCCACCCCATCCCCGTTCTGTGTGTCACGTGGGGGCCTCATCCTCAGGCCCTCTGCTGTGGCTGCCTGGTCACTGAGCACCCATGATGGCTGTGGCTTGCATTCCACCAGCTGGAGAAAAGCCCTTGGTCCCGGGCTTCTGTTCCCCCTTCTGCCTGCCCGAAAGGCAGTGCACAGAGCAATCGTGGGTGCCAGGTGCCAGAGAGGCCATGGCTTCCAGAGCTGGGGTGCCGAGGGACCAGGCAGAGGAGCGGTGGCTTGCACAGGGGCATAGTGAAGCCCCCAGAGCAATGGCCTCTCCCTCAGGATGAAGACAGACTGATTCTGGGCTGGCTTCTGGAGCAGATTTCACAGGATGCCACAGTTTATAGCCTCTGTGCATTTAAACTTGGGTTTTAAAACACAGAAGTCAATTTAAAGTTAGGGAGACATAATCTTTTAAAAATTGCTTTGAGGATAGCTGAGCCAATGCTTTTGGGGTGCTGAGCCCAGGCCTCTCCTCTACGGTTTCCTGCTCTGGCCCAAAGGGCTTTGGAAGCAGAGCTGGGGCAGGTGAGGGCCCAGTGAGCCTCTGTCCTGGGGCCTGGTCCACGGAGGGAGGCAGGGTCTGCCCATTGTGCAGCTCTGTGTGCTTGGCTGGCACATGGTGTCTTTGTATCAAGATCAGGGCACTGGGTACCTGATGGGTAGGGGGCACCCAGTGGGTCTGTGAGCTGGAGCAGACCCTCACTGGCAGGGACAGGGGTCCAAGTTCTGAGTCCTCATGGGGCACTCCTCGGGGGGGTGGCCAGGTGGAAGGGCCTCCTGTGTGCAGCTGCTAGAGTTAAGCAAGTGCACGGGCTGCGTCCCTTGGAGTGGGGTCCACCTGCAGGCAGCAGGCAGCTGTGTGCTCTGGCCCCATTTGGGGCATCCAGGGGTGAGGATGATTTTCCAGGCAGGTGCTCAGCCGCAAGGAGGCAGGTCAGATGGCCCCAGGAACCTGGCAGACAGCCAGGAAGACAGCTTTCTCGGATGGCCTTGAGTGGACGTTGGGCCATGGAGCTGGGCAGTGGTCTTAGTGCCAGAGCTGAGTGCTGCAGTCCAGCTGCAGCCTAGGATCCTGGGGTCCCCGAAGACAGGTGAGGAGTCGGCGATGGGAGACAGAGACACAGCAACTCGGAGGCAGTGTGATTCTGTTCCGTTTATTGCTCAGATAGCTCAGCCTTTTATACAGAACTACAATTCACTAAACCTTACCAAAGGTCAGAAAAAGCATTGATGGATTACACCAAGGTTTTGTCAACAATCACTTGATTAAATTATCACATGAGTGTCAGGTGGTGATCAAAGTAGGAGATGAACTTAGAGACAAATTGTGTTTACTTCAAAGGGATGAACCAAGCTGACCTGAGCACCTACATATCCTGTGTCTAAATCATTAAGTATTCTAACTTTATGCAGGAATTAGGGGCAGTTAACTATTACCTGTGTGTCACCCCACTGAGTCCATATGTTATGAGAAATGCGTGCTTATCAGAATGATTTGTTTACTGGAGGGCTGTTGGTACAAAGGCTTTTGTTTGTGTTGACTCAAGGAGTTTAGCTGTTGGAAGTCATTCAAGAATTTTCCCATTTTAAGCCTGCTAGGGAGGTTTCTCAACTCCCAATCTGAATCAGCACTGCTCACAGAGCCAGAAGATTATATATTTACATAAGAAAAGACGAGGCTCCAAGTCCCTTCCCATGAAGAGAACTTCTTTTGGAGGTACTCTTCCCCTTTCGGTAGACTTTCCCTCCGAGGCTAGAGGTACTCTTCCCCTTTCGGTAGACTTTCCCTCCGATGCCTTTTTAAAGGTACCCTTCCTCATGTGGGGACTCTGTCTACCCATCATGAGTGGATCTGGTAGCTGAGCTCCTGGGCCAATGCCAGCCTTGCCAAGCTTGTGTTTGGCAGGTCCGTCTGTCCTTGTGAAGGTTCCTGGTTAGACCCAGAGACTCCAACCTTGAAGCTGGAGCTGAGGCACCAGGGTTCCAGAGGGGAAGAGTGCGGGGCAGCACCGGGCCACGGGGATTGCACACTTCACAGGTGAGAGATCCAGGCAACAGACCAGGGCGTGGCCCCTTCGCAAAACTGAGGACAGTTGTTAAAGTAGATCCTCAAGGCACGCTATACCCACACAGAGGCATGGAGGCTTCATTCCCGAGCCCAGGGGCCTTCAGCAGGTGAAATAACTGGCACATCCATGCAGTAGAAGGTGACGTAGCATCTCTGTGAGTGATGTAAGACCTGCGTGGCCCCATGCGGCTCTGGAGAAGAGGAAAGGCTGAGCAGAGGGACGGGGCCAGGCAGGGACTGGCTGCCGGTCACGCTCCTTGGCGACAGTGGGGTGGTTTCTCAGGCACCTCAGCCTGTCACATTGCTCACACCTCGGCGAGCACACTGCCTCAGTGATGGTGTGGTTAGAACTCCTGCCCCAAGAATGGATGCAGCAGGTTTGGTGGAGACCCCAGGGGCCTGATGAGCCAGGCCGTGAGCTGGCTTTGGGGGACCCTGATTGTTTCGGCCCAGAGTGGACAGGCACCTGCCCTGAGTCTGGAATGGGGGGTGAGGGTGGCCCTGGTTCCCTGCTGTAGCCAGGCCATGTGTTCTCTGATGGCTACTTGGTGGCCCTGCCCTTGAACATCGTAAAGCCTGGTCAGACCCATCCTCCCTGGCATGAGAAGGAGCCCTGAGTCATCAGGCCTGACCTGGTGGACATGTTTGAGGTGGTCTAGGGCCTCTGCCCATGTGGGCAGCACAGAGCCTGGGCAATGAGCTGGGACTTGGGCTTCAGCCTAAACTGGGATAGGATTCTCCTGCTGCCCCCTGTGTGGCCCTGAGCAAGTTGTTCAACTTCCCTGTGCTTCAGTTGTTGTTGTTAGGTGGCATCAAGTTGAGCCTGAGTCTTAGGGACCCTGTGCACAACAGACAAAACACTATCGGACGCTGCGCCATACCTGGCTCTATGCTTCTCTGCTATTCATAAGGCTTCCGATGGCCAACTGTTTTGGGAGTGGGCTGCCAGGTCCCTCTCCCAAGCCAACGGCACCTGGTGTTCCCAGGCGGTCTCTCGTCCAAAGACTAACCAGGCCCGACCCTGCTTAGCTTCCGAGGTCTGGAGGATCGCACGCCAGGGCGGGGCAGCTGCAGACGTGCTTCAGTCTGCTCACCTGCTAAGTGGGGTCATTATGGCATCTTCTGTACGGAGCTTCTTGAGAGTTTAACGAGTTCAGACGCGGAGTGTGTCTGGAGCAGACCCCGGAATGTAGTTAAGAACCTGAGAAGGGTTTTTGTTGTCTTTTCTGTTTCTGTCCTTTGTTGTTGTTGTTGTTAGGTGCCGTCGAGTCGGTATCCGACTCATAGCAACCCTTATAGGGTTTTCAATGGCTGAGTGCTTCGGGATTGCATTGGGAGTGGATTGCCAGGCGCCCTTCTCCCATTTTTGCGGTGCTGGGCATTGAACTCAGGTCCTCAGAGACTGC
This sequence comes from Pedetes capensis, assembly GCA_007922755.1. Lineage (NCBI taxonomy): Eukaryota > Metazoa > Chordata > Mammalia > Rodentia > Pedetidae > Pedetes > Pedetes capensis. Next base: position 73,143 of record VMDO01000859.1, read on the forward strand.
AGTGCAGCGCTCTACCCACTGAGCTAAATCCCAGCCCCCTTCTGTCCTTTAGAACCATGTATTAATTGCTGTCAAACAAATTACCCCAAACACAGTGATGTGAGACGGTGCCCGGTTACTCTCCCACAGCTTCCTTGTGGTCACCCAGCAGTGACTTAGCCGGGGGACTAGGTTATTCTCGTGGCCATCCAGACTGTGACCACCCGGGCTCCTGAGGGGGGTGGAGGATCCACTTCCGGGGCAGCTTCCCCGTGGCTCGAGGTCTCGGCTCCATCCATGCGGGCCGGCCCTGCTGCTCACATGGTCTCAGGACACGGTGGCTGGCCCAGCTTGGAAGTCCCTCAGAGCTGGAGGACCAGGCTACCTGCTGCAGGGAGGGTGGCAGGGGGCTCCCTGGGAAGAAGCAGAGTGGGGCCCACAGGCGGGAGCTCCTGTGAGGTCAGGAGACCTGAGGCCAGGGCCACACGCGGCAGCAAGGGGAGTTGGTGTTGCCAGGCTGTCCTGGCAGAGCTGGCAGGGCTCCGGGTGGGAACACAGCTACCCTGGCCAGGGCCAGCCGGGAGCTGTCCAGCCACAGGGGAACCCGGCCCTTTGCTGGTGAGTCACTGCCTCCCTTCCTGTCCACACAGCATCACAGGCAGGAGTGCAGCCGTGGCCGCCCGCCCTTCGTGACTGCCAGTGCTGCGGCCAGGGAAGCCCCTAGCCCCGAGCTGGCCTGGGCTCACGCCAGCCTGCTGTAAAAACCTAGGGTGTGGTCTCCGTCTGTTAGGCGAGGTGCCAAGTAGATGGCATTACCCACAATGCCTGCACCTACAGGCCATTGTTGGGGTCGTTGTGGGCAATCTGGTTCCTCGCTCCTGCTCCTCTCCAGGGCCTCACTGTGTAGCCCAGGCTGGCCGTGAACTCACAATCCTCCTATCTTGGCCTCCCAAGTGCAGGGATTATGGGAGTGCACCACCACACCTGGCTCTTTGTCTCCTCTTTTCTTCTCTTTCTCTTGTTTGCATGGGAGAGGTTGTGCATGGTATGTGTGTGGTGTGAGGGGTGTGTGCTGTTGTGTCTGTGTGTGCCTGGTGTGTGTGTGTGTGTGTTTTTTTGCAGTACTGGGGGTTGAACCCAGCGCCTCGCACCTGCATGCTCTGCAAGTGCTGGACCACTGAGCTGCACCCCCAGCCCATGGCTTTTTACTTTTTGAGACAGGGTCTCGCTAAAAGTTACGCAGACCGCCTCTGGTCTCGAACTTGCAATCCTCCTGCCTCTGCCTCCCAAGTCGCTGGGATGACACGCGTGCGCCACCACGCCCAGCACCTGATGTGTGGTTTGTGGCGCTGTTCCTGTATTAGCGCTGTGTGTGTGGTGTATGGGACGCACCGATGCATAGCTCATCCGTGACGTCACACGCCCTTCCGTGCGGAGGGAGCCGCGCTCTGGGAGGCGGGCGCCATGAGCAGCTCCGGGTCCCACGCCTGACCCCTGTGCCCTGTGCTTGCAGGACGGCGGTTCTCAGCGAAGGCCCCTGCGCCCGGCCCTGAGCGACCATGGGCCTGCTCGCCTTCCTGAAGACGCAGTTCGTGGTGCACCTGCTCATCGGCTTCGTGTTCGTGGTCAGCGGGCTGGTCATCAACTTCACCCAGCTCTGCACGCTGGCCCTCTGGCCCATCAGCAAGCAGCTGTACCGCCGCGTCAACTGCCGCCTGTCCTACTCGCTCTGGAGCCGTGAGTGTCGGCAGGCCGCAGGGCTCCGGGGAGGGCCGTGGGGAGGGCACGTGGGCCTGGGCGTGGGCCCGCCTGGGCCTTCTCCCCACAGTGAGGAGGGAGCGGCCGTGGAGGGCGGTGTGGGTCCAGGGCGGGACTTCACTGGGGGCCGTGTGCTGTGTGCACAGCGCACTGTTCTGAGCGACGAGACAGCGGTTTCACGTGGCTTAGCGTGGTACCATGGAGGTTGCAAACCGAGCAGAAGGAAAGGGAAGAGAAAGTCAGTGGCCTGTGCCCCAGCACCAGGGCATCATGAGGCAACTGAGGCAGGACGTCCCTGCGCCTGCCCGTGTCTCCGTGGACGGCTGAAGAAAGGGCGCCTCCCGCGCTTGGTAGTAAATGTGTGCAGGGGCGTCTGTCCGAATGGCTGGCGCACACGTCCGCATTTATACTTGGGCCCGTCTCCACTGCCACGCAGACAGAGATCTGCCCACACAGGGCTCCCGGGCTGTGGCGTGCGAGCAGACACATCTCTGGAGAGCCACTTGGCGGTGGCTGTCAGCGATCTGAGTGATTTAATTTCTGACTTGTTAGTCCACAAAATAAGAACCTGTCTTAGAAATCTGCAGAAGTGTGCGTGTCATAGGCAGGCTCCCTCATGTCATCTCTTTTGTATTGGCACAAAACTGGCAACAACCCCAGGGTCCCAGCATGTCCCCAGCGGGCGACCTCTCTGTCCCCGTTGAGAGCATCTCCCAAATGCATCTTTAAGTGAACCAGGAAGCTGTTCAGTGGAGTGGACAGCGCATTGCCACGTATGCACTGTGGTTTTTAGAAGGATGTCATACCCGACGTGTACATGCACATGTGGCCACAAGTACACAGGGAGCCCTGGCAGGAGGCAGGGGAGAACCATGTGGCTGTGCGCTCTTAGGAGGGGGAGAGGTGGGCTGCTCCCTCATCTTTCACATTGCCGGCTCTGTAGCCTGCACATGTGCACTGTGGCTCACGCGGGAAGGCGGGAGGCCATGCACCTTTGCCACCTTTGACCTTTCCTGACTTAGGTGGCAGCAACAACAGTGTCCTCCCGCCCCCCCCCCCCCCCCCCCCCCCCCCCCCCCCCCCCCCCCCCCCCCCCCCCCCCCGCCATCTGCAGAGACCTGGAGCCTGCCTTGCCTCTCTGCTGGCTTCAAAATAAAAAGCTGCCACTTTTCTGCAGGAAGGGAGAATTAGAAATCCCATAATCTGAACCATATGAATGGGCTGGTGTCAGTGTGCAAGGGGTGAACAAAAATACATTAAATATTTAAAGAAAAATATCATAACAGTAAGGCCAGGCACAGAGGCTGAGGCAGGAGGATTGCAGGTTTGAGGCCAGAGGCAGCCTGCGTGACTTAGTGAGACCCTGTCTCAAGATAAAAAATAAAAAATGGACTGAGGGGGCAGCCCAGTGGTAGAGCACTTGCAAAGTACATGCAAGGCCCTGGGTTCAACCCTCAAATACCACACAAAAGAAATTATTACAGTAAAAGACACATCGCCATCGTCCTCCTCAAAATACTCTCCCTGGCTTTGAACATATTTATCCTGTCATTCTTGCCAGTTTCTGAAGCAATTCTGGAAGTCCTCTTTCATGAGTCATAATTTTTTAAATTTAAACATTTCCCCTATGTTTTTTGTCACACCTCCTAACTCAGTAACATGAATACGTACAACAAGGGCAAATAGTAATCAAAACTAAATTACAGCCCCTCACCTGCAGTAACATCCTGAGGCCAGAACCTGAGGCCTGAGGCTCTGGCAGAGCAGCCAGAGCTGTCGGTGAAGGAAACCCCGGCACCCAGGGAGTGTGGCGGGAAAGCGGGACAAGGGCGCTGCCTTTCAGGACTGGGGCCCCAGGGAGCTGGCCGGCAGGCCCTTGGCCGCAGCGGAGGCGAGCAGGCTGAGGGCAGCCCACGACAGAGTCCACGGCCACGCAGACAGAGGAGGCCACCGGTGACCCAACGTGAGGAGGAGCCACGGAGAGCTTCCGTGAATGAAAACTGTCGTTTTCTGAAGTAGAAACTTGATGAGTTTCTCATCAGATTAGACGGTCGGTGAGAGAGCGGGTCGTCTGGCCGTCAGCACGAAGATGTCATCCCAGGTGCCGCAGAGCGACAGGAAGACGGCAGATGTGAATCTGGAGTTGAAAGGTGTTGAGGTGGACCGAGTGTGCTCTGGGCTGCCCAGGAGGGAGAGGCAGCGTAGGGAGAGATGGGGGCCACGGATGTCCCTGAACTGATGAAAGTGTGACGGTGCAGGAAGCACGTGGATCCCAAGCAGGGAAGAGAAACGGCGATCCACAGCGGGATGCACCATGGGCAATCCCAAACCATCAGTGGCTGAGAGACAGCAGGATGCACCGTGGGCAATCCCAAACCATCAGTGGCTGAGAGACAGCAGGACGCACCACGGGCAATCCCAAACCATCGGTAGCTGAGAGACAGCAGGACACACCACGGGCAATCCCAAACCATCAGGGGCTTGGGGCAGCAGGACCCACCACGGGCAATCCCAAACCATCGGTAGCTGAGAGACAGCAGGACGCACCATGGGTAATCTCAAACCATCGGGGGCCGAGAGACAGCAGGACGCACCGCAGACAGTCCTAAACCATCAGTGGCTGAGAGACAGCAGGACACACCGCGGACAATCCCAAACCATCAGTGGCTGAGAGACAGCAGGATGCACCGTGGGCAATCCCAAACCATCGGTGGCTGAGAGACAGCAGGACACACCGCGGACAATCCCAAACCATCGGTGGCTGAGAGACAGCAGGACGCACCACGGACAATCCCAAACCATCGGTGGCTGAGAGACAGCAGGACGCACCGCGGACAATCCCAAACCATCGGTGGCTGAGAGACAGCAGGACGCACCACGGGCAATCCCAAACCATCGGTGGCTGAGAGACAGCAGGACGCACCGCGGGCAATCCCAAACCATCAGTGGCTGAGAGACAGCAGGACGCACCACGGACAATCCCAAACCATCGGTGGCTGAGAGACAGCAGGACGCACCGCGGGCAATCCCAAACCATCGGTGGCTGAGAGACAGCAGGACACACCGCGGACAATCCCAAACCATTGGTGGCTGAGAGACAGCAGGACGCACCACGGACAATCCCAAACCATCGGTGGCTGAGAGACAGCAGGACGCACCTCGGACAATCCCAAACCATCGGTGGCTGAGAGACAGCAGGACGCACCACGGGCAATCCCAAACCATCGGTGGCTGAGAGACAGCAGGACGCACCACGGGCAATCCCAAACCATCGGTGGGCGAGAGGCTCTTCAGAGTGCCGGTGAGGTGGCTGGAGCCCTGCCGGGCGGCAGGCTAACTGCAGGTAGCCCTCAGCCAACCCGGCAGAACACACAGCCCTCCTCAGCCTCCAGAGGCAGGCGATCATCAAGCGCTATGCAAGGTCAGCAAGAGGACCTTTCAGGAAAAAGGATGGAACGAAAATAGTGGTAAAAATATACGTAAGCAAAAGGCCAGGGCATTCCCTGCTAACAGATCATCATCTCCCACATTTTTTAAAAGAATGTTCTTTACTAAGCACAAAAGCCATCACAAAAGTGGGATCTGAGTTTGAAGAAAGAATGGCAGCCACAGATACGGGAGCACAGGTAAATCTAAACAATCATGTAAACTAATAACAGCTTCCAGTTTATGGGTCGGGACCAAACGCCGGCAGCAGCTGCCTATGTGTCAGGAAGGGGGGGTGACCCAATGTAGGGGCCCTCCCGGCCTGAGTTTGTTAGACATGAATCTTAACCGCAGACATCATTAACTAAATTGTTGTTGTTGTTGTTAGGTGCCGTCAAGCTGTGTCCGACTCATAGCGACCCTCATAGGGTTTTCAATGGCTGACTGTTTCGGGATTGCCTTGGGAGTGGATTGCCAGGTCCTTCTCCCATTTTTGTGGTGCTGGGAATCGAACTCGGGACCTCAGAGACTGCAGAGCGGCGCTCTACCAACTGAGTTAAATCCCAGCCCCATTAACTAAATAGGGTAGAGAAAAGGGAAAAATCAAACATAACTTCTAAAGTATCAGAGACAGCTGGATTGGGCAATGGGGCACATCGGTGGTCTCAGATTCCTGGGACAATCACTGGAGTTCAGGAGTTTAAGGACAGTCTGGACAACACAGTGAAACCTCATCTCAGAAAGAGACAGAGATGGGGGGGGAGAGAGAGAGAGAGAGAGAGAGAAAGAGAGAGGAGGAAAGAAAGATGGGGGGGAAGGAAGGGAGGGGTGGACTCAGAAAGCAAAGATGAATTCCTTTTTTAAAAATGACAGGAAAGTCGAGGGAAAAAGCATAAAAGATAGAAATCTTGAGGAAGAAGTTAAAAATGACTATAAAGTCCTCCAGTGTTTGAAATGGACACAGGCACCCAGGAAAAGCGCAGCCCTGTCCTGTCTGCTCTCAGCCAGCCCGTGTGCCCTGTGGAGTGAGGGATGCTCTCGTGCCCCACGCTCCTCTAGGTGCATTGCTAGGAGCCCTTGTCCAGTCAGAGCCACACGGGGTACGCTTGGGTGTGGTGAGAGGTATTTTTTAATGGCCTCCAACTGCTCGTTTAGTTTCACCTCTGCCTTGCTGTTTCCGTTCCTCGATGGCGCATTCTTCTTGCCGCCTGAGCCAACCCCACAGGTCCTGGGCCCTCTGACCCTCAGAGCTGGACAGGGCGTGGTTCCCGTGCAGGCTTGGTAGCCTGCCGCAGGCCCCTCGATCCCTGCCCACCTCGGGCTCAAAACCTCCGCTTTCTCCTCTGCTGAACAGCGATCAAATCGCCCGCTTTGATCCGTATCATGAAGGTTAGGTTAGTGCGTGGCGCAGGTGCACAGTGATGCTCAGAGAACTGTCACTGTCGCTAGACACGTGGTGAACTCTTTCAAATCAGTGGCTGAACCGTGAAGAGAACGGCTTATCCACTGTGTGGAAGGGCAGCGCGCACTGCGATGAAGGAGCGGCTCAAAAGAAATTCTCGGGGCCAAGTCAGTCACCCCAGCAGTGCACACAGTTCTGGGACCTGTTGAAGGCCGGCCCCCAGGCGCAGTGGCTGGCAGTTTGGTCTGCGCCGACCTAGGCCATCTGCCCCCTGCCCCTGCTCCCTCAGACCTCCCGGGTCCTGGAGCCTTCCCAGCAGAACAGAGGGCCTGCCCGTGGCACCCAGGGGCAGCTCATCTCCGTCCCTCTGGCTTTGAGTCCCTCTGGGTCCCTTCTTCTTCACCTGGGCCCGGCCTCTCCTGCTGAGGGTCCAGCCCATGCAGGCCGGGTCAGCCACGCTGAGGGCTGTGTCCCTTGGGGGGCGTCAGCTGGGGGTTTGCTGGTGGCAACCTCTCGCCCAAACACACGACTTCCTCCACCCAGGCTGCCACGTGTTTGCGGACACCGTTTCCCATGTAAAGGACGTGTGGCCCCTCAGTGCCCGGCCCACCTTCCAGCTACCCCCGCCTGTCTGCATTCGGCTCATCGCACATCCATCTGGCAGTCGGTGCGGCCCAGAGAGGCCCGAACTGCAGGGGTCCCATGACTACCCTGCCGCCCAATACCACCTCAGGCACCTCGGGACCTCCTGGGGTCCCCAGTTCACCTGCCCACGGGAGTATGGGTGCTGAGCATTTTGTGAACCATGCAACTTGTTTTGTTTTGTTTTGTTTTGTTTTTTGGCAGGGCTGGGGATTGGAACCCAGGGCCTGGCAAAGCTAGACAAGTGCTGTGCCCGTGAGCCACACTCCAGCCATCAGTGTTCTTTACGGCTGTGATAATTGGCGTGAAAGAAACTCCAGCCGTGGCCTTGCAAGTCAAACTTCAGGGACAAGGCATTCGGTGTGCATGAGCTCAGGTCTGTCTGCTGAGTCCTGGCTCCCGGGGGATGACCCACAGGTCATCGTCTGGAGAGGCAGCGGGGGACCGAGGAGGGAGTCAGCCGTGGATGAGTGCCCACGCCAGTGGTGTGGATGCTGACAGACAAAGAGATGGCTCTGAAAAGTATCGTACTATTTTTATTTTTTAAATTTAAATTTTTATCTTATTTATGCTAGTGGAGCACAGAGTAATAAGTCACTTGCTGTCTCCATTATGCAATTGTTACATCAGTGTTGCTTACACATTCATCATCGCACGTATCCTACAGGACGGTATGGACTAAAGAACAATGTTTTGTTTTCTTTTGGGAGGAGAGGGAACAATGTAGAGGGTAAGAGAGGAAAAGCACAAGATACAGGATGCCACTGTATGAAGATATGAAATAAAGAGGGAAGGACAGGTATCTTTCTAAAAAAGTTCAGAAATGTCTGGCAGTGTCGAGCCTTCGCCATCCCTCCCTCACCTGGGCCTTCCCTGTGCGTCCACCATGATCAAGAACCATGACAGTCATAAGCCCGACCAATGTGGGTACACAGGCCCTATGGCCCCCAGGGGGGTCTTGGGGTCTGTGGTGTGGCCCTCCCCACTTTACAGTGAGGACTGCTTGCTGGCCTGCGGCAGCCCTGGGGTCGGGTGTCAAGGTTCTGACCTGCCACATGACACTAACCACCTGTGACTGGTAAATCAGTAGATTGAATCCATGTCAACAGCGCTCAAATTATTGATAGAACAGTATTGTGAAAATCCCCTTGGAGAGACATGCGCACTCCCCTGCCACCGTAGTGCTGTCCACCGGGTGGGAACAGCTGAGAGCCTCTTAGCAGGTGGAGGGCTGTGTAATGGAGTACTAGTGAGGAAGGAATTCTGACTCCTGGGACACCAGGAACCATGAGGACATTGTGCAGAGCGAGATGAGCCAGACACTGAAGGCAGAGGCTGTGTGACTCCACCCGTCCTCGGAATCTGACCTGGTCAAGCCCCAGAAACAACGTGTAGTCGGTCAGCAGGTGTAAAGTTTCCCTTCTGAGGACAAGTGGGTTCTAGAGACCTGCTGCACAGCTCCGGGCTGCAGGTAGCGTTGCTGCACTTAAGATCGACACTGAGTGTGCAGATCTTACAGTGAGTGTTCTTACCACAGTGTAAACAGAAAAGAAAATGTTCTGCCCATTGCCCCGAGAAACTGCATTAAAAACATCAGGCTAGCCAGGCACAATGGCGCACGCCTGTAATCCCAGCGGCTTGGGAGGCGGAGGCAGGAGGATCGCAAGGTCGAGACCAGAGGCAGTCTGTGTAACTTAGCGAGACCCTGTCTCAAAAAGTAAAAAAAATGGGCTGGGGATGCAGCTCAGTGGTCCAGTACTTGCAGAGCATGCAGGCGTGAGGCCCTGGGTTCAACCCCCAGTACTGCAAAAACAAACAAACAAACAAAAAAAAAACCCTAGACCCCAGCCCCACCTCGGCCACCCAGTCGGGACCCGCTCCATTTGTACAGACAGACTCTGTCTGTCCTTTCAGTAAAATCTTCCTTGCTCTTGCTTGCCTTTGCTGTCTGTGTTTATCTGGGGGTCCGTGGACCCAGGGGCTCAGCGCCCATCACCGGTCTCAATAGGACTCTCAATAGGACGTGGCTCCGATCCTCCCACAACAGCCCATCGTCACTGGGCGCGTGGGGCACGTGGCCTGCACAGTGCCTGTGAGAGCAGCAGCTGCAGGCAGAGGTGGCAGCGTGTGTGTGTGAGGTGGTAGGGTCCAGTGCTTTCCATTGGTCTCCCGGCCTTTTGTTAGGGAAAGTAGTTGCGATTTGGGGGAATGTATCAGATATGAGCGCTCCGAACTCACTTCTGCAGAAAACTCCCTGGAGATGAAAATGCTACGCCCCAGGCGGGCACACCCAGGGCGTGTCACAGCCAGCCCGGGAGGGAGGCAGCGCCCCCCCAGGCCGCGGCTTGCATTGCGCCGCAAGCTGACCTCTCTCCCTCCCTCCCTCCCTGTGCTGCCCGCAGAGCTGGTCATGCTCCTGGAGTGGTGGTCCTGCACGGAGTGCACGCTCTTCACCGACCAGGCCACGGTGGACCACTTCGGGAAGGAGCACGTGGTCATCATCCTCAACCACAACTTCGAGATCGACTTCCTGTGTGGATGGACCATGTGTGAGCGCTTTGGCGTGCTGGGGGTGAGCGGTGGGTCCCACGGAGGGGCTGAGGGTGAGCCGTGGCTGTGGGGGGGCTGTCCTGGGGGACTTCTTGGGGTGTGGAGTCCCCCCAGCTCTGGAGGCTCCTTCCTTGGAGATCTCCAGGCCTGGGTCCTTCTAGCAGAGTGGTGAGAGGCTGACCTGCCCGGCCTTGCCTGCAGGGCGCCCTCTGTGGACCTGAGCTTGTTCCTGGGACTAGCTGCCGCTTCACTGCCCGTCACTGACCCTTAGCTTCTGGAGAGGCTCATGGGAGGCCCCACAGATTTAGCTCCCATTAGCTAAGTGGCCGCAGATAAGATTTAAACCACACTGAGACAGCCGAGGGGTTCGCTACGGTGGAAGACCCAGTCAGGGGGCACAAGGGAGGGGGGTAGGACGCTGAGCCATCCCAGGGAAGCCGGGGGTCATCCCAGAGCCCCGCCCTCCCCAGGAGCGCTTGGCTCGTCTCTAGGACAGCTGCCAGGCCAGGCCAGGCCGTCCCCAGCTTGCCGACCCAAGTGCCACACCCAGAAGCCGCCCACAGCAAACACCTTAAGCCAGGGAACCCGCGGCCTGCAGAGCGGCGCTGAGCGAGGCCCGGGGTGGGAGCGAAGGCTGCACGCCGGGCCAGCGCACCCCACTTCCCGGCCCTCCCCCAGAGTTCCAAGGTGCTGGCCAAGAAGGAGCTGCTGTACGTGCCCCTCATCGGCTGGACCTGGTACTTCCTGGAGATCGTGTTCTGCAAGAGGAAGTGGGAGGAAGACCGGGACACCGTCATCGAGGGGCTGAAGCGCCTGGCCGACTACCCCGAGTACATGTGGGTGAGTGGGGGCAGGCGTGCTGCCGGGAGGGGTGGCCCAGCCGGAGCGTCACCCGCTCCTCCATGTGCTGCGGCCTGAGTTGTTGTTGTTGTTAGGTGCCGTCGAGTCGGTATCCGACACATAGCGACCCTCATAGGGTTTTTAATGGCTGACTGTTTCGGGATTGCCTTGGGAGTGGATTGCCAGGCCCTTCTCCCCTGGCCCGAGTTAGGAGGTGTAAAAGCCCCCAGCCCTCCTGCCTCCGATCCTGCAGGTGGGGGCTCTCCCCCCACACCCCGTCCCCGCTCTGGAAGCCCAGCTTTTACCTGCAACACCCGCAGGTGTGGAGAGGCGGCGTGACAGCCCTGGCCCTCGCCAGCTGCCCGCCGTCCCTGTGCGGGGTGCCCTGCTTCTGTCCTCTCCTTGTTCGAGTGCATTTGGGGAACCCCAGCTTATTACTCAGTGCGTCCTGTGCTCGGGTTGTGGGAACGGCAGACCATTTCCCACTCTCTGATGAGAGGCTGCTGGCCAGAGACACCTTTGGGTTTCCCTCCTTTCTGGAGAGTTCTTTCACCAAAGCTGTGCCGCAGGCATGCATTTCCCTGACTGGGCTGCAAGTTGCAGCCCTAAATAACGTGTCAGACGGTGCCACGTGCTTGTCACCAGAGCGGCCCCGTGACGCTGTGATTCCTATAAATCCAGCAACAGATGCTTCACTGCAGCTCATGGCAGCACGGGCGACCTGGAATGTTCTGAGCCTTCAACGTCAGCGCCCTCGTCCCGCCCCTCATGCCCTGGAGTAACCCTCCTGTCCCCTGCTTTCCTCCTGTGCCCTAGTTCCTCCTATACTGCGAGGGGACGCGCTTCACAGAGACCAAGCACCGCATCAGCATGGAGGTGGCCGCCTCCAAGGGGCTGCCCCCTCTCAAGCACCACCTGCTGCCTCGGACCAAGGGCTTCACCACCGCGGTCCAGTGCCTCCGGGGGACAGGTAGGGGCCTGTGGTTGATGGCACAGAGCCTGCACCAGAGCTGCTGCCTTCTGGGCTCGGGCGTGCAAAGACCAATGCAAACCGATGTGTTACAAACCAGTGAGTGCGTTCCCCGTGAGACTCGGGGTACCAAGAGCACGAAGTGGCTACAGTGAGAGAGGGGCGATGTGCCGGAAGCTCCTCGAGTCACTTTTTTTTTTTTTTTCCGCTACTGGGGGTTGAACCCAGGGTCTCGGGCTTGCATGCTCTGCAAGTGCTGGACCACTGAGCGCCACCCCCAGGCCCCCCTTTTTTTTTGTGGTACTGGGGGTTGAACCCAGGGCCTCGTGCCTGCATGCTCTGCAAGTGCTAGGCCACTGAGCTGCACCCCCAGCCCATTTTTTTTACTTTTTGAGACAGGTAACTCGCTAAGTTACGCAGACGGCCTCTGGTCTCAAACTTGCGATCCTCCTGCCTCCACCTCTTGAGCCGTTGGGATTACAGGCGTGCGCCACCGTACCCAGCTTCCTCCTGTCACTTTTGAGGTGACCGAATGGTAGTTACAGGAAGCAATTAAAGTAATAATAAAATGTACACAGTGCAAAACTCCACAAAGGAAAACATAGAACATAATCACGTATCTATTTAGTCTAAAAGGAGTCAAGTAAACTAGGCAAAGAGCCCAGAGGGTGAGTAGGCAGCCGCCGAGGCGGGTCTGAGCACGCACGGGTGTGCGGGGAGCTGGCCCCGCCGAAGGCCACGGCGAGGAGAGACCTGGGGAGGAACCCGGAGAACCCACGGGCAGGCCTCTCATGCCCTGCACGTGGCACGTGGAGTGGCAGGCTGCTGCTCGGTTTGGCCGTGCCGTGGTGGCCCCAGGGCCTCACCCGCGCGGTCTCTCCTCCCCCAGTCACAGCCATCTACGACGTGACCCTGAACTTCAGAGGAAACAAGAACCCGTCCCTGCTGGGGATCCTCTATGGGAAGAAGTACGAGGCGGACATGTGCGTGAGGTGAGCACGCAGGGCCTGGAGCTGGGGAGGCTGCTCTGAGTCAGACTCTGTCCCTTCCTGACCTGGTCTCAAATCCATCTGGGATCATCGGGTCTCCTGGGCACGGTCACATGACCTGGTGGGCTAAGCACTGATCTCCCGTGTTGTGCCCAAAGTTCGAGTTCCCCACAGACCACCAGGGAGTCCGAAGTCGCATGCGATAACAAAGAGCCTTGGTTAAAGCTCGAGCTCGAGGCTACCGCACCTCACCCGTGTGGCAGTTCAGTGCTGGGACCTCGACTCCTTGCAGGGTAAAGGCTTATATTGTGGGTTACAAGCAGGGAAGGACGGGGTGGAGAAAGTCAGATAAGGTGAGGTTTTGGGCTGCTAAAGTGTGCTATTTGTGTTATCTTGAGGTCTGGGAGTTCTCGGAAGTTACTGCCCGTATCTACAGCCCTTTGTTGTGGCCCAGAGCATGCTGATCTAGTGATCTTTTAAAGGAATTTGTGGAGCAGCGCCTGTAAGACAGAATCCTAAGATAAGGGGGTCATTCCGGCTGACTCCGGGCTCTTGGTCAGCCTGGGCATCTCATCTCCCAGAGGGGAGACTCAGGTCTCAGGGGCAGGCGGTGTGGGGCTTCCTGCAGAGCCTCTGATGATGCAGGGCTCTGTCCACCGGTGGCTCTGCACTGCCCCTGGTGACTTTAGATACATTGACAGGCGCCTTGGTGTCCACAGGAAGCGGTGGTCCAGGAAAGCCAGGGCCTGCGCAGTGCCATCTTGGGTGCTGGATCTCGAGGCCACATGTGCCCCCAGCCAGGTCCCCAGATACACAGAGAAGGACGTGTCCAGATCCCCCCCACCGTGAACAGCCTGAGGCTTTGCTCTGAGCTGCGGCAGGGACGTCATGCCGAGCGCGGCCTGCCCCCTTGCACACGAGGTCAGGGTCAGACGGGTGGAGGAGGCACGTCCTCCTGCTGGCCGTGCGCTGTGCGGTCTGACACCCCTTGTCTCTCCGGCTCCAGAATCAAAGATGGTCCACCCCAAATCTTTTGGACTTGACCCCCTGGGCTTTGACTTGAGTCCAGCTCATGGCATCACCCCGGGGGGCCTCCTCAGTGCATCCCATCGGCACAGAGGAGAGAGTTAGAAGGTCAGTGGGCAGAACCCCTATGAAACCACAGCTGCTGAGACCTCGGGTCCACGGCGCGAGATTTGCTGCCGAGGCGCAGACACGGGCCCCGGGCTGGGCACTTGCTCCTGGCTCCTCTCTCCAGAAGAAGCTGCTCTGGGCCCGCCAGGGTGGGTACCCAGGCCCCGCACCAGGACTGTGCTCAACCTGGCGTACCCCTCACCCGCGTTTCATTTACCCACAGTCAGTCGTGATCTGAAAATGTTAAGCAGAAAATTCCAGAAATAAGCTATTCACAGGTTTTAAACGGTGCGCCCTTCTGAGTAGGGTGGTGGAGCCTGGCGTCCTCCCACTGCGTCCCACCTGGGACACTGAATCATCCCTGTGTCCACTGTGCCCTCCTGTTAGTCACTCAGTCGCCCTCGGTCACATGGCCCTCATGTCACTTTATAATGGCCCCCAAGCGCAGGAGTAGGACACAAAGGGGGCGTCAAGTATGAAACACGGGAGGACAGATGAGCTCTGGTGTCAGGCAGCCACAGTGCCGGGCCCGTGGAAGAACACGTTGAGGGGTCAGTACCACCTGTGGCCCCTGTAACTGGCCTGGCTCTGGTGTGCGCATGGCTGCGCCCTCTGCTGGACGTTGTGAGGCATTACATGGTGCACCGAAAGGTGTTTAGCTGCTGCTTGTTTTTGTTTTTGCTTTTTGTTTCTCTTTCTCCTTCCTAAAATTCCACGGCAAACCCAGGTGGCTGTCAAGGCAGCCGAGCCATCCTCCCCAGGGGGCTCCGTGCTGTTCTTCCTCAGCACAGTGACTCTGCAGGGCCACAGCCGTGTCCAACACTGAGGTTGAGATGCCCCTTCTGGCAGTGACCCATTCACAGCTGTCCCGCTGCGTGCTGGGAGGCAGGGACGTGCAGGTTCTGTGTGTGGCAGAGGCCCCACCTGCAGGCCTCCTGTCCTGTGACTGGGAAGGTGGGTCCGGTCCCCATGGGCCTGCGTTCTGTTTCCTTAGTGTCACTGCTGTTTCCCAGCCGACGCACTGTTGTCTTGTTAAACTTTAGAAGTACTGGAAAGGTCCTACTGGAGCTTTCTTGAGTGGCCTCCGCCTCCTGTTATTCAAGGACAGCCTCCTTTCAGAATAGGAGTTGCAGCGTGCTCCAGGTGAGAAGTGCCCCAGGTCTGTTGCCAGGCAGTCGCCCCGCTAACCTTCCCAGCGAGGACTTCAGCTCACGGGCTGGAGACCTAGTTGGTAACGCAGGTGTGCAGACAGTCCAGGGGCCTAGGGAAATCGCCTGCCTGTGAGACTGAAGCCTCTCGATTTGTATTACTTTCCGTGTTTGAAGCACGTGGACTTTATCTGTGGAACATCATCCTTCGCGCCTCGTGAAAGGCCGTTGGTCACGTTCCGTCGCTGTGACAAGACACCTGACAGAGACGATGTAAAAGGGGGAGATTTTATTCTGCCTCAAGGCTTCCAAGGTGTCAGAGCCGCGGGCCCCGGCTCCGTGGCCGGGGGCCTGAACTGAGGGTGAAGCACCACGCGGGAGCCTGTATGGAGCTCAGCTGCTCACCTCCGCGCGGCCAGGGAGCAGGGAGAGGGAACCAGGGCGAGATAAGCCCCTCAGAGACAGCCCTGTAGCGCACCTTCTCCAGCAAGGCCTCACGTCTCCAGGTCCGCCACCTCCCAGTAGTCTCTCCCGATGTTCAGCCTATCAGTCGTTAAACAATTGAAAAGATGCCCCAGAGCTGTGCTTTACTAATCTCCTAGGTGTCTCCCGATCCAATCAAGTGGGCAGTCAGGATTATCCAGCACATGGACACCGGAAGTCATGGTTATTCGTGTTGTTGTTGGTGGTGCTGTTGTTGTTAGGTGCCGTCAAGTCGGGTCTGACTCATAGGGACCCTGGTACAACAGAACGAAACACTCCCCAATCCTGCGCCACGCAAACGGTCATTTTTATGTTTAAGCCGTTGATGTAGCCGCTGTGTCAATCCATCTAGTTGAGGGTCTTCCTTTTGTTCATTGACCTGTCTCTCTTCCAAACATGAGGTCCTTCTCCAGACATTGGTCTCTCCTGACTGTATGTCCAAAATACGAAAGACACGGTCTAGCCATCCTTGTTTCCAAGGAGCACTCTGGTTGCACTTCTTCTAGGACAGATCTGTTGGTTCTTTTGGCAGTCCATGGTATATTCAATAATCGTCTCCAGCACCACAATTCAAAAGCATCAATTCTTCTCCTGTCTCCCTTGTTCAGTGTCCAGCTTTCACAACCATATGATGCCACTGAAAATACCATGGCAAACTGCGAGACACATGGGGGTGATTATCTGTATCCATCCTTATCCGTCCCTCAGGAGCCCTGGCGGCACACGGCCGACCCCGGTGTGCTCGCGGGGCGCCCAAGGAGGTAAAGCTGCTCGCCTCACAAGTGGAGCGAGGCCTGGCAGAAGCAGCGGCTGTGTTCACACGGAGCCCTCCGTTCCCACTCCCGCTCCGGTTCACGCCGGCCGGTGGCTCACTTTGCTTTTGATCTTCTCCATGAAACAGGAGGTTCCCTCTGGAGGACATCCCGGTGGACGAGAAGGGGGCGGCACAGTGGCTTCACAAGCTGTACCAGGAGAAGGTAAGCTGCCGGCTCCCCAGGCTCCTCCTGCCTGCCGGGCCCGCCCGGGGCTCCCTCAGCACGCAGCATGCCAGGCAGGCCGGGCAGGCCTCGGCCCCTCCTCTTGGCTCCCTCCCTCTTCTTGACAGGAGAGGTTAACAAAGTGCAGGCACGTGTGCAGGGTGGCACCATGCGTGTGTAACTTGGCCGGGTCCCTTGTCCCGCGTCTGTTTCTCTTTATGTAAAGGACAGTGTCCCTCTGTAACAGATCTCTCCTGGGCACACCAGGGACTGCAGGACGCGTAGAAGGTTCCTGCCCCTCATGGCTCGCCGCCTCCAGCACCTACTTCCTGTTTATTTTACACACGGTGCGTGGGGCGTTAACTTTCCATTTGTACAGTAGTCAGAGACTGGATAACCAGAAAATGCTTGCAGCATACAAAATCCTTTGAAATGTGGGGTTAGACTCTCAAGAAAATACATCTCTGGGGACTGCAAGGGAGATAAAACTGAAGACCAGCGTGAGGGGCCCGCAAGCTGACGCCGCCACCCCCTGGTTCCTGTAAGGTCCTGAGTTTTAATGTTGCCGTGGGAGAAGCAGGTGAGGGTGTCCCCCCACTCAAGGCAGCAGTGTAGAACCCCAAACCCCACGTGCAGCTGGCCCCTCTACGAGCCCAGCTTGTGGGAAGGTTGAGCTTCCAGCCCAGGAGAACGGCCCCAGGCCTGCCCTCCTCTTCTGGGCTACAGAGCCTCCGCCCTGGTGACTCTGTCGTGGCACACCTCTACAGCCTGGGGGGCTGAGTCCAGGCTCAGGACAGTCCCTGAAGCACAGCCGAAATGCCCTCATGCAGAGTGGCTGTAGGAGAATCACTAGAGCTGCTGAGGGGAACCGGAGAGACCGGATCCCAAAGCTGGAACTCAGCTAAGCTGAGGTCTAGTGCTGACCGCGGTGCGAAGCGTTTGGGGACCCAAAACCTACCCATTACGGGCAAGGGCAGCCGTGCACAAACAGGAATGCCAGAGGCCCCCCAGGGCGCTTCCAGAACTCACAGACAGGGACGAATACAAGGAAGCTGAAAATGCGAGACACAGGAGAGAAGGGAAACGCGGGTGACCCAGGAAGGAAGGAGAGAGGCCAAGGGGGGCCTGAGAGTGAGTGAGGGCGGCCACGCGGGAGACGAGTGGGAAGGTGTGCATGGCACGAGCGTCCACGTGTTCCACGTGAGATTCACCCCGTAGTGATCACACATGTATACACATCTATACACACATTCATCATACAGACGCGGGCGCCGTAGAGCAACCCAAAGAAAGAAATGATAGCGGCAGCAAGAGTCACATAGTAATCAGAGGCACAGAAGAGCAAATCACCGGGATGAGATTTTTTTTTTTTTTTGTACAACCTTGGGAGGTTGAGTTCAGGGCTTCACACTCTGCCACTGGGCTGCACCCCTAGCCCATTTTTAGTTTTCGAGATAGGGTCTTGCTAAGTTATGCAGGCCACCTCTGACCTCAAACTCACAATCCTCCTGCCTCAGCCTCCCAAGTCACTGGTATCACAGGTCAGGTGTGTGCCACCGTGCCTGGCCAGAGTTGTTTTCTTTTAGACCACTAATAAGGTAGAGAACCCGGGGCAAGAATGAGTAGTTAAAAGAGGCTGTGGCACACTCCTGTAATCACGGTGACTAAGGAGGCTGAGACAAGAGGATCAGGAACTTGAAGCCAGAGGCAGCCTCTACAGCTTAGTGAGACCCTGTTTCAAAATAAAAAGGGCCTGCTGGGCGAGGTGGCGCACGCCTGTAATCCCAGCGGCTCAGGAGGTAAAGGCAGGAGGATCGCAAGTTCGAGACCAGAAGCAGTCTGCATAACTTAGCGAGACCCTGTCTCCAAAAGTAAAAAAATGGGCTGAAGGTGCAGCTCAGTGGTCCAGCACTTGCAGAGCATGCAGGCGCGAGGCCCTGGGTTCAACCCCCAGTACCGCAAAAAAAAGAAAAATTTAAATAAAAATAAATAAAATAAATAAATAAATAAATAAATAAAAAGGGCCTGGGAGTGCAGCTCACTGGGGGAGCACTTGCCTAGCATGTGCAAGACTCTGAGTTTGAACCCCAACCCTGAACAAAAAAAAAGAGTGATGGAATTAATAGGTATATTAAAGGAAATACAGCTAAAAACAGGGAGTAAAAATAATGTAGGGATAGTATGACTAACTTCACGTGCATGTATTTGGAAACTTGAATAAAATGTGTAATTTTCTTCAACATCCCTTTATGATCAAATGCTCAACAAGTAGACGTAGAAAGGACTAACCTCAACACAACTGAGTCCATCTGTGACAACCCCACCTTTACTGTTACTCCGAATGGAGGAAATTGAAAGTGTTTCCCCTAAGATTTGGAACAACACAAGGACACCCACTTCTACCACCCTTATTCAGCATAGCACCGGAAGTTCTAGCCAGAGCAACAGCCAAGAGAAGGAAATAGAGGAGATACAACCTGGAAAGGCCCCGACATGTCTGTCAGCCTGTCCTGCTGTGGGGGCTTGCGTGCTGCTGTGATGCCGAAAGCTACGCTACCACTGTTTTAGACACCAGCAGGGCCACCCATCGTGGACAGGTTTCACCTGAGCTTGCAGATTAAGACGGACTAGGGAGAGGGACCCAGCAGCCCATTCCCAAAACAATTACCTATTAAAAGCCCTATGAATACCAGAGAAAAACTGTCAAATATAGTGCCAGAAAATGAGCACCCCAGGTTGGAAGGCATTCGGAAAATGACTGGAGAAGAGTCGCCTCCTCAAGGTAGAGTCAACCTTAATTACAGAAACGGAAGAAAGCCCTTGGGACCTCCCTTTGCCGATGTGGCACAACTCAAAATGAGAAAAAACATAGAGGCTACAACACTGGGCTCAAACCTAAAAAGACTGTGGGCATGGCACAGCGTCACGTAGTGTTTTGTTCTGTTGTACATAGGGTCGCTATGAGTCAGATTTGACTCAACAGCACCTAACAAAAAACTTGGAAAGGAGAATGGTTGGACTGTTTCTGTTTGCAGATGACATGATCTTACAAACAGAAAAACCTAAAGACTCTATCAAGAAACTGTTAGAACTGATAAATTCAGTAAAGTTGGATACAAAAATCAGTAATGTTTCTGTACACTAGTAATAAACTGACTAAAAAAGAAATCAAGAAAGGAATCTTGTTTATAATAGCTGGAAAAGAAAAAAAACCTAGGAAGGAGGTCAGAGATCTCTACAATGCAAACTATAGAACATTGATGGGAGAAATTGAAGAGCGTGTGCACAGATGAAAGATATTCCACGTTCATGGATTGGAATAACTAATATTAAAATATCCATACTGCCTAAGACAATCTACAACACAATGTAATCACTATAAAATTTCAATAACATTCTTCACAGAAGTAGAAAAAAAAAACACTTCTAAAATTCATATGAGCCACAGAAGTCCTCAGATAGCCAAAGCAGTCATGAGTTCAAGGGCAGAGATAGATTGCATAACTTAATGAGATTCTGTCTGAAAAGAGCAATGCTAGAGGCATCACAGTACCTGACTTCTAAACATTCTACAAAGCTATAGTAACCGTAACAGCATGGTACTGACATAAAATAGACCCACAGATCAATGGAACAGAATAGAGATCCCAGAAATAAATCCACACATTTTCAGCTAACTGATTTTTGACAAAGCACCAAGAACATACATTAGAGGAGAGACAGTTTTAGTAAATGGTGCTGGCAGAACTGCATATTCATATGCAGAAGAATAAACCTAGATTCCTACCTCTTGTCATACGCAAAAATCAATTCAAAATGGGCCAAAGACTAAACGTAAGATCCAAAACTGTGAAATTTCTACAGGAAAACAGGGGAAACCCTTGAAGACATTGGTGTAGGCAGAGATTTTTTTGGATATGATCCCAAAAGCACATGCAACAAAAGCAAAACTTGACAAATGAGATTATATTTAAAAAGCTTTGGCACAGCCAATGAAACAATCAGCAGAGTGAAGAGACACCCTACAGGGTGGGGGAAGATAGTTACAAACTCCTCCTCTCATAAGGGGTTAATATCCAGAACTCATAAAGAATTAAAACAACTCAATACCAAAGCACAAGTAATCAAATTAGAAATGCGCACATGACCTGAATGGACGTTTTTCAAAAGAAGACACGCAGATGGCCAACAAGTCTATGTAAAAATGCTGAGCACCAGTAACCATTGAGGAATACAAGTCCAGACCACAGCATCATCTCACTCTAGTTAGAATGGCTATCTTCAAAAATGCATAAAAAAGAGAGAAAGAAGGAAAGAAAGCAAAAGAAAGAAAGCTGGCAAAAACAAATGCTAGCGAGGATGCAGAGAAAGGGGAACTCTGATACACCATGTGTGGAAATGTGAGTGAGTGTAGCCATTTTGGAAAACAGTATGGCGGCTCCTCCAAACACCAGAAATGGGGCTGAGGCAGAAGTGGTTTTGTGGTGAGCACTTACATGTGCGAGGCCCTGAGTTCAATCCCCAGCACAAAAAAATAAAAATTAAAAACCTAGTAATTGAACTCCCATCCCATGTTGTTGTTGTTAGGTGCTGTGGAGTCGGTATCCGACTCATAGCGGCCCTCATAGGGTTTTCAATGGCTGACTGTTTTAGGATTGCCTTGGGAGTGGATTGCCAGGTCCTTCTCCCATTTTTGCGGTGCTGGGAATTGAACTCAGGACCTCTGAGACCGCAGCGCTAAGCTCAGTTGGTAGAGCACTGCTCTGCAGTCTCTGAGGTTGTGAGTTCGATTCCCAGCACCCCAAAATGAGAGAAGGGCCTGGCGACCCACTCCCAAGGCAATCCTGAAACAGTCAGCCATTGAAAACCCTATGAGGGCCGCTATGAGTTGGACTTGACTCGACAACAACAACAACAACAATTCGTGAACTCCCATATGACCCAGAAATCCCACTATTTGGAATATGTCCAAAGGAAGTGAAGTCACTGTGTCAAAGAGACATCTGCAGTTCTGTGTTTATCGCAGCACTATTCACGATAACCAAGATATGGAGTAAATGTAGGTATCCATTGATGGATGAATGAAGAAAACACACACACACACACACACACACACACACACACACACAATGTGATAGTTTTCAGTCATTAAAAAATAAATGAAATCCTATTATTTGGAGCAACATGTATGGAACTAGAGGACATTGTTAAGTACCATCAAAGTGGGTCCAACTCATAGGGACCCTATGTACAACAGAATGAAACACTGCCCTATGCTATACCATGCACACGATCTCTTTTTTTTTTTTTTTTTTTTTTAATGTTTGAGCCTGTTGCTGCAGCCACTGTGTTTCTCCTCATTTTGAGTTCTGCCACTTCAGCAAAGGGAGGTCCCAGGGACTTTATCCCATTCCCATCTTTAAGATCGACTCCTTTTTGAGGAGGCAACCCTTCCCCATTTGTTTCTTGAATGCCTTCCCCCCTGGGGTGCTCATTTTTCAGCACTGTGTTAGGTTGTGCTTCTCTGCTATCCATAGGGTTTTCTATGGCTAATTGTTTCGGGAGTGGGCTGCCAGGTCCCTCTCCCTAGTCTGTCTTGGTCTGGAAGCTCAGCTGAAACCTGTCCTCCATGTGTGGCCCTGCTGGTATCTGAAATACTGATGGCATAGTTTTTAGCATCACGGCAACACACAAGCCCCACAGAATGACAAGCTGACAGGTACATGGGGGAGAGGACATTTTGTTGCTGCTTGTTGTTGGAGGTGCCATCAAGTTGGGTAAATGAAATAAGTCAGGCGCAGAAAGACAAACACCACATTTTCTCACTTATATGTGTAAGCTGAGGAATTCAGTCTCATAGAAATAGAGAGGAGAATGGTTGTTACCAGAGGCTACAAAGGGCAGCAGACGTCAGGGGTGGGCCGAGGGTACTACCAGGCACAGGAGTACACGTGGGTAAGAGGAGCGACTCCCCGCATTCTATAGCACAGTGGGGGTAGGATTAGTGCTAGGGTGACAGCAGTTAGTTATAGATTTCAAACTAGCTAGCAGAGAGGGTTCTGAAGGGTTCCAACACAAAGAAACGACCAACGTCTGAGGTGGTGGGTATGCCCGTTACTCTGACCTGATCGTTACACACTGCACACGTGTGTTGAAGTGTCACTCTGTATGCCATTTTATGTACAATTACTATATGCCAGTTCAGCATTTTAAATATTATATACGTCCATAGATACACGTATGCATGTGTGTCTACCTAGGACGGTATAACTCTCAAGGAGAAAAGAAAACCTAAATGAAATAGAAATCATGTGTACGCATCATGTAGCTAAGACAGGTAGATGGCACTGGTTGTCCTAGCTTGCAAAGGAGAGTTCATTTCTGAAACTGGGTCAAGTTTTTGTTGTTTTTTGTGGTAATGGGGTTTGAACCCAGGGCCTTGTGCCTGCATGCCTTGCAAGTTCTGTACCACTGAGCTGCATCCCCACCCCCTTTTCTTTTTTTTTTTTTTTTTTTTAACTTTTTGAGACTAGGTCACGCTAAATCACGCAGACTGTCTCTGGTCTCAAACTTGCGATCCCCCTGCCTCTACCTCCTGCGTCGCTGCTAAAACGGGATCAAGCTTTAGTAGCTTGAAACCCTTACGTGCAGTGACATTTGCCAACCATAGCGCTTACTCCGCAGGAAGTTGGAAATAACCCAGAAGCTCATCATTAGGAAATAGTTACATTGTATGTGTGTGTCCAATTAATACGATCTGACAATTCAAGGGACTGAACTAACGGTGTTATCACCACAGCTTGAGCCCGGAGCAGCTGAGGTGTGAGGAGGGAAGGGCGCAGGATGCACGTGGGAAGTGTAGAGCATGCGCCAGGGCTGGCACGCTGAGTCTGGGCGCGTAGAGCATGCACCAGGGCTGGCACGCTGAGTCTGGGCGCGCACACACAGCACAGTGGAAGCCAGTGTGGCCAGTGACAGGTTTGGCACACTGACTTACTTGGGGATTTTTTGCACTATTTGCTATGCTCTCCTATAACATTGAAACATATAACGTCTTCAGTTGTCTTCCATGTCCTCATTTTAAAGTTTGCACGTGGCATCCTCTCTGGGCTCCCGTTGTTTTTGAGCTGTGTCCTTAGCACATAGATTTGATGCGTGCCTTTTAAAGCCATGCTGTTCTCTGCCATGTGACGACACCCGGCGGAGGGTTGCATTTTCCTGTCTGAACGTCCAGGTTGTTCCCCACTCCTAACAAGGACCCTGCCAGGTAGAGCACCCCTCACAGCTGCTTCCTGCCCGTCAGGGCCAGGGCAGCAACGACAGTCGGGCTGGAGGAGGCTGTGATCTGGCGTTCCTATTTTGTATCCTACAAAACAAAGTGAATGCAGAAAACAAAATAGAAAAAGTAAAAACACAGGCCCTCCCGCTCTCGCAGGAGGTCATGGCCAGCGTTCCGTGGTCATCCCAAACTCAGGACTGCACACGGAAGCGTAGGCACACACGCGTCTCCGTGTCAGTGGCGTTGTGTGGTACTTTCACCTCTTCTGTGGAGAAGCCGTGCATTTCCTTGTCAACCTGTAGCCCTGCCCCTGGCCGGGGTGGGCTGTCTGCCAGCCGAGCTTGCTGGGCCAGCGGCTTCCTGGGTCGCCGGGGAGTGTACTCAGACGTGGGTGTGTTCCCAGACACTCCAGCCCACCTGTGCCACGGCCCCACCTGCTCCCCTGCCCTCTGCTCTCCTTTCTCCTCCTTTGCCAGACAGGGCCTAGGAGGGAGGGAGGGAGAGATGCAGTGGTTGACACAGCCAACGGGGGTGTGGATTTGTGCCCAGCCCCGGGACCCACCCTCCTGCCTCTTGCGTGAGAGAAGCCATGGGGCAGGGTGGGACATATGGTCCACACAGGCTCACCACGGGCCGAGTGTGACCTTCATGTTCACGGCTTTGCTTGGTCAAGTGGCTATTTCCCAGCAGACCTCCTGGGTCACGGGTTCAGACTCTGCAGTGTTTGGATAGAAGCTGCCAGAGGTCCTCCAAAGAGGCAGTGCCTGCTTCTGCTCCCACCTGCAGTGTGAGAATCGGCCCACGTTATTTATGTGCGTTGTTTTGTTGCTTTTTTTTTTTTTTTTTTTTTTTTGTGGTATTGGGAGTTGAACCCAGGGCCTCGTGCTTGCGTGCTCTGCAAGTGCTGGACCACTGAGCTGCACCCTAGCCCATTTTTTTTTTTTTACTCTTTGAGACAGGGTCTCGCTAAGTTGCACAGACCACCTCTGGTCTCGAACTTGCGGTCCTCCTGCCACCGCCTCCCGAGCCGCTGGGATCACAGGCGTGCGCCACCGCACCCGGCTGTTTGGGGTTCTTTTGAAGTCAGTTTTCCTTGCTGACAACTTCCTCCCACATCAACGTCTCACCCGGAAACCTCGCCCCTCCCCGCTTTTCCTCGCCTTTCCCAGGACGCGTTGCAGGAGACGTACAAGGAGAGGGGTGTGTTCCCGGGGGAGCAGATCAGACCTGCGCGGAGGCCGTGGACCCTCCTGAACTTCCTGTGCTGGGCCACGATCCTCCTGTCTCCTCTCTTCAGCTTCGTCCTGGGAGTCTTCGCCAGCGGCTCTCCACTCCTGATCCTCACCTTCTTGGGGTTTGTGGGAGCAGGTAACGAGCACAGGCCTGGGGCACCTTCGGGGCTCTCACACCCGCCACGGTGCCCAAGACCGGACGATTCGCGGTGGTGGCCCTGTGGGGCGGCAGCCGGGCAGCCGGGGGCCTCCGGGGCTCCTGCTGTGAGTGCAGGCTCAGGGAGGTCTCGGGTCTCTGCCCTCTGCTGCGCCTGCGTTCTGCCATGGAGCTGTAGGCGCCCGGGGAGGGAGAGGGCTGCCTTGCCTGCCTTTGGGCCCTTGGGGGTTGGGCTAGGATGGTGGCCCTGAAGGTCCAACCAGGACTTCCTTACTCAGCCACCTGCTGACACTCAGTGGCTTCCTCCCTGCATGCCCCACCCTGGGCACCATGCCAGGTACCTGCCAGGACACCCCAGCTGGCCCAGGCTGAGCAAATGGTCCCCCAACCCTCTGTGGGCCACAGTGACATGCCGTGTACCTTGAAAGCCCCTCAGCTGACCCCTGGGCCACCGTCCTGGCCAGCTCATCCCTTGTTCGAATCGCCCTATAGGATCGTGGGGGGAGGGTCCTGAAGGTAACGAGTGCCATTGGCCCCTGGGCAGCACGTAGAGCTGAGACCGTCCACGAAGGACAGGGTGTGCCTGAGTCCAAGCCCCTGGCCGGGGTTTTCGAGGCCAGCCTGTTTCCACCATCCCACGCAGACTCCGTGGTCCTCACATCCACTCAGGTGCACGTGGGGTTCCTGGTCTGCCCGGGAGCGCCCTGCCCTGAGGGCCACGCCCACTCCAGCAGGCACCCCTGCCTCTGGGGCCCCCAGGCCAGCAGCAGCTGCTACCTCCCTGGGGCTGGCCCAAGAGGAAGGGTCTGGTGGGGGGCTGAGACCAAGGAGGGGAGCCCCTCCCACTCTTACAGCGCCCGGACAAAGTCGCCCTCTAACCTCCTCCTTCTCTCCTGTCTTTAAAGCTTCCTTTGGAGTCCGGAGACTGATAGGAGTGACCGAAATAGAAAAAGGCTCCAGCTACGGAAACCAAGAGTTTAAGAAAAAGGAATAATTAATGGCCGTGATTGAACACAACATAACCTGACGTGGTATTCAATTAACTCAATTAAAAACAGAACACACACAGAGCAAGGGGAGAGAGACACTTAGAAACTATTTTTCTTATTAACTGGTGACTAATATTAACAAATAAAACTTGAGCCAAGAGCAAGGAACTCAGAAGGCCTGCCCGGCGAAGACAGTCAGCTCGCACCCGCGCAGGGTCCCGGCCGGCCGGCCGCTGCCCTGCCCTGCCGCCCGCCGAGGCAGAAGCAGCTTTGGGGGAGGCAGCAGGGCGGAGCGGGCCAGCTCTGCACAGCCCTGCGGGAGCCTCGGGCCACCTTCGCTTTGTAAACTCAGATCGAGGGTTTCGTTTCTTCTCAGTGATTTCGGGAGCTTAGCCTGGCCCTGTGCCTCTCGCCCTGAGCCCTCAGCACACTGGCTCTTAACGACTTCCACTATCCCGGGGGCCGGCTGACCGGGTCCTCGTCCCCCAAAGAACTCGCTTGGCCCGCCCTGCTTGGCACTTCTGCTTTTAGACTGGGGGGTGGGGGGTTCTCTTAGTGATAAGCACATTCTGAATGTAACAGCCTGGTTCAGCAGGCGCCGTCCCTCCGCCTCCCGGGGGTCAGCAGGAGGCAGGTGCCCGGTTCCCCTCTCTAGTGCTGTCCGTCCGGCCTCCTCTCCCGCCTGAAATCTCCTTTCGAAGTTGAATGGCTCCCGAAAACCCAGCGAAATGGGGAGTTCTTTTCCTTCCTAAAGCTCCCTGATCCCTCTCTGCCTCTCAGTGGCTGGGAGGCTGCTGTCCCCACGCTGGGCTCCAATGTCAGGAGCCCAGGGAGCTGCCCTCGGTGCCTGCCAGAGGGTCCTGTGTCCTGCTGAGCCCTCTGGAGCGCTCTTGAGAAGCGATGCCATCAAAAGGCTCCTTGGTCTCAAGGCCGCGGGAGCCTGGCGATGCCGCTTGGCTCTAGAGAGTTGACTGTAACGAGTCGTCCATGGATGGCTCGCGGCTTCCTGTGGGAACGAGGTGGGCCTCCCTCCGCTGGTCCCCGAGCAGGTCACACTCCGCCCTCGGGGAGGGCCTGCATCCCTCCGTCCAGGCAGGTATCACCGCTACCAGTGCCCGCCCCGCAGAGGACAGCGGCCTCCGCCTGCCCTCGGTGTCCTCGGCCAGGAGGCGTGGCTTCCTTCCGCACAGCTGCCCGGCTGCTGGAGGCCTCCACAGGCGGCACTGACGGTCAGCCCGCTTGCGCTCAGCGATTGTCCCAGCCTGTCAACTGGCTCTTTCAAAATCACACTCCCTACACCTTTCCTAACAAGGGAAACCAACGGGTGTTCTCTCGGACACCCCGAAACCAGCATTCTGAGTAAAGGCAGATGGAGTTTTCTAGAAAAGACCGGAGGAAAGAGGCCCGGAGATGAGGCAAGTGAAGCTGAGGACACGGCTGCGCATCCAGGAGGCGCGGCAGGCTGCCGCTCTTCCTGTAGGAGGCGCTGCAGGTGCCCAGGGCGTGTGGAGGAGGAGGGAGGCAGAAAGCTCACAAGAGACAGCAAAGAAACCTGGTTCCCTGTGAGGGCAAAGGACCCAACCCAGCAGAAGGAAGCAAATCCCACTTTAAACCCCCTCCCTCGGTCGGAAAGCTCGTCCCCCTCCAGCTTCCACTCCCTCCTGGCAGCTGGGGGATCCCGCAGGCCCAGCCACCACCCTGCCATTTTCTTTCTTTCCCTCACATAATACGCTGCTCATCCGTCTTTCCATGTGCTGCAGGTCTATGCCATCCCCGAACTCACAACTGTAGGCAATCCTAAAGGAAAAAGTCAAAGGGCACTGTCATGCACAACATGAGCCAGGAAACACAAGCTTAGATCCTTTGCAATTTCATTAACAGCTCTGGTTTCCCAGAGAAACCCCTCCCTCCGAAGTTAACATACAATGTGTCAATGCTGCATTGAATCCATGAATGAACTGTGAAAAACCAGGGCGCAGGCTTAACCCTCCCATGGTTCCCCTCTGATTACTGCAGCTTAGCGTGAGCACCCCAATACCGAGCCTTCTGAGAGCAATAAAAACTATACCATGAATGTTTGGGGATTTTTTTGTTTGTTTGTTTTGTTTTTGTAGAGGGGTGAATTTTGCTTCTAATCTGCTTCAGAAGGAAACTGGAAAGAGAGCTCCTTTGATTTTCTTAAATTAAATGAATAAATCTCAGAATGGCGCTTTTTCTCTTTTTCCTTTGCGCCCGACTACTGAGCCTCCCTCGTTGCTGCTGATGTTATGTCCATATTTAGGCCAAGTGTGCGGACTAAAGCCACTTGCTAGCCTCAGACCAGGCTGGTTGCAGTTGGGGTGGGGACTGGTCTAGGCCTGGAGAAGCTAGGGCCATCTGAGGCTGGGGACAGAGCCTAGGCCCCACTGATGGGTGCCAAGTGGGCCCAGCTCCACCTGAGGCATCGTGTCCTGGGGCCATTGGACCCGAGAACCAGGTGCCTGGGGTCTCCCTCCCTTTTCCTGAGGGCTCCACCCACTGCCCCCATCCCCTCCCCTCGCACCAATCCCGGCCATGACCAGTGAGCGGAACTTAGGTTGGGCCCCTCGCGCCAGCACACACAGACGCCTCTTATCCTGCATTGAGCTGGGGAGGGGTGGCCGCCCTTTTGACCCCCCAGGGAGTTCCAGAAGTTTCCTGTCGCCTTTCATGGCACCTGTATGGAGCCAGACGCACCTAGGGACCTGCTGCTGCTCTCCCTGAGCGCTTCCTGTCAGTGTGGGGAGCAGGGGCTGACCCATGAGGAGGATGGTGGAAGCCGAGTGGTCAGAGGGGAGGCCCTTCATATAGCGGAGACCCTGGCCTTCGCTCCAGACCAAGGCCTTGAGGGTCTGGAATGGCCGCCCACCGATGAGACTCTAACCCAGAGAAAAGAACTGTGCGGCAGTGGCCCAGGCCTTGGCGCCATCCCAGACGCATAACCCTACACGGGGTGCTTCCAAGGCTTGTCGTCAGGAAGCAGAGTCCGAGGGAAGAAACGAGCTCTGGCTACGCAAACCAGAAGCAACATGCAAGAACCTAAGCAGCGCTTTCTCACGGGTAGATCCGGAACCTCTTCCCGGACTGCTCCTCCCTGGGCGTCCATGGTGCGAGAATCCCTGCAGTGACCTAGCTGAGGTGTCGCCGGGCCTGGATATTGATCTGAAGAAAACCCAGCCACGGGTTACATCAGCGTGCGGCGCGAGAGCTGACGAGGCGGCCACCCACGCCCGTCTTCGCGACCAATGTGCGGCAGGTTGAGGGGAGGATAAGCGGCCCCTTGTGCACGCTGCTTTGTCTCCCCGAGGCACAGACACGTCAGATAGGCCTCTTCCGGCCTCTTCCGCCTTGCTCACGTTCATGTGACTTGCTCGGCCCCCTGCGTCACCCCATGCTGCCATTTCCCCACCACTAGCGGGCTGCACGCAGACCCTGGCATGCAACGCTCAGTGCTCGGCAGTGTGATGTGGCTCCCAACCCTTCTGTGGCGTCCCTGGGCTCGGGGTTAAATCAATGAGCCTGAAACGCCCACTGCCTTCTTTCTGGAAATAGCATGCCCCTGGCCTGCCGGCCAGCCCCCAAGCCAAAGGCAAGCCCCCCAAGCACCTGGACCCAGGCAGGAGCTGTGCCCCAATCTCTGCGTGGGGCCTTCGGAGCAGGTGCCGACAGGCTCCAAAGTCCTGGAGCCAGCATGCAAAAACGCAGGGTCACACTGGAATCTGGATCCAGTGGGGTGGACACATATGAATTAAATTTTATCCCAAGCCTTCGCAGCTTGTTAATTCAGGGGAAAGGGTGGCGTTCTCATAACCCACTCCAGAAATAGTGACAGGAGCGCTTGGAGGAGCCCAGAAGAAGTTGGCATTGGTCAGCAGGGGCAGCATCGTCTCTTCCCAGAGGACTGAGTTGTTGCAAAATTGTAAGCTTTGTACCGGCAAGGTCCCCTGGAGTTTTCTTTCCCCCTTAATTCTTCCGTTCTTAACTCTTTGTTGCAAAAGTATCTGGACAGAGTCGAACTGTGAGTGCGCTGCTGAAATGCACTACATTGTATTAAACTAAGCTGGAGTTACTTGACGCTATGAGAAGATGCATCTGCTCCACTTGTGTTCATTTTCTCAAAACCGTATGCTGTTGTGACAATCAAATGTTACTCGCCTCAAAGCCAGGACACCGCACCTGGTTTCTTCATCAGACAGGTCGCCAGCAAGTGCTGTTAACTGTACAGAAACATTTCTCGGAAACCCTCACGATCCACTGACAGGGCGGCTGCGCGGCAGACATTCGGGGTTCTTTTTCTATTACTGAAAAATTGCCATATCTGACTGTTGGCCAGTTTCAAAGGGATACATTGTATACAGGGTGCAAATGTATTTTAGGGATGTTTCCTTTTGTATACTTCATTTTTACAGGTTTTGCTACTCACAAGTTTTATGTGGTGGAAGTCTCTAGGAGCTGTGGGGGTGGCGAGCTCACAGGTTTCCAGGCTGGTGTCCCCAAGGCCTGGCTGTATCTGCTGCTATGCAAAGATGTCTGTTCCCTCGGGCCTGGGGGAGGTAACGTGAGCACGCCGGCTCGGGCTGGAAGCATTTCCTAGGTGAACTGTTCGGGCATCGCGCTTGGTTGTTGAAAATGCTGCTGTGAAGGCAAGGCTAAAACACCTACAATATAAGAGAAAACGGCTCCGTGTCTCCTGGTTTCTTTATTTCTAGTCCGCATAGGGGCTGGGATTTAGCTCAGTCGGTAGAGTGCTGCTCTGCAGTCTCTGAGGTTCTGAGTTCAATTCCCGGCACCTCAAAATGGGAGAAGGACGTGGCAACCCACTCCCAAGGCAATCCCGAAACAGTCAGCCATTGAAAACCCTATGAGGGTCGCTATGAGTCGGACTCGACTCGACGGCACCTAACAACAACAACAAGTCCCCATAGATTTTTTCCACGGGGAATTGAAGGACCACCAGGCACTTCCTGGGGCCACAGCCCCTTGCAGCTCTGGATTTCCTCCCAGGCTGTGGGGCTGGTGGTACTGTCTGGCCTCCCCATCTTGTGCCAGCTGCTTTCTGGAAGGGAACTGAGAGAGAGGGGCCATCTGGCAAGAAGCATGGGGGAACTTGGCTGGCCCATGACATGTACTGAGGGCCCCACCACCCCAAATCAGGATTAAAACCATCAAGGACAAAGGGTTCCAAAATAGGCATGCATAAGTCCCAAACTTCTGTAAAAACAAATTTATCCTATGGAGAAACCCAAGGAGCCCCTTTTGCTTCTGTATGAAAAGACAGAACACAAGCCTTGTTAGAACCAAAAGACATCCTAGATTCTCATCTGCCTTCCAAAAACCAATTGCGCTCAAAGAACAGAGGTGGCCTGCTCCTGGGAAGGCCCTGATGGCAGACTTACTGTGTTCTCCTCTGCCTTAACTGCACCTTTCTGCTGTGAGGCCACCACCTTCCAGAGTGGCATCTAGTGATATGCCCAGCGTGGGCTCCTGAGAAGCAGGCAAGTCAGAGCCCCATCTGAAATTCTGGGAAGTCAGCCAGGCACAGTGGTGCATGCCTGTCATCCCAGCGGCTTGGGAGGCGGAGGCAGGAGAATCACAAGTTCGAGACCAGAGGCAGTCTGCATAACTTAGGGAGACCCTGTCTCAGAAAAGTAAAAAAAATGAGCTGGGGGTGCAGCTCAGTGGTCTAGCACTTGCAGAGCATGCAGGCACGAGGCCCTGGGTTCAACCCCCAGTACTGAAAAAAAAAAACATCTGGGAAGTCCACATACACACATCCCACCCACGCACATGCACCTCTGCACACCTGTGTGTACATAAAAACACCCACAGGCGTGCACATACCCCGCCCGAGAGAGCTTGCTGTGGTCCTGTGGGAGCAGCCTGTTTGGAAATGGGCTCCGTAAATTGTCTTCACGTTTCTGTTTCCTTCCAGAACAATGACTCCACACCCTGACTGTCCCGGGGACGCCCCCAGCAGCAGGATTTACGCACAGAGCGTGTCCTTTGAGAAGGTACTTCCCTAGGCTAAGGAACTTGATAAACAGGCTCCATGGCCCCAGGACACCTCAGAGGAGGCTGGTGATGTCACTTGCTCATGCCTTTGCTGTTAGACACAGACTTTCCCTCTGCCCAAGGGCCGTACCCAGGCCAGGGCCCGTGACAACTCTGAGGAAAGGTCTTGTACGCGACAGTCTCCCCACAGTCCTGCCTGTGGCCACAGGGGACTCTGCAGGGATGCACGCTTGCCACACCCCCTCTCCCCAGGGACCCTTGCACAGGGCACACACCACCTCAGCGGACGCTGTCCCTGCAGCTGAGCAGCAGGGGAAGGCTCAGGCCCTGGAGGCCAGCCCTGCAGGGCTCAGAGCGCCTCTGCTGCTCCCCGTGGCCAGGCTTGGACGCACAGCACCTGAGCCAACTTGCTCTGAAGTCCGAAGTCCGAGAAGCTGAGGCGTGGAAAACACCACGAAGATTCTGTCCAAATGCCGCTGCACGCTCGAGGTCGCTGCAAAGCGGCCTGTTCAGCCTCCGCTTGGCCCCGCGCAGGTGTGGGGACTCAGCTCGCTCTGACTGCAAAGGGCCACTTCCTCCACAGTGAGAGCCAGCAGATGGCTTTCCGTGGGACAGGAGGGTTTGGGTGCTGGGGTCTGGGGCCTCTGGACTAGAATCCAAAACATTGCTCAGCGCCACTGTGGCTCAGCTCAAGGTGGTTCCTTCGGGGCCCCTCCATTTTCTAGTCTGTGAAGTGGGAGTGGTTGTCAGGAAGAGCAGACCCAAGCCCTGCTGCCCCCGGTACTTCGCCCACCCTGAGAAGCACCTGCCTGGCTGGAGACCAGTGTCCTGTCCTGGACGCCTGGCCTAGGCCGACACCCGGATTCGGCAGCCGCCAGTCCGAAGGCTCTCGTCCTTCTTTTGACCTGTCTGTACGCTTGTATTTGAGGTTTGTCTCTAATCTCCCTCGTAAGCAACATATACTAGTCAATTTTGGTTTTAATCCAGTTTTAAAAAAACTATTTCTTACCAGTGACCTTACCCCATTTCCATTTATTTTTACGATTGATTCATTTGGATTTATTTTTGCCATCTGGTTCAGCATTTCCTGTTTGTTTCTTCTCTGCCTGCTTAGTTTTCTCCCCCATTCTTCCTCCTCCAGGGGTTCAGACGTTGTGCGCCCTGTTTTTATTCTCTCCTCGGAGGTTGACCTACTGCCTTGATGTCATGAGCACCCAGGGCGGTGGGTGCTTCCCCCTCGCCTCCACCCACGTCAGCGTCTGACCTCCAGTGCCGCCTGACCCTGTCCCAGCCTCTGTGTGGCTTCCCTGCTTGTGCAGCAGAGTAAGCGGTTGTTTCTTTTGCCCCATCGCAGCCCGTTTTTTAATCTTAGTGCTTCCTGCTGGGATGATTTTCTGTCTTCAAACAAACCTTTTCTAAAATTCCTTTGGTAGGATTTCTTGGTAGCAAACTCTCAATTTTAGCTTTCTGAAAGTGGCTTCATCTGGTCCTGTATAATGAAAATTTAGCTGTGTGAATAATCACAGACTGTCGTTTCTCTCTCTCAGCGCTTTAAAGACATTTTCTGTCTTCTGCTATTGCTGAGAAGTCTGCCGATGGTATATCTCATTCCTCGTTCGGTGATCTAGCCTCAGTCCCTTGTCAGATTTTCAGTTCTCCTCTCTCTTTGTCATGCGTGGTCTGCGATTCAACTGCAACATGTCTGACTCTGGGTTTCTTTTTATGCAGCTTAGAATTTGGTTTGACTCCTGGTGCTGAGAGTACGGTCCTCTGCCCGTTCTAGAGCTTTCTCAGCTATCATCTGGTCACAGGCTTCCTCTACCCCACTCCCTCTATTTTCCTTCCTCAGTTTGGACCAGACGTGAGTTACAGCAGCTTTCATGTTCCTCAGGTGTCTAAACATCTCTTTCACGAATTCCATCATTGTTTTCCTCTGTGTTCCCTTCTGGGTAGTTCTGGGTCATTTCGTCTTATTTATGTTCTAGTTAACAATTTTCTAGTAGCTTCCTCTCATATGTTCTTTATCCATTGAGTTCGAATCTTAATCTTTACATTTTTATTATGATGTGTTTAAAAAATGCCCATTCTTGTTTAGCGCTTGCAACCATAGCACTATGGCGTCCGGCCTGGTCAGACCTCGGAAGTTAAGCAGGGCCAGGCCTGGTTAGTACTTGGATGGGAGACCACTTGGGAACACCAGATACTGTAGGCTTGGGAGATGGACCTGGCAACCCACTCCCAAAAATCAATCCACCATTGAAAACCCTATGAATAGCAGAGAAGTACTGACAATAAATAGCGTTTTGCCTGTTGTATGCAGGGTCGCTGTGAGTCAGACACCAAGTTGACCTCATGTAACAACATTCTTGTTTAGTAAAGGTTGGACACCCCTAATCCAAAAATCCAAACTCTGAAATGTTCCAAAATCCAAAGTACTGCTACCCCTGAATGTGCAGGGACCCCCACACACCAGCGAGTGCTCGGAGAACATTCCTCTCTCCGCCTTGGGGAGTCCCTCCTAGCTTTGATTGCTGGGCCATAGGATAAGGAGCGCAGCGTGACCCGGAGGTGGCCATGGCTCTTTTCAGGGCAGCAGCTGCCCATCTCCCCGGAGGGGGCGTCTCCTTCTTTCCCCAAATCCACACCCCTGAGCCACAGGACAAAGGCAGCAGGGATGAGGCGCGCCAGTTCTGCGAGTGGCGTCTGGGACCGTGAGAGGAGCCGATGCCCAGGCTGCATGTTCTGCTTACTGGCGCGTTACACCAAGTGGGGGCTAACCACGCCTGCAGCTTGGCACCCCTGCCCCACGGGCTGGTGCCTTGGCCGGCCCTTATCTAGGCTGGCTGTTCCAGCTGAGGTGGGGTAAGTGATAGAACAGTGATTTCTGTGGCTCCTGTGTCCTCTGTGGGAGGCTGTGAGCCATGGGACCCCGTGCTGGAAAGCCCAGCCCTTCTGCGGTGGCGCTGGGAGAGGCAGGGAGGCAAGGAAGGAAGCCCCGGACGGGACCTGTGTCCACTCTGGCTTCGTGGAATTGCGGCCCTGCCTCCCAGGGTGGAAGGGGTCTCATGGAACAAGTCTGTCCCCAAGTGGCAGGTTGAAGTCCTTAAAGAAAAGCCAGTGTCAGGGCTCAGCACTGGTAGTCTTTTTTTTTTTTTTTTTTTTTGGCTCTTTTCAGTTTATTGCATGAAGGAGTTACACTAGCCCAAGTTAAAAGCAGACCCCAAATGGTTACATTATACAAGCTGTGAGGTTTTTAAACTTGTGACAAGGGACAGAAGGGAAATTCTATTCATTGCAAGGAAATCCTCACTTAAGCTTCAGTGAGCCACAAGCACTTAAAACCCATGAACCTTCAGCTGATCGTTTTAGCCAGTCCAGTCTCTACCAGGAACTGGCATATGTTCTTACGCTGGTCACCCTGTAGCTGAATCACTTCTCCATATTCTGGATGCTCAATTACAGTACCATTGCAGGCAAATTTCTTCTTAAACGCCTTCACTAGTTTCTTTTTTATCGTAATCATCAGCGATCCCTTGGACAGTAGTAAGGGTCTTCCTGCCGTTTCTCTGTTGAATTCCTATATGGATATAACCCTCAGTGCCAGCAGGAAGCAGGTCATCACCCTTACTTGCATCAGCAAAGGGGTCCAAAGAGTGGAGGTTCTGGATAGCGGACATACAATACGATTCCTTTTCCTCGGTGGAAACGGCCTGCGGAAGGCTGCTGTGGGAGAAGGCGGGGGGTGGCAGGGACGGAGCGTCGGGAAGCGAGGGGGCTCGAGGGGGAGGCTGCTGAGTCCTCGGCGGCGGCTCAGTGACTGGGCAGCACTGGTCGTCTTAAGGGCCATGGTCCCCTTTACCCACCATGGCAGCACGTGAGCCAGGCGAGTCAGCTCCCCCTGCTGGTCATCCTCTGCAGTGGATCTTCTCTGGTAGGCACTTGTGAGGTGCCGTGGAGTCAGTATCCGACCCATAGCGAACCTCGTAGGGTTTTCAATGGCTATTTCGGGATTGCCTTGGGAGTGGATTGCCACGTCCTTCTCCCATTTTTGCGGTGCTGGGAATTGAACTCGGGACCTCAGAGACTGCAGAGCGGCGCTCTACCAACTGAGCTAAATCCCAGCCCCTGGTAGGCACTGGGAAGACAAAAAGAAGGTGCCACTCCCTTAGATCTACTGTCCCAAAGGCACCCACCAGTGCCCCATTCCCAAAACTCTGTGACTCTCATCTTCCGGTGTCGCTGCTTCTCGGTACCTGAGCAGCAAGCCAGCCATTTGCCACGGCCCAGCGGTCCTTTCATATTCTTGCTGCAGCTGCTTCCTCCATCCCAAGTGATGGCATAGTGCACCTCAAATCCCTTGGCACTGGGGGGAGGATTTCCCCTTGGCACTGGCCTTCAGGGCCACCCCGGAACTGGGCTGTAGGATATGAACCCTCTGCTTCACTCTGCAACATCGGATCCAGATGAGCCACTCGGAATGGGGCACAGTGGCCATGCCTGTCATCCCAGCAACTCAGGAGGCGGAGGCAGGAGGACCACAGGGTTGAGGCCAGAGGCAGCCTGTGTAACTTAGTGAGACCTTGTCTCAAGACAAAAAAAGGAGGGGCTACAGTGCAGGCCAGTGGTAGAAGAGCACTTGCAAAGTATGCGTGAGGCCCTGGGTTCAGCCTCCCAGTACCACAAAAAAAAAAAAAAAAAAAAAAAAAAGATAAAAATGACAAGCCACTCAGGAGTCAGACTCCTGGTGCCCTCCCCATTATCAGCCTTAAGGACAGCCCAGGGAGCCAAGAACGTGTGCCAAGAGAGGAGTCATTGGCAGCCGAGGAAAAGGAGGAGGTGGCGTCTGGACCACCACTCATGTAACTTACTCTGCCTCACTCAGGCTCGACCCCAGAGGCACCACTGCCACCATATGACAAATTGTGGCACCTGCCCAAATGTTCCGCCCCGTGGGTCTGACAGAACCCAGCTTGGGAGGGAGGGTTCCAATCACATGCCACAGTTACCGCCCGCTAGGACCCAAGAGTGCACCTGCACCTGCTTTTCACCCCTCTGGCTCTGCGATGCAGAACCCAGGGTATGGCTCCTTGTCCTCTGGCCCGCATTGTGACCATCCTATTGGGTCTTTCCCACCAACACCAGGGAGCCTGTTTCAGGCGAGCACCCTCCCGTGACCCTGGCTGAGGACAGCTGCCATGGAGTCCCCAGTAGCACATGGCCATTGTTGACAGAGTCATTACTGCCTTGGTGAAATGCAAGACTGACTTCTGGGGAGCCTCATCAAAGGCGGGTCCCACGATCTCACTCAGTAAGTGGCTCGCTCTTCCCCTCCTGTGTCGGGTCCCTGTTTAGGCACCAACTATGTTGGGCCCCACGTTCGGGTGCCAACTCTATGTGGGGCACGCGCCTCCTGGTCTGGCCTGGAGGTTCGGACGGGCTGCGCCGCCGCGCACATAGATACTAAACACAATTCACTCGGGACCCTCAGGTGAGGGGCGCAGACTCCTGCGGCCCTCAGGACCCTGGCGGAGACGGGAGAAAGGAAAAGCCTCAGGCGCTTTTGCCTTCCAGGGGCCAACACCTGTGTTGGTCCTCTCGGTGGTCAGGAGGAGACAGCTGTTGCTTCATCAGTGGTCAGATGGAGAGCAAGTTCTTTTCCTTGTTGATGATTGCGACGGGAGAGTGTTTTTTCCTCATCAAAGGTCCGGGGGAGAGCAACGGGAGAGGCATTTTCTCATCGGTGGTCCAGTCAGGAACCAGCGAGAAGGCGCAGAAAGGGTGCCAAAAAGGATCGAGCTGCCAAAGTGCAGCTCTTTATGTAGCTCACCCATGGAATGGCCTGAGCCAATCAGCTTTCAGTCCAGTTGTCCAATCAGGAAGGGTTTTGTACAAACGTGCAACCAAGTTACTTTCATTTTTGCTAGATTTCTAACTTACAAACCAGATATTCAAACGCCATTTTCCCAGTTTGGGAGTTTTTGCCAATTTCCTCCCCATTTTTCCCTACACTCCTGGAGCCTCTGGCCCCTTCCTTAGTGCTGCGCTGAGGAAGTTCTGGCATCTGCATTCACAAAGGCCCTCACCGGGAGCCACATCCACAGCGTGGTCAGCCCAGCCCCAGGCGTGTGTCTCAGGACAGCTCACCCACTGAGCTTTTAGTTATTCACGGAGTTATGCAGCCTCACCCCGGCTCATCAGAACATTTTCATCACCCCCTCCGAATCCCGTACCCTTTACCTATCACCATTTACCTCCCCGACCTCCCCCAGCCCTAGACAACCACTGACTACCTTCTGCCTCTACGGATTGGCCTGTTGCACACGGGTCGTGTAAAGGGAGCTGTGCCGGATGCGGCTTTTTGTGCCTGGCGTTGTCCACACTGTAGCATGTGTCAGGGTTTGATCCCTTTGCATGGCTAGGTGTTTTCCATTGTGTGCAGAGACCACCTTTTATTTATCCATTCTTCAGTGGCCTGTCCTTTGGGGTGCAGTGAGTGGCACTCGGGGTACTTCCTCGTCACACAGCCTCGGCTCTTACTGTATTTTGGCTGTTTCGAGTGGCACCGCTGTGAACACCATGGACTGCGCACGTGTGGGCATGTGTTTGTGATTCTCAGGAGCAGCACCGCTGGCCACACAGTAGTGGGATGTCTTGCTTTTTCCCATAGGGCCATTTTAATTTCCCTATAGGGCACTAGGAGTGGCTGGGATTTAGCTTAGTTGGTAGAGCGCTGCTGTGCAGTCTCTGAGGTCCCAAGTTCGATTCCCAGCACCGCAAAAGTGGGAGAAGGACCTGGCAACCCACTCCCAAGGCAATCCCGAAATAATCAGCCATTGAAAACCCTATGAGGGTCACTATGAGTCAGACTCTACTCGACGGCACCTAACAACAACAACAACAACATAGGGCACGAGAGTTCCATTTCTCCACATGCTTGCCGGCACCAGTTCTCATGCTTCTGATTCTGGCCAGGCTAGTGGTAGGAAATGGCATCGCATGGCTGTTCTGGTTTGCACAGTTGCTCTCCAATGTTGAACTCAGTGTTATTGCATAATAGCTGCTCCTGAGTCCATCATAGAATACTGTGAACATCGGACGCCAGTCTTCTTGAATACATAATGAATTGTTTTAAGCCAACAGTGATATTGTCTAGAACCTGACAAAAAATGCCCGTAGCCACCATTTCTCAGAGGCTAGAAGGAGGAGAGAAAAGTCCATGTACTGTCTCTTAGATTGGCACTTGGCAGGCCTCACTCTGCCCCAGCACCCAGGATGGGCTTGGCTTCAGGGACCCCAGGTCGGGCTGAGGAATCCACCTGTGGCTCAGGCTCCTACGCACCTGACACAGCCAGCGACAGGACAGACTCTGGGACCCTCCCCTGAGCACACCTGCAGGGTCCTGCCTGTGCCACGCTTGCCTGAGACCATCGTCACGGGAATCAGAGAAAAAGTCTCCCAGCTAAAACTGTGTGAAGAGGAAACTGAAGACCCGGGAGTCAACCCCAGGAGACGTCCTTTACCTTTTAAACTGCAGAACTGTGAACAATAAGAATACAGAGAGTGAAGTTAGTTCACTTGGGAATGGAGGGTAAAATCTTTATGGAGAGCCAGGCACAGTGGCGCACGCCTGTAATCCCAGTGGCTCGGGAAGCGGAGGCAGGAGGATCGCAAGTTCGAGACCAGTACCAGTCTGTGTAATTTAGCGAGACCCTTTCTCAAAAAGTAAAAAAAAAAAAAAAATGGGCTGGGGTGCAGCTCAGTGGTCCAGCACTTGCAGAGCATGCAGGCGCAAGGCCCTGGGTTCAATCCCCAGTACCGCAAAAAAAAAAGTCTTTAGGGACACAGCCACCTAGGGACAAGGCCTGGGCTCCTCCCTGTCCTTATCACCAATGCTGATTTCACTGGCCGGGCCTGAGAAGCCATCTGGGACGTGCCATTTCAGAGTGAGGCCGAGCAGGAGGGCCTGTTCTTGGCAGCACATTGAGGTCCTGCCGGGAGGGCAGAGATGGAGCTTTGTCCTGCAGCCACTCCAGGCCTTCTTCCAGCCAGCCAGAGCCTCTGTGGGACCACAAAGCCCATTTAGAGGGCGCCCCGGACTAATGGCCACTTAAAAATGCATGACGCAGCTCCTGCGAGCTCCTCGGCCTGGGGAGAATCGATCTGGGGTCAGCACCTCTTCCCCGGCCCCAGGGCGGAGCCCCACCTGGGCTTCCCTGGGTTTGGCTAGCTTCAGGACCTCGTGGGGTGGGGCTCAGGGTCTCCACGCATCCTCTGGAATCCAGGCCGACCCTCTGCTGCGGCGGTGGGACTGGGGCTGGACAGTGGCCCGATCCAAATGCAAGAGGTGCCCTGGGAATCCCGTGGTGCCCTCCCATCTCCATCCTCCAGCTGCCCCCAGCTCGGGTCGGCCTCGGCTGGGGCTGCGGGATTCAGCTCTGGCAAACCTACAAGGCGCCAGATGATGGGCATTGTGGGGCTGTGACTGAAGGCCCATGCCTCGCACCCCTCGGGGAGGCTGCGTCTCTCAGTACCTACCTCTTCCCAAGCGGGCCCTTGGGTCTGAGTCCACCTTTGTTTGCTGGATTTGCCCAGCGGGACGTTCCCATCAGGTGTCTGCCTGTCCTGTTCCCCAGGGTGCAGTGGGTGGCACTTGGGCTATTTCCTCGTCACACTGCCCGGGGGGCCCCTCGCCATCCTCCCTCTTCACTCCAGACGGGGACTCCTCTGGCATTAGAGCTGTCCCTGGCTGCGTGTCACAGGTGACCCAGCCAGCAGTGGCCTAGACAAGGAGGTGTAACGTCCCCTCAATGACAAGGCCCCACAGCCCGGTCCGTGGTCCACCTTAGCTGAGCTGGTTGTGAAGGTCAGGGCCAGTGTGTAGCCTCAGGAGAGGAGTGCCTGCCCCGTTGTAGTTACTAAAGCTCTGTGGAACGCTGCCCTTCCTGACCGGGGGGGGGGGGGGGGCCTCACTGCTTTTCCACGTTTTCCCGTCTATCCATTTTTGCTTATTTTTGTGTGTGTCTTTTTTGGAATCACTTCCTCTATTACAGAAAAACAATCCAGTTGGTACTTTTTGTAATAAAGACTTCATTAAATTTAGAAATCAAATGGGGCCCAGTAGTGCACACCTGTAGTCCCAGGGACTTGGCCGGCAGAGGCAGGAGGATGGCAAGTGTGAGGCCAGGCAGCCCACGTAACTCAGTGAGACCTGAGTCAAGATAAAAATTTAAAAAGGGTCTGGGGGTGCAGCTCAGTGGTAGAGTGCTTGCAAAGCATATGCAAGGCTCCAGATTCGACAAAAAAGGTGGTTGTTGTTAGGTGCCGTCAAGTCCGTATCCGACTCATAGAGACCCTCTGTACAACAGGGGAAACACTATTGTCAGTGCTTCTCTGCTGTTCATAGGGTTTTCAATGGCAGAATGATTTTTGGGAGGGGGTTGCCAGGTCCTTCTCCCAAGCCTACAGCACCTGGTGTTCCCAGGCGGTCTCCCATCCAGGTACTAACCAGGCCTGACCCTGCTTAGCTTCCGAGATCTGATGGGATCGGATGCCACAGGACTACGGCTGCAGGCCAACAAAAAAGGAGCAAACAAAAAACAAAACAAAAGAAAAACCCCAGAAATCAGTGTAGGACGAGATGGCATGGGGCTGAGACGCTCAGCCTCTTGGCTGGTGTTTCATGGTTTGTGTTTCGATTCTTCAAGTCAACTTTGGGTCCATTTAAGAGTTTCCTCCTATAGAGTTTACTTGTTACCTGGGGATTCCTAGGTATTGTATCTTTTTGTTGCTGTTGTGGGGTCCTTTCTTCCCTCATTTCTTTTGTGATACATACACACACACATCTATCTATGTGTCTGTCTCCCTAATTACTAATGTGTTATTTTAAAGTATTTATTGATATACAGACAGACATCAAGATTATTGCTTTATACATGTTAATTTTAGTATTATAATTAACCTCCTGAGTGCTCCTACTAATGACACTCATTTAAAATTGGTTCTCTAGAGTTGTATGATCATCTAATTTGCAAAATATTGGTAGCTTTCACTCCTCCAATTTCTTTCTCTTGTCACATTGCAGTGGCCAATATTTAACTCACTATTAAATAATAGTAATGATATTGGGGTTTCCTGACTTGTTTCTGACTTTAATGGGAAGAATTCCAGAGTTTCTTCATTAAGTATGTTGCTGATTTGGGGGCTTGTAGTATATGTGTATGATGTTACCTATGCTGATCTGTTGAGAAAGTATCCAGTCATTTCTATTTTACTGAGCTTTAAAAATAATCAAGAGAGAATGTTGTGTAATGAATGAATGAATTTGTGAAAATACTTTTTCCTGGAGAGATAGTTGCCTTAGTCCATTTCCTGTTGCCATAACAGAACACCACAGACAGGGTAATTTATAAGCAATGGAAAGTTATTTCTCATTGTTTTAGCAGATGGAGAGTCTAATATCAGGGGTCCCGCATCTGATAAAGCCTTGTTATTCTACCATCCCGTCGTGGCGGGTGGAAGGGCAAGAGAGGACAAGAGCAAGAGAGATCAAGTTTGTAGCCCCAAGCCCTTTTGCTATCAGCTTTAATCCTTTGGCACCTAAGTACCTTCTCTGGGCCCCACCACCCACGTTGTTGCTCTGGGGATCATGTTTCCAATACGGGAACTTGGGGGGACACATTCAAACCACATAGTAACTACAAGGTTTTTTCCTTGAAGCTATTAATATGATGGGTTATGTGGATAGATCTCCTAATATTATCTCTCCTTTGCATTTTTGAAACAAACCCAACTTAGTAATAAAGGGTTAGTCTTTATTTGGCACATTGACGGATTCCATTTATTAATATTTTATTTGGACTCTTGCACTGGTATTTGTAAGTTACCTTTGGTGTCTACATTTCTTTTTGTATACAGGCTTTATCAGGTCTTGGCGTGGGTGTTATATTTCTGTAATAAGAAAATGTTCTATGTTTTCGTTCTTTTCCTGTGCTCTGAAGGGGAATGGCTAGAGATTGGTAGACTTTCCCTAAAGAATTGTCTGGTTGGGTGGGGTCCTGTGGAAGGAGGGGAAGTTGCTCTTTAACAACTTTCTTGATTTATTCTTTGGATGTGAGCCATTTAGTATTTCTCTATAACGATCGGATCCAACTCAATGGCATCTACCAATAATACCATATTCCAAAATCAGGTTTTTCTTAGAAAATTGGACTTCATTCTGATTTAAACCTTAACAAACAGTCACTTCAATTACAAGCATTTTTCCTGTTTCTGCGCTCATTTCTCACTTTGTCAGTTTTAAATTCTGGGCATTTATGCTTTCCCCCTTTCCCCTCCACTCAATTAGCTCTTCATTCATTTTTTCCACAGTCCTAGATTATCTCTACTGTTTTGTATTTTCTCACCATTTATTTCTGCTTTTGTCTTTATTAACTCCTTCCTTTTACTTTCTAATGTTTTTTTAATATTATAAATTTTTAAGTCGGTGCTGAGTTTATTTGTTCTCATTCTTCCTTTTAAAAATATGATATTTGGGGTTTAAGGCTGTATTTTCCATAAATCACTTTCACAGATCCTAACACATACTGTTTTCATTACCTTTGGCTTTTAGGAATTGTGTGTTTGGGTTTATATCTACTTTTCGACTCGAGTTGCTTAAGAGAAATTTGTAGACTTCTTGATGTGGTTGTTGTTTGGTGCCACCGAGTCAATATCCGACTCATAGCGACCCTCATAGGGTTTTCAATGGCTGACTGTTTCGGGATTGCCTTGGGAGTGGGTTGCCAGGTCCTTCTCCCATTTTTGCGGTGCTGGGAATAGAACTCAGGACCTCAAAGACTGCAGCGCAGCGCTCTACCAA
Organism: Pedetes capensis; assembly: GCA_007922755.1. Classification (NCBI taxonomy): domain Eukaryota; kingdom Metazoa; phylum Chordata; class Mammalia; order Rodentia; family Pedetidae; genus Pedetes; species Pedetes capensis. Next base: position 116,985 of record VMDO01000859.1, read on the forward strand.
CTGAGCTAAATCCCAGCCCAGGCTTCTTGGTAGAATAGCCTTTTTCTTTCCTTATTTAGTCAATTTCTGGTATTGCATTATAATCAGAAAATGTGTCCTTTCACATTTTGGAAATCTGTGGAGGTTTTCTTGGTGACTTACTGTGTGGACAGTATCTCTGAATGTTCCATCGCCATGTGAAATCGTGCCACGTGTCTGTCGCTGAGTTGGAAGTGCCCCATGGTCTTGGGGTTTGGGGCAGATTCCTTTCTTGTACGCGTTCCGTCTCGGGTGCTTCTGTTACTGGAGCTAGCTAGTCCCTTTGTTTCTGCCACCAGGAGAGTGCATTTTTTCAACTTTCTTTTTGGAGTGCTGAGGATGGAACCCACACATGCTAGGTGAGTGCTCTGTCACGGGGCTACCATCCCTGGATGTATCGGAAGCAAAGATCTACTTCTTTCCTCCGTGTCACAAAGAAGCAGGTGCCTGACTATGTGGGGAGGGTACCAGGGCCCTGTTTCCCAGCGTGTGGGGGCCACCCACTGTCTGCTCTGGTAGTGCCTGTGTGCACAAAGCCCTGAGGAAGTCTGGAAGGAAGGTGCTGGAAAAAAAGCCCCAGGGGGAGGTTTCGGGGGCAGCTCTTAGGGCTGAGCAGCAGCGAAAGCCACATGGAGGAAAGCGAGTCTCTCCACTCGGAAGCCCACTTGGCGTCCCCGTGCCAACCTGGGCCAGGGCGGGACAGGTGGACATTGGCAACACTGCCGAGGACATGCGCCATCTCAGCCCGACAGCCGTCTTTTGCCTTTGGCCTGGAGCTCTTGGCCTGGACTGCTAGGGATGGCATGGGGGAAGTTGAGGCCCTGGGGCTGAGGCCTGGCCAGCGTAGCCCCTGGCCCCTCTGGACCTGCGCTCCTCAAACACGGCTTCCACATTTATTGAAAGGGTGCCGGCGAGACTCAGCTTTCTATGGGAAATGAGTTCAAAACGGAGCACTCATCACTGTGGTTTTCTGAGTCAGCCAAATTTCGGGGCGGCACATTAGACCCTTACCATTCAGGCAATGATTCTGGTAAGAAGGCATGTCGCCTACGATTCTGGGCAGCCCTTGGGGCCCCTCTAGGGTGGGCTGGACATCGGCGTGTGCAGAAATGCATGCATTACAGAGCAGTGTGCGTCTCGGCAAGGGCAGGGGTCCCTGTGTGCTGCTGGTGTCCTTGGGAGTCTCGGGGCAGGGGAGTGAGGAGGGCACAGGAGGACAAGCAGCCGTGCGGGGACTGTGCTGAGCAGGTCCCACTGTGGCCTCTCAGATGCTCCACTGAGCAGAGGGATGGCCGGGGCGGTCAGCGCTCTGGTCCTTTCTGGCCCGGCTGCTTCTGTGCCCTTGGAGAGGGTTTCCGGGCTCGCTGCAGCAAAGCGGGCCCAGGGCAGTCTCGGAGCCGAGGGCTGCCCAGCTGCAGCTGCAACCTTGAGCCTGGGTGCCCAGCGAGGTCAGTGTGCCACAAGGCCTGCTCTCCTGTCACCACGCAGGCCACCAAGGCTGCACAGTTTCCACGGCCCTGGGGTGGGTAGGAAGAGGCGTGGACATCCGGGTTGGCTCGCAGCCCCCTTCTAGCCTCCTCCGGTGAAGTCGGGGTGCCCTTGAAGGGTGGCACGCTGGCTCCTTCCCTGACCCTTCCCCCTCGCCACCCTCTTCTACTGTGTCACCCCAGTATTCCATGTGCCAGGGGCTGGTGCAGCTGGTGTGAGAGGCATTGGCCCCGCTTCCTGGCTTTGGCCATCAGGGCAGCGGGTGGCTCCCCCGGCCCTGAGGATGGCCAGTGAGAGGCGGTCAGTGAAGGCCTCGGCATGGCGGCACTGCTGCCCCACAGTGCCCAGGCTCAGGGAGGAATGGGAGGCCTGGGCACAGACAGCCGTCCCAGGGGGTAGCCTTGGCTTGGAGAGAGTGAGCGAGACTCCAGACTGTCAGGAAGCCAGGAACAAAGGCCGCTGAGCTAAAACCAGGAGTATTGAACGAGAGTCCGGAAGCACCATCCACAGTGCCAGGTTTGACTCCATTATTGCTACTTATTTAAATGACGTCATGCAGAAGGTAACCCGGGAGGGGCTTGTTGTTCTTCCAAAAGACACGCAGGACGGCAACAGCTGACTGTCGGAGTGTGTCATCGCTGAGATCAGTGAGTGGCACGGGGGCCGAGGGCTAGGCTTGTGGTACAGTGGGCCACAGTTTCAACCACCGAGGTCGGGGAGAGCTTTCCTCAGCTCTCAGGGTGGGACTGCTGGGTCTGCGGCCCGGGGTGCATCTTCCCACACCCTCGCCGCCTTGGCTCCTCTCCACCTCTTCCAAGTTTTTGTTTCTTTAGCAGGAAAACATGTTCATATGCCATTGCCTTGGCTACTCATTGCCTTGGCTACAGATTATATTTCCGTAGAATTATTACTGCTTTTCTTTCCTTTCTGTGGGAGTGGGATATTAGCGCTCCTGAAGACTATTCGATGGGAGTGCTGGTTACATGTACACAGAAAATCGCCCGCCAGGAAATATCTGGCACCCGCCTGACCTGGCCCTGCGCTGTGGCTGGGGACGTGCCCCAGACACCTGGTGAATGAATGAGGGCAATTAGGGAGAGGAGGAAGAGCAGGTGAGAGGGTGAAAGCAACAGATGGGTCACCTTGTGGATGGTTTGAAAGTTCACATGATCACACTGTAAAGTTAGTTTGGCTTTTTCAAATGTTAGACTTAGCATGGAGCTAATATAGACTCGCATGCAGCTCTAAGACATGGCTGGCTACCCTTACCCAGCTTCCCCCAGGCTAACTTCTTACAGAACTGCAGCACAGCTGCAGCATCCAGGTGTGTTAAGTCAGCTTTTGTTTTTGTTTTTTTGAGACAGAGCCTTGCCTTGTAGCCCAGGCTGGCCTTGAACTTTCCTTCCTCCTCCTGCTTTACCCTCCCTGAGACTGGGACTACAGGTGTGCCACCATGCCCAGCTGTGTTAGTCAACCTTCTGTCACTATGATAAACACCTGGGAAAAATAGCTTAAAGGAGCAGGGGTCTATTTTGGCTCATAGTTTCAGCCCCTGGTTGGCTGCTCCATTGTTCTGGGCTTGTGGTGGGGCAGAAGAGCATGGGGCAGTGGGAGAGCATGGTGGGGGCGGCTGCTCCCCTCATGGTGGCAGGAAGCAGAGAGGGAGAACGAGAGGTGGGGATGAGAGAAAGAGATGGGGAGAGAGAGAAAGAGAGATGGGGGAGAAAGAAAAAGGGAGGGGGGAGAGAGAGAGGGAGAGGGAGGGAGAGGGAGAGGGAGAAAGGGAGAGAGCGAGGGCGGGGAGAGGCAGGCCCGGGGCAAGGTCTATCTTTCCAGAGCACACCCTAGTTCCTCCAACTAGGTCTCACCTGGCAATAGTCCATTCAATTACGAATCTCTCAGTGGATGAACCCACCAGTTAGCTCAGAGTCCTCATGCTCCCATTACTTCTCAATCCTGCCACCACCAGGGGACCAAGACTTCAACGCACAAATTCTTTTTTCTGTTATTGTTTTTTCAGTACTAGCGATTGAAGCCAGGGCATCGCACACGCTAGGCATGTCCTCTACCACGGAGCAGCACCCCCAGGTCCTTTCTCATTTTTTATTTTGGGACGGGGTCTCTCTGAGTTGTGCAGGCTGCCTCTGGCCCTGAAATCGCCATCATCCTGCCTCTAAAAGAGTCTTTTGGGGCACTTCCCATCCCAACCATAACGCCATGACACCAATACAGTCAAGACAGAGCCGTGCCCTCCCCGTGTGGGTCCCCCATGCTGCCCTTTCTCAGCCACCCTCCTTCCCTCCTCCTTAACCCCTGGCACTGATGTCTTCTGCGTCGCTGTGGTCTGGTGACTCCTGTGAGCGTGAGTGTCCACGAGTGGAGCAACGCTGCGTGGTCATGCGCTGTCAGGACTGGATTTGCTCATCTATGTTGGCGCTGGAGACTCATCCGGGTACTTATGCATCAGTATTTCCTTTAGCTCCTGCTGAGTAGAGTTCCAAGGTGTGGATGGAGCACAGTTTGTTTATTCACCACGGAGGACATCTATGTTGAGTCCAGTCTGGGGAGCTGTGGATAAGCCTGCTATGAATATTCACTGCTGCCGGGCGTGGTGGCGCACGCCTGTAATCCCAGCGGCAAGCCCAGCGGCTCGGGAGGCGGAGGCAGGAGGATCGCAAGTTCGAGACCAGAGGCAGTCTGTGTAATTTAGCGAGACCCTCTCTCAAAAAGTAAAAAAATGGGCTGGGGGTGCAGCTCAGTGGCCCAGCACTTGCAAAGCATGCAGATGTGAGGCCCTGGGTTCAACCCCCAGTTGTTGTTGTTGTTAGGTGCCATCGAGTCGAGTCTGACTCATAGCGACCCTATGTACAGCAGATCAAAACACTTGCCGATTCTGTGCCAGGCAAATGATCTATGTTTAAGCCCATTGTTGCAGACACTGTGTCAATCCATCTGGTGGAGGGTTTTCCTCTTTTGTGTTGACCTGCCACTCTCCCAAACATGATGTCCTTCTCCAGGGATTGATCCCTCCTGACTACATGTCCAACCCCCAGTACCACAAAAAAAAAAAAAAAAAAAATTCACTGCCATTCTTTCTGCCCCCAGCCCTATTGGTGGGAGGCCTGAGCAAAGCCTGGGGGTCCTCCCTTTTCATAGAGCAGACACAGGGACGTCTCAACACGTAGCTTTGCAGGCTCTTTCAGCCTAGAGACGAGGTCAGGGGCTACCAGGAAAGACCATCTGAGCCCAAGGCCAGCAACCTTGCAAACCAGCAAAACAAAATGCTGTCTCATGAGAAAAGGAGCTGAAGAAAAGGAATGGAAATCGATGAATAGATTAAAAGAAATCACTAAACAAGTATTTGTGCTGAGTCCAAGTCTTTCCTAAATTCCCATGCAAAGAAAGGCTCTAGTAGGTCTGCTCAGGGGAAAACAGGTCAGCCGTCCACTTCCCGCCACAGGCAGAGCCAGTCTGTTGCCCAGAGCAGAGCAGAGAGCTCACCCCTGGCTGGCCACCCTCCAAGGTGGGCTGCCCGTGCCCTCAAGGCAGCACCCACATCTGTGCCAGAGGTGATTGTTAGGGGCTTTGGCAGGGTATCTGGACTCAGCTGTCTATGAGGAGTTTACATTGCTATTCTAAGGATTTAAAAAATTTTTCATTCTACTTTTAGCCATTTTAGCAGAGGTGAAATAGCATCTTCTTGTCAGTGTGTGTGTGTGTGTCCAAGGAGCACTCTGGTTGTACTTCTTCTGGGACAGATCTGTTGGTTCTTTTGGCGGTCCATGGTATATTCAATACTTAGCGTAGAAGGGACAATTTAAGGAGTGGAAAGAAGGAGGGAGGGATGTGGCAGAGGGAAGTGAAGATTGGAGAAGATGGGATGGGGAGGACACACACACACACACACACACACACACACACACACACGTGCATGCGCGCATGCTCACTCGCGTGCGCACAGTACTAGGACTCAAACCCAGGGCTGCCAAGCACTCTACCACTGAGCTGTGGCCCAGCCTCTCATGGCCATTTTCATCTGCATCTCTCTGGGACTAATAGGTGGTGAGCAGCTTTGCATCTGTGACAACTGGTCACTTGTGTTTGTCTTTTCTTTGATTTTTTGTGGCCCAGGGGCTTAAAGCCAAGGCCTTGTACATGTCGAACTTGTGCTCCACCACTGAGCTGCACCCCCAGCCCCTTTTCTGTTTTTTACTCTTCTGTTGTCCTTTTCTTGGTCTTTTAGCAAAAGCCAAATATTTTCCTTTTTTCTCCTTTATTAGTAAATATGATGGGGTATAGAGCAAGACAGCCCTGGCTTCTCCATGACGCATCCTTTACGTCACTTCTAGCAATGCTTTCATCAATCCACAAAGTTTACGGAGCCGTATGGCTGGTATGTGGTTAAACTCTGATGCTTATTTGGGCCATCTTCCCCTATTTTTCCAACATACTCATGAAGTTGTGCTATTTACATTGAGATTGACCTCTCCCCCTTCACCCCTCCTCATTGACCCTCCTCCCCATCCCATCTTCTCCAATCTTCACTTCCCTCTGCCACATCCCTCCCTCCTTCTTTCCACTCCTTAAATTGTCCCTTCTACGCTAAGTATTGAATATACCATGGACCGCCAAAAGAACCAACAGATCTGTCCTAGAAGAAGTACAACCAGAGTGCTCCTTGGAAGCAAAAATGGCCAAATTTCGACTTACATATTTCGGACATGTAGTCAGGAGAGAACAATCCCTGGAGAAGGACACCATGTTTGGAAGAGTGGCAGGTCAACGCAAAAGAGGAAAACCCTCCACCAGATGGATTGACACAGTGTCTGCAACAATGGGCTTAAACATAAATAAGATGGTTTGCCTGGCACAGAATCGGCAAGTGTTTCGATCTGCTGTACATAGGGTCGCTATGAGTCAGACTCGACTCGACAGCACCTAACAACAACAACAACAACAACGCTAAGTATAATTGTATGTTTTTTACATTTCCATTTATGTATAGGATTTTTTCCTTCCTTTAAGTTTGATTCAGCTCCCACAAATGAGTGACAACATATGGTATTTCTCTTTTTGGTCTTGTGTTTGTTCACTTAAGATGATGTCCTTCAATTCCATCCATTTTGCTGCAAATGACATTATTTCATTTTTCAAATTGCTGAGTAGTATTCCATTGTGTATATGTACCATATTTCTTTTTATCCATTCTCTTGTTGGTGGGCATGTCAATTGATTCCATATCCTTGCTATTGTGAAAAGTGCTGCATTGGGCATGGAGTTGCAGGTGTCTCTGTGGTATGATGACTCGTCTCCCTTTGGGTATATTCCCAGGTACTGTATCACTGGGTTGTATTAGCCAGATATTTTCTAATATTTCATTTTATTTAATCTTCGGCTTCTTGGCCAAACTTCTTTTACTATTTTTCCTAGTGGTTTTGCTGGAAGGAGGGAAAATACGTGTCCCTTATGTATCAAATTCTAGAGTCAATATCCCATCCCTTCACTCTCCCCTCTGCATGCGTAACCTCTCACCTTTCCCACTTCACACCTAAGATTTCACACTTCACAAACGTACTGAGCTTATGAATGTGTGATATGCTTCACGCTTTGTTGTCTTTTTATCTTTTATCTATACACACATTTTGAAACCATCCTGTTGTTTCTCGTAAGGAAATTATAAGAGAGCTGGGTGCCGTGGCACAGGCCTGTAATCCCAGCAAAGGATACTGAGGCAGAAGGACGGCATGTTGGAGGCCAGAGGCAGTGTGTTTAACTTAGCGAGACACTGTTCAAAATAAAAAGTAAAAAGATGGGCTGGGGATGCAACTCAGTATTACAGTACCCGCAAAACATGCACAAAGCCCTGGGCCCAACTCCCCAGTACCACACACAAAAAAAAAGAAAATAACTTATGAGAAGAATAAACATAATATTTAATGTTTAACATTTGTTGATAATACCCAGGGCTCTTCTCTCCTTTCTGAGGACCCAGATCTTCGCCTGGTATCATTTCCTCCAGCATTTCTTGTATTGCCTGCCCTCTGCCACACATTCTCTCAATTTTGGTTTATCTAAAAAATATTTTTTTTATTCTGCCCTCATTTTTGAAGAATGTTTGTGTGTTGGTTGGGCGTGGCGACACATGCCTGTAATCCCAATGACTCAGGAGAGCCAAAGAATTGTGACTTTGAGGCCAGACGCAGCCTGCATAACTTGTTAGGTGCCGTTGAGTCGGTATCTGACCCATAGCGACCCTCATAGAGTTTTCAATGGCTGACTGTGTCAGGATTGCCTTGGGAGTGGATTGCCAGGTCCTTCTCCCATTTTTGGGGTGCTGAGAATCGAACTCCAGACCTCAGAGACTGCAGCGCAGGGCTCTACAAACTGAGCTAAATCCCAGCTTAGCAAGACTCTATCTCTAAAGTTTAAAAAAAGGGCTTGGGGGGCTGGGAGTTAGCTCAGTGCTAGAGCACTTGCAAAGTATCTGAAAGACCCTGGGTCCAACTCCCAAGTACTGTTAAAAAAAAAAAAAAAAAAAAAAAAAAAAAAAAAAAAAAAAAATATATATATATATATATATATATATATATCTGTATACAGAGTTTTGTCTTGAAGGGTTTTTAAGCTTAGCCTTTTAAAGATTTCTACATTGTTTCTGCCTGGGGCCATACCACCCTGGCTTCTGATCTCCTCAGATCTCAGAAGCTAAGCAGGGTCCGGCCTGCTTAGTCCTTGGATAGGAGACTACCTGGGAATACTGGGTGCTGTAGGCTTGGGCGAAGACCTGGTAGCCCACTCCCAAAACAATTAACCATCGAAAACCATATGAATTACAGAGAAGTTCTGACAATAGTGCTTAGGCATCATGGCATAGTGTTGGGTAGTGTTTTTTCTGTTGTACATAGGGTTGCTACGAGTCAGACCTGACTCAATGGCACCTGACAACAACAACGCCACATTGTTTCTGGCCTCTGGAGCCGGAAGCATATGATGAGAAGCCAGCATCACTCTCATCCTTGCATCTGTGAAGATAATGTCTTTATTTGCTGGTGGCTTTAAGATTTTTTTCTTGAGCTGTGGCTTTCAGTTTACCTGCACGTGACTTTGTGTGCAGCTTGTTCAGGTTTTGCTAAGCTTCCTTTGTAGGTAAATATATTTGTAGGTAAATATATTTGTAGGTAAATATTTGTAGGTAAATAAAATTTGTAGATTTGTAGGTAAATATATTTCACTAATTTCTTTGGTCATTGCTTATCAAAAATTTTTTCTATGCTAGTCTTTCCTTTCCTTCTGGAACTCTAGCTACGTGTGACTTAGGCCGTTTTATGTTGTGCCCTGCGTCTGTAGCCATAGCACCCTGGCACCTGATCCTGCCTGATCTCGGAAGCTAAGCAGGGATGGCCTGGTTAGTCCTTGGATGGGAGACCGCCTGGGAACACCAGGTGCTGCAGGCTAGGGAGGAGGACCTGGCAACCCACTCCTGAAACAATCTGCCATTGAAATCCCTATGAATAGTAGAGAAGCACTGACAATAGTGCCAGGCATGACACAGTGTTTGGGAGTGTTTCATTCTGTTGTATACAGAGTCGCTATGAGGGTGGACCCAACTTGATGGCACTTAACAACATGTCATGCCCTAAGTCTTTGAATCTCTGCTCTTTTCCCTCCTTTTTCTTTTCTTCAAATTGAATTTCTATTTACCTCTCTTCATGATGATTGACTTCTCCTTGTACAATCTCTTATCTGTTGTCATCCAAGTCAGTGACATTTTCATTTCAGTTACTGTGTTTTTTAGTTCTAGAATTTCAATTTTATTTTAAAAAATCTTTCTTTTACTCTGCTGTGAGTCTCTCTTTACTCAGTGTCTCGGTATGTTCATTTATTCTTTCTGACATATTTATTAGAGCTGGTTTAGAGTCTTTGTAAATACAACAACTAGACCATCAGTGGGCTGTTTCCCATTGACTGCCTTTTGTCTTGGTTGTGGCTTACACTTTCCTGTGTCTTTGCATGTCTAATAATTAGTGAATATTGGACATTGGATTATCTTCCCTTGAAGAGTCTTGCTTTCTGTTCTAGTTGGCAGTTTGGTTAGTCTTTCTCCTCGTGGGCTTGTGTAAGTTTAGTTTTATGTTTCAGTTGCATCTAAAGAATGCCCAAGGTGCTTCCCAAGACCCTCTAACTTGGCAGGACTTAATCTCCAAACTTCTCTTGACCAGATTACATCAAGATCTTGCTTTAGGATTTGTAATGGAAGTATATAGTAGGCATTATTTTAGGAAAGCAACTGGCAACCCATGGTTCAAAGGCCACATCTGGCCAAGGCCTGTTGTTATTCTCTCATATACACACACACACACACACACACATATGTATATGTATGTGTGTATATATATGTATATATGTATATATATGTATACGGGCTGGGATTTAGCTCAGTTGGTAGAGCACTGCGCTGCAGTCTCTGAGGTCCCAAATTCAATTCCCAGCACCGCAAAAATGGGAGAAGGGCCTGGCAATCCACTCTCAAGGCAATCCCGAAACAGTCAGCCATTGAAAACTCTATGAGGGTCACTATGAGTCGGATACCAACTTGACGGCACCTAACAACAACAACATATATATGTATATATATACATATATACGTGTATATGCATGCACACACATATATTTGTGTGCATATATGTTTGTGTGTGTATATATGTGTGTGTGTATGTATACACATATTTGGGCTTTGAACATATTTTGCATGTGCTTTTACCAGTGGGCCGCACCCCCAGCCTGATTTTTATTTGGAGTCTGTGTCTGGCTAAGTGACGCAGGCTGCCTCTGGCTTGGAACTCATGATCCTCCTGCCTCTGCCTCCCGAGTCACTGGGATTACAGGCGTGAGCCACTTTGCCTGGCCATTTTGTTAAAGAGTTGTTAACTGCAACAGCAGCAGCAACAACAAACAAAACCAAAGAGGACCATGGAACAGTAGCCGTGGTGGCATATACAATCTAAAATACTTTTCTGTCACTTTACAGATGGCGTTTTCTGGGCCTGGGGACAGGCTCCTCCATCTGGTATTCTGCTGCCCGTCCTGAACGGCAGTGTTAATGGCCTGAAGACGGTCCTTCCGGAGGCTGCGCCTGGCATGCGGTCTTCTGCGCTTCCCGGAAGGCTCAATGAGCCTCTTCCCACACACGCTGAGCTCTGCCCAGGCCGAGACCTTCCTGGAACCCAGCACAGACTTGTGGCCCCCACCCCGGCTTGGTTCAGTCCTCTCCAGGCTCTGCTCGCAGGTGCCACCTGCTTCAGCTGCCCCACAGCCTGGTCTCTGCCTGTCCTAGCCACAGCGTGCCAGGTGACACCACCACAGACAGCAGCTGTGTTCACACTCCACACGAACACTCATTTTATCCCATTTGCGGACGTGCTCCCAAACCTGGCTGCCTGCACAAGAAGCTCAGACCAGCTGACAGCAAGGATTTACTCTGCGGCGTTCCCAACACTTGCCCGTTGGCGCTGGGCACGAGTGAGGGTGGGGACAGAGCAAAGCGCGCAGGACCTAAGCCGGGGAGCCGGGAACGCAGGCCAGGACGCAGCCGAGCGCAGCCAGCGGAGCACCCAGGGGGCACCGTGCGCAGGGGTCGCCAAGGCCCATGAGGAGGACTCCGGGGCTTGGGGAATCAGTTGCAGCGAAACTAATTAATCCTGTCCTGCTTTGCGGGCTGGGATTTAGCTCAGTTGGTAGAGCGCTGCGCTGCAGTCTCTGAGGTCCTGAGTTCAATTCCCAGCACTGCAAAAATGGGAGCAGGGCCTGGCAATCCACTCCCAAGGCAATCCCGAAACAGCCATTGAAAACCCTATGAGGGTCGCTATGAGTCGGATACCGACTCGATGGCACCTAACAACAACAACAAGCTTTGCGACAGCAACGTTACTTCCAAAACCACTGTGAGAAGTCAGCGGGGACCCAGCTTGGCACCGCGCAGCTGCGCTCGCCCAGCGGGGGAAACCTGTCCGGGGTTCCAGGGCTGGCCGGCGACAGCCCAGTGTCACGGAGAGGACGAGGCGCGCGGGCACCGGCGGCGGGAGAGCAGCTGCCGGGCAGAAGTGCGGGGACACGCGGGGCGGGGCCGGAGACAAGCAATCGGGGGCCGCGTCCCCGCCCTCGCTGCGCGCGCAGCCGGCCGCGCCCCTTTCTGTCGGAGGGCAGGCGCGGGAAGGCCCGCCCCTTTAAGCCGCGCGCCCCGGAAGCGGTCATGCGGCGGCGCCCAGGCCGGAAGTGGACGCGGCCGGCGGCGGCGGGCGGCGCGGCGGGCGGCCGGCTCTGGAGCTGCCTGGGGGCCGGCGGCGCGGCGCAGGCGCGGGCTTGGGGGGCCCGCGCGGCCTCGGGTGCCCATGGGGCGCGGGGCGCCGGGCCGGTGAGGCCGGACGCCCATGGACGCCCCCGCGGAGCCGCTGCCGCCGGTGGTCTACACCATGGAGAACAAGCCCATCGTCACCTGTGAGTGCGCGCCGGCCGCGACCTCCGACCCCCGGCGCGCCCCGGGCGGCGGCTCCGCCCGCCTCGCCCAGCCCGGCCTCTCCCGGGCGGCCGCGCCCCATCCCGCGCGCCCCGCGCCCCGCGCCCCGCGCCCGCTCCTCCCGGCCGGCTCCGCGCGTCCGGGCCGGGACCGGGCGCGTCTTCCGGCGGGGCGCCCTGCGCGGCGGCCGCAGCCCCCTGGGCGGTCGCGTGGAGGGCGACAGCGCAGGTGGCTCCTAGGAGGAGCGGCAGGGTGACCGGTGGAGCTGCGCCTGGTCCAGCCGGGGCTGTGTCCCCTCGGCTTGGTGGTCACGGAGCCGCTGCCCTGGCCAGTCCCCTCTGACAGCTAGCCCGCTGTCGTTTCTATTTTGATTCTTTCCCCCTACATCTGATGAGTGCACAATGGCTCTGCTTTTCTGTTACAGAAAAAAAAGAAAGAAGCCTCTAATCTTTTACATCTTAGATTTAAATGCTTTTAAAAACAACAGGCTTATGGAGAGTGTTGCCGTGGGGGCTGACGTTGTGATGACTGGCAGAGTGGTCTTTCAAACTGTTGTTAGGTGCCGTCGAGTCGGTATCCGACTCATAGCGACCCTCATAGGGTTTTCAATGGCTGTTTCGGGATTGCCTTGGGAGTGGATTGCCAGGCCCTTCTCCCATTTCAAACTGTAGGTAGTAGGATTTTTGACTATTGATAGTAGTCTATGCGTTTATAACTTTATGTAGTTCTACATTGTCCTCCATGATTTGAAAGGAAGTGTGCTTTCCATTGCAAAACTTGATGCCTAGGACAGAGCCAACTGTTCTGTGGGTCTCCAGCTGTCCCCCGTTTCTCCTTTCCTCTGTCCTAATTTGTTCTTCCCGCCCCTGCCTTCTGATGGCCGAATGGGCATACTCCTTCTCAGCTCCCTCGCGTCAGATCCCTGAACTTTAGGTTTGTTGCTTCATCGTTAGATGATGGATTTCCTTCGAGAAGTGGCTGTGTGTCACTTCAAATTGGGAACGTTAGGTAGTTCAGCACTAGCTGTTTTTTCTGTTCCTGGAATGTGGTCTAAAAGTCTTGCCAGTCTCTGCACCTGCGGGGATGTGGCAGAGATGGTCTGAAGTCTCTGCCATTCTCAGGTCCTTCCTGACTTCCTCTGGGAAGATGAAACTGCACTTAGTTAATGTTTGGATTTGTTGTTGTTAGGTGCCGTCGAGTTGTGTCCGGCTCATAGTGACCCTCATAGGGTTTTCAATGGCAGGTTGTTTCGGGATTGCCTTGGGAGTGGATTGCCAGGTCCTTCTCCCATTTTTGCGGTGCTGGGAATTGAACTTGGGACCTCAGAGACTGCAGCGAAGCGCTCTACCAACAGCTAAATCCCAGCCCATAATGTTTGGATTTAGTGTCTGCTAAATCATGAAA